>CM060315.1:29903186-29908186 GCA_030674185.1 Monoplex corrugatus | reverse complement strand
TGTTTTTTAATGAGACGTTTGTTAAAACAAAGATTTTTGACTACCAACTAGTCATCATGGTGTAAAAGCGCTAGACTGCCGACTAAAATCGAATCCCCATCAGTCTTTTTAAAAATCATTGGAATTTTTGGCTCCAACCAACTCCTACCCAGTATTAAGCAGGCTATGGACTCATCGAGAAGATTGGAATCACACAGTCAAGTCTCATCCACTTCATGGATGCGTCGATGAGTATGTTGTTCAACTCTTCTAGCCAGTACCGCAGGTGACTATATCTCTGGTTGATGATAGGATATATTACAATAGTAAGCGTAGAGTACAGCACTGCCACACGGTCTCAGTACTTGAAATGAATAAACAAATTTACATGTCTATCTACATATATATATATATATATATACATATGTGTGTGTGTGTGCGAATCAGTTACTGTTACTTTTACTTTTGTTTAAATCCCATTGCATAGAGCCATATCAGGGCTAATATGAATCAGTTACAATTTTTATTATTCAACAGTGAAAGTAAAAAGTACAACCAATCAGGAACTGTTGGAAGGATATTTACAAATCTTCTAACACTCACCTACAGATGCAGCCACATTTTTAGACGGAAGAAAATTTTACCTATAATGTAGACATATTTCTTCACAACATTTTACCAGTCAAAATCTCTCAGATAAATTTTCTTTTATTTTTCATGCTACTGAGTGGATGCAAAATGAAAATGTCAGCACTGTTGCTGGGTAAATGTATCCACGACTCGTAAATAGAAGGTTCAGCATGGACTCTTGAACAATGTTCCAGACTTGTGGACTCATTATGGTGTGCAAATGTATTCGGAGAAGGATCACAACCGTCGTCAGGGGTGATTTCCCTTGTCGCCATTTTCCACCAATCAATTCATTAGTAGACTGTGGGCTCGGTTAGAAGTGGTTTTCAAACAAAGAGGAAAGCGACAGAGTAGTGGACTGTTGATAGTGCTGTTTGATGAAGCATTACACGCCTTGCTCTCCCCCAGCAACCCACAGTGAGGAGACAAAGGCCTGACCGATAGTTCGAGGCTACCAACAACACATAATAAGCTTGAACATTTTTTTCATCTTTCTTGTGAGAAAGAAAAGCGGACGCTGATTCACATCAGCCTCTTGCATGTGTGTGTGTGTGTGTGTGTGTGTGTGTGTGCGTGCGTCCGTGCGTGTGTGTATGTGTGTGTGTGTGTGTGTGTGCATGCGTCCATGCGTTTGTGTATGTGTGTGTGTGTGTGTGTGTGTGTGTGTGTGTGTGTGTGTGTGTGTGTGTGTGTGTGTGTGTGTGTGTTTTGACGAATATTGTGTCAGCGTGGATTTTCAGGGCGGTTTTTTTGGTTGGTTGGTTGGTTGGTTGGTTGGCTGGTTGGTTGGTTGGTTGGGGTTTTTTATTGTTGTTTTTTGTGGGTTTTGTTTAATAAGACGTTTGTTAAAACAAAGATTTTTGACTACCAACTAGTCATCATGGTGTAATGGCGCTAGACTGCCGACTAAAATCAAATCCCCATCAGTCTTTTTAAAAATCATTTGAATTTTTGGCTCTAACCAACTCCTACCCAGTATTAAGCATGCTATGGACTCATCAAGAAAATTGGAACCACACAGTCGAGTCTCATCCACTTCATGGATGCGTCAATGAGGATGTTGTTCAACTCTTCTAGCCAGCACCTCAGGTGTCTGTATCTCTGGTTAACGATAGGATATATTACAATAGCAAGCGTAGAGTACAGCCCTGCCACACAGTCTCAATCCTTGAAATGAATAAACAAATGTACATATGTATCTACATATATATATATATATGTGTGTGTGTGTGTGTGTGTGTGTGTGTGTGTGTGTGTGTGTGTGTGTGTGTGTGTGGTGTGAGTGTGAATCAGTTACTGTTACTTTTACTTTTGTTTTTTAAATCCGACTGCATAGAGCCATATCAGGGCTAATATGAATCAGTTACAATTTTTATTATTCAACAGTGAAAGTAAAAAGTACAATCAATCGGGAACTGTTGGAAGGATATTTACAAATCTTCTAACTCACCTACAGAAGCAGCTACATTTTTAGACAAGAAAATGTCACAACTTTTTACCAGTCAAAATCTCTCAGATAAATTTTCTTTTAGTTTTCATGCTACTGAGTGGATGCAAAATGGAAATGTCAGCACTGTTGCTGGGTATATGTATCCACGACTCGTAAATGGAAGGTTCAGCATGGACTCTGTAAATAATGTTCCAGACTTGTGGACTCATTATGGTGTGCAAATGTATTCAGCGAAGGATCACAACTGTCGTCAGGGGTGATTTCCCTTGTCGCCATTTTCCACCAATCAATTGATTAGTAGACTGTGGGCTCGGTTAGAAGTGGTTTTCAAACAAAGAGGAAAGCGACAGAGTAGTGGACTGTTGATAGTGCTGTGTGGGGCTGTTTGATGAAGCATTTCACGCCTTGCTCTCCCCAGCCACCCACAGTGAGGAGACAAAGGCTTGACCAATAGTTTGAGGCTACCAGCAACACATAATAAGCTTGAACGTTTTTTATCTTTCTTGTAAGAAAAGAGAAAGGAGGCTGATTCAGATCAGTCATGGGCATATGTTGTGTGTGTGTGTGTGTGTGTGTGTGGTTGTGTGTGTGTGTGTATGAGTGAGTGTGTGTGTGTGTGTGAGTGTGTGTGTGTGTGTGAGTCTGTGTGTGTGAGTGTGTGTGTGTGTGTGTGTGTGTGTGTGTGTGTGTGTGTGTGTGTGTGTGTGTGTGTGTGTGTGTGTGTGTGTGTGTGTGTGTGTGTGTTTGATCTGTTGATGAATATTGTGTCAACAAAGATTTTCAGCTGTTTTTTGTCGTTGATTTTTGTTGTTGTTGTTGTTGTTGTTGTTGTTGTTGTATTGAATCAGACGTTTTTAAAACAAGGATTTTTGACTACTGACTAGTCGTCATGGTGTAATGGTTAGTGCAATGGATTACCGACTAAAATCGAATCCCCATCAGTCTTTTATCAAATCATTCGAATTTTTGGCTCCAACCAGCCCCTGCCCAATATTAAACGTGCTATGGACTCATCAGAAAACGTGGAACCACACAGATGAGTCTCATTCACTTCACAGATGCGTCATTGAGGATTTTGCTCAACTCTTCTAACCAGCACCTCAGGTGACTGTATCTCTGGTTGACACCAGGATATATTACAATTGTAAGCTTAGAGTACAGCCCTGCCACACAGTCTCAATCTTTGAAATGAATATATACATATACATATACATATACATATACATATACATATACATATACATATGCATATACATATGCATATGCATATACATATACATATACACACACACATATATATATATATGTGTGTGTGTGTGTGTGTGTGTGTGTGTGCGTGCGTGTGTGTGTGTGTGTGTGTGTGTGTGTGTGTGTGTGTGTGTGAGTGTGTGTGAAATGAATATACATATATATTATATATATGTATGTATACATATATATACATATATTTTATATATATGTATAGATATATACATATATATATAATACATGTACATATATATATGGATCAGTTACTGTTACTGTTACTTTTTGTTTAAAGCTTGGCTGACTGCGTAGTGCCATATCAGGGCTAATATAAATCAGTTCCAATTTTTCCTCTTGAATAGTGAAAATGAAATTTACAATCAATCAGGAAATGTTGGAAGGATATTTACAATCTTCTAACTCACCTACGGAAGTAGCCACATTTTTAGACAGAAGAAAAATTTACCTATTGTGTAGATATATTTCTTCACAACTTTTTACCAGTCAAAATCTCTCAGATCAATTTTGTTTAGTTTGTTTTCATGCTGCTGAGTGGATGCATAACGGAACTGTCAGCACTGGTGCTGGGTAAATGTATCCACGACTCGTAAATGGAAAGTTCAGCATGGACTCTGTAAATAATGTTCCAGACTTGTGGACTCATTATGGTGTGCAAATGTATTCGGCAAAGGATCACAACTGTCGTCAGGGGTGATTTCCCTTGTCGCCATTTTCCACCAACCAAATCATTAGTAGACTGTGGGCCCGGTTAGAAGCGGTTTTCAAACAAAGCAATATACTGCAGATTAGTAGATTGTGGGTAGTGCTGTGTGGGGCTGTTTGATGAAGCATTACACGCCTTGCTCGGCCCAGTAACCCAAGTGAGGAGACAAAAAAACTGAACAAATGATTAGAGGCCGACAGAAACAGAGGGCTAACTTGTTTGTTTGATTGTTGTTGTTGTTGTTGTTGTTGTTGTTGTTGTTGTTGTTGTTGGGTGGTGGTGATGGTGGTGGTGGTGGTGGTGGTGGTGGTGGTGTGTGGTGGTGGTGGTGGTGGTGGTGGTGGTGGTGGTGGTGGTGGTGGTGGTGGTGGGTTTTTTTTATCTTTTTGTCAGGAACGAAAACTGAGACTGATTCATATCAGTCTTTGAGGTTCCAGTGTGTGTTTGTTTGTCTGTTGACCAATACAATGTCAGCAAGGATTTTCAGTTTTTCCTTCTCTTTTCGGGTTTTCTTTTGTTTTGTTTTTATTTTTATTTTTTGTCTTTTATTTTTCTGTTTTCGTTTCTTTTTGTTTATTAGATTGTTTTTTATCAAGGGTTTGTTTGTTTGTTTCTTTGTTTGTTTGTTTTGATTTTGTTTGTTTTTTGTTTGTTTTTCTTTGTTTTTTAAATGTAACGTCTGTTTAAGCAAGTATTTCTGATTATCAGCATGACCTTTATCAAACTTGGACTACATACGCTAGGTAGAATTGTAGGACCTGGCCAGCTCGTGAATTTATGTGCAGGCCCAAGGCTTGTGCCATGATCATTTTTGGATTGTCTCCATCGTATGGCACCTGTGGCGTCAGTGCATATGGAATTCGTTCCGAGCTCAGAGACATCATCTTGGGAAACTGAAACTGGATTACAACTCCAACCCAGCTGTCAGTCATTAATTTAATGCCTGGTAAATGAAAAAATGCTTACATCACA
>CM060315.1:29885686-29893186 GCA_030674185.1 Monoplex corrugatus | reverse complement strand
TCATTAGCAGACTGTGAGCCCAGTTAGAAGCTGTCTTCAAACAGCGAGGACAGCGTTAGGCTAGTGTTGAATTGTTGACAGTGCTCAACGGTTGTGTGGCTGTTTGTTGACAGTGCTTAATAGTTGTGTGGCTGTTTGATGGCGCTTGACATATCCTGCTGGCAGTGGGGATACAAAAGCATGACAAAATGATTACAAGTCACCACAGGCAGAAAGCCAGATTGGAAGGGTTCTCTCTGTCTCTCTGTCTCTCTGTCTCTCTGTCTCTCTGTCTCTCTGTCTCTGTCTTCTCTCTCTCTCTCTCTCTCTCTCCATCTCTGTCTCTCTCTCTCTTTCTCTCTCTCTCTCTCCATCTCTCTCTCTCTCTCTCTTGTATCTCTCTCTCTCTCTGTATCTCTCTGTGTATCTGTCTCTCTCTTTCCGTTTCTCTCTCTCTCCCTTTATTTCTTCCTCTCTCTCTCTGTCTCTCTCTCTCTTTCTCTGTCTCTCTCTCTCTCTACGTTTCTTTCTCCATCTCTCTGTCTCTGTCTCTCTCTCAGTCTCCTTCTCTCTGTCTGTCTCTCTTCTCTCTCTCTCTCTGTTCTTTCTCTCTCACTCTCTCTCTCTTTCTCTCGCTCTTTCTCTCCATCCATCTTTGTCTCTGTCTCTATCTTTCTCTCTCTGTGTATCTCTCTGTGTATCTCTCTCTCTCTCTCTCTCTCTCTCTCTCTCTCTCTCTCTCTCTCTCTCTCTCTCTCTCTCCCCTGAGTTTATTTACTCAGAAATATAGGCAAGAGTTATTTTCAGACGAATTCCAAGACATCTCTGCCTGCCTGTCCGTCTTTCTCTCAGTCTCATATGCATCTGTCTGCTTGCACAGTAGGAATATACTCTGCTGTTTGCTTTTTCTTCCTGCTAAGTATTGTCGGCTAATTTTGTGTTTTGGATTTTTGTATGTACATAACAAAAGCCAGTTGGCTGAAAATTTGTGCTTGTCTTGTTTTGTTATATTAAATACGTGGTCTGATTTTGTTTTTGTTTTTTGCAGGTTCCGCTTTGTTTAATCGCTGGCAGTCATTTTAATTCAGATTTTAAAAAAAACTTTTTCTCAAAATTTGATTTCTGTAGATATATATAGTCTATCCTCCACAGAATTTTTTTCTTCAAAAAATATTATCAATCAATTTAAAATGGTATTTCAATGCACTCATCGCAGCAGAAAGAACGCAATGTCCTACCAAAAGTTCCTATTTTGTCTCTTATTATGAACCGTACCCAGTGTAGACCCCCACATGTAATATACTGACAGAAAGCTCTTTGGAGCATCTTTCAGAAAATGAAAGCTAAAACTAGAAGCAAATTGGGTCAAAGCCACCAAATAAAGAAATTTAAGGAAAATGTGTAGGAGAACACACAAAAACTTTAGAGGCCGTTTTCTCAAAATGGCCGTCATACAAGTTAATGACTTTAAACATACATAACTTCTAAATGTTTTTTGAGTACAAGCTTTATTCAAGTACCAAAATAATTATCAGAATGTACACTTTCCAGTGATATGTATATCTCAAAATACCCCAAATGCTAGTTAAGACTGATTTCGTGCTGGCAGGTCACATTTGTTTATTTGACATGTATATAAAGCCGCTGTCTAGGCATTTAGAAAAGAGAATGCTGAGATGGTTTGACTCTCTTCTTTTCACTTTATATCAAGGTTCAGCATCTGATCAATGGAAAGGCTGCCTGGTTTATTTCTACATCCATCTGTCCTTTCCTTCTCCTCCACTGTCCTTCCTATCACTGCAGGTCAGTTGGTGTTGAAAAAAAAAGTGTTTGTATTTCTGTCTCTGTAAAATGGATTGTTGCGTTCCAATTACTTTGGCCTTTCATGAAGCATTGGAGAAATGTTTGATTTTCGTGTTCTTTGTGGTTTATGGGGTATGGTGTGTGGGGGGGGGGGGGTATTGGTGTGTGTGTGTGTGTGGCTTGCTTCTTTCCATCGCTCATCCCGAGGTGGTGGTATCGCCATCCTCTACAACGACTCACTCCATTCCCGCCTTCTTTCTCGCAGTCTCTGCCTTTCTCCCATCCTTCTTTCGAGCACGTTGAAGTATCCTTCCAATCCACCCCTCACCCCATCACCTTCTCCTGTGTCTATCGACCTCACCTAGCTCTGCCAACAAGCTCACCACATCCATGTTTCTCTCTGACTTTGATCAACTTCTTGATTACTACTGCCTCTTACCTGGAAATCTCATCATCTAGGTGCATCATCCTATGACAACACTCACCGTTATGACACAAGACATATCATCAACTCTCTGTCCAATCACAATATGACTCAACACATTTCTGAACCAACCCATCAAAAAGGTCACATTCTTGACTGGATCATTTCTCGTGATCACCACAATTCAGCTACTGATAACTGCTTAGTTCTTTCTACCCGTCTAACTTCAGCCCTTCCATCTGACCACTCTGCAATTCTCTGTTCTCTTGACATTCCTCCTCCTTCCCGTACCATGCGCACAGTGATTCGACGCAATCTCAAATCTATCGACCTCTCCACATTTTCATCTGATGCCTTCCGTCTCCTTTCTGAAAAGTCACATAACCTTGCCGATGAATTCTACACTACTCTCCACCATCTTCTGGACACTCATGCTCCAGCCACAACCCGTCTTTTAACTGACCGCCCCCCTACCCCCTGGCTCACTCATGAGATTGCCTGCGCAAAACGTGCCCGCCGCAGAGCAGAGCGCCGCTGGCGCAAATCCAAACTCACTGTACATAGGCAACTTTTCCAAGCCTCTAAAACAAAATATCCACCCTCATTGCATCTGCAAAAACAAGCTATTTCCAAACCAAAATCCTGAATGCCTCTTCTTCAAAAGAACTCTTTACAACCATGAATCATCTCCTTGGCACACGAAAAGATTTACCTCTCCCAACAAAACACACAAATGAAGAACTCCCATCTGTATTCTCCAAGTACTTCACCACCAAAATACAAACTCTTCGTGACAGGCTTGACAGGACACCCTGTCAACCATGCCCACCTGACCCTTCCTTCTCTGGCACACCTCTTACTACTTTTACCCCAGTCTCACAAGAAGAAATTCTCAACACAATCAGATCCATGTCGTTCAAAACCTGCGAACTGGATCCTCTTCCAGGTTCTCTCTACTCTGACTGTCTCCCTACGCTCCTCCCATTCATCACTGACATCATCAACACTTCTCTCCAAACAGGAACTGTCCCAGATTCTTTCAAGTCTGCTATTGTTCACCCTCTCCTCAAGAAATACAATTTAGACCCAAATGAACTGAAAAATTACCGGCCTATCTCTAATCTCTCTTTCTTGTCAAAACTGCTTGAAAAAGTTGTCCTCAACCAACTGAACTCTCACCTGTCTGCCAACAATCTCCTCAATCCTTTCCAGTCAGCCTACCGCCAGTGCCACAGCACTGAAACTGCCTTGCTACACATTCTCAACAATCTCCTCCTTGCAACTGATGCTGGCAAAATCTCTCTCCTCACACTCCTTGATCTGTCTGCAGCCTTTGATACCATTGATCATGGTATTCTCCTTTCTAGACTTCATCATACTTTTGGCATCTCTGACATTGCTCTCTCCTGGTTCACTTCATATCTATCAAACAGAAAACAAACTGTTTCTCATCAATGGCACTTACTCTCAACCTGCATACCTGACCTGTGGTGTTCCACAAGGATCTGTCCTTGGCCCTGTTCTTTTCACTCTTTACACCTCCCCCCTGTCCACCATCATAACTCCCACTCTATAAAACACCACTTCTATGCTGATGACACCCAACTTCAAGACAGTGACTCACCTGACAATATACAGCGCCTCCTGACTCGCACCACTGAGTGTTACTCGGACATTAAAAATTGGATGACATACAACAAACTTCAGCTAAATGATGACAAGACAGAAGCTATCCTCATTGGCACCCGTCAGAAACTTTCTCAGCTGCCTCCTCTTTCTCTCCCATTATGTAACACATCACTCCCAATTTCTGATTCAGCTAAAAACCTTGGTGTCTGCATTGACTCTACCCTCTCCATGAACAACTTTGTTTCTCAAACTGCCAGATCTTGCTACTATCACTCCATCGTATAAGCCTGATCAGGAAGTATCTCTCTGTCGAAACAACTGCAAAACTCGTTCTCTCCTTCATAATGTCTCGCATTGACTATTGCAATTCACTCCTGTCGGTCTTCCTGCCTCCACCACTCACATCCTACAGCGCATTCAAAACAATGCTGCACGCCTTGTACTCAAAAAGAAAAAAGCTGACCACATATCTCCTCTCCTGGCACAACTTCACTGGCTCCCTGTATCAAAGCGCATACAGTACAAACTAGACACCATGTGCTACAAAAGCCTCAATAACGCAGCCCCGATTACCTGTCAAGCCTACTTGAGATCTATGTTCCCTCACGTACCCTCCGCTCTGCCTCCGATCCTCTGACTTTTCGCTTTCCACGCACTAAGCTCAATACCTATGGTCCACAAGCCTTCTCTGTTTCTGGTCCGCTCTCCTGGAACAAACTTCTCTCTCAGTCCGTCAGCAACCTACTTTTGTCTCCTTCAAGTCCGCTCTCAAAACTCACCTTTTCTCCTCTGCATAAAATCCTGACCTCACTCAATCCCCTCTGCAGCCTGTCTCCACTCGGAGGGGAATCACATTGCAATATATAATTGTATATAATATGCTCTCTATAATTTTCCATTGTTTTTATTCTTTCTCCCCATTTATAGCCGTGTGTGTGTGTGTGTGTGTGTGCGTGGGTGCGTGTGTGTGCGTGCGTGCGTGCGTGTGTGTGCGTGCGTGCGGTGCGTGGTGTGTGTGTGTGTTTCAGCGCTTAGATTTGATTTTATCAAGATGTTGCGCTATATAAATATTGTAATTATTATTATTATTTACGTGTGTTGTGTGTGTGTGTGTGTGTGTGTTGTGTGTCTATGTGTGTGTGTGTGTGCTTGTGTGTCTATGTGTGTGTGCTTGTGTGTGTATGTGTGCGTGTATGTGTGTGTGTATGTGTGTGTGTGTGTGTGTATGTGTGTGTGAGTATGTGTGTGTATCCATGTGCACGTTTGTGTGGAGGTGGGTATGTGTGTGTTTGTGTGTTGTTTGTGTGTGTGTGTGTGTGTGATGTGTTTGTATTTGTATGTATGTGAGTATGTGCATACATGTGCATGTTTGTGTGTGTTTGATTTTGATTGATTTGTTAGTTTTTACGTCGAACCCACCTCAGGTGATATGGGCCGGACGGGGATACCATCAGTGGAAGTGGGGAGAAGGGGGGGACTTTCTATATCCTAATTTGACACCAAGAACAAAAACGATGTTAAGATGTGGCAGTGAGAGGCCAGTTTTAATGTAGCGACCCCGGGATTTCGAACACAACCATTAGATGTGAATCTGTCGCTCAATCCAACTGAGGCTACTGGGGTGCGCTTGTGTGTGTGTGTGTGTGGTGTGTACATGTGTGTGTGTGTGAGAGATGTGTGTGTGTGTGTAATGTGATGTGTATTGTGTGTTCTGTTGATTGTTTCCTATGGTGATATTATGGTGTGTGTGTGAGTGTGTGTATGTGTGTGTGGGGTGTGTTTTGTGTGTGTGTGGTGTGTGTGTGTGTGTGTGTGTGTGTAGAGAGGAAAGAGTGTGTGTGTGTGTTTGTATGGTGTTTGTGTGGTTGTGTTGATAGAGAAGAGGAAAGGTGTGTGTGTGTGTGTGTTGTGTTGTGTGTGTGTGTGTTGTGTGTGCGTGCGTGTGCATGTTTGTATGTGTGAGAGAGAGAGTGTGTGTGTATTTGTGTGTATGCACGTGCATGTTGCTTGTGTGTGTGTGTGTGTGTGTATGTGGTGTGCATGGTGTGTGTGTGTGTGTGAGATGTGGTGTGGTATGTGTGTGTCGTCTGAACGTTTCATATGTTTGCATGGTTGTGTGTGGGGTGGTAGTGTGTGTTGTGTTGCTGTGTGTGTGTGTGTGTGTGTGTGTGTGTGTGTGTGTGTGTGTGTGTGTGTGGGGTGGTGTTGTGTGTTGGTGTGTGTGTGTGGTGTTCGTTCGTTCTTTGATTTAACGTCTTTTCACATAAGTGATATTAGACGGATGTGTGTGTGTGTGTGTGGTGTGTGTGTGTGTGTGTGTGTGTGTGTGTGTGTGTGTGTGTGTGTGTGTGTGTGTGTGTGTGTGTGTGTGTGTGCGAGCGCCGCGTGTCTGTGTGTTGTGTGTGTGTGTGTGTGTGTGTGTGTGTGTGTGTGCGTGCGTGTCTGTGTGTGTGTGTGTGTGTGGTGTGGTTGCCTGCGTGTTTCAAGGGATGGTGGTGGTAATACGCCCGTTAAAAGCGACGTAAGTGGTTCATACGGTGCGAACCATTTTGTGCAGAGTGGAGGCATAGTGGAATGGTTAGTAGGGTTCGTAGCGTGCAGGAAATCATTGTGTTGCCATGTCTGACAATCACGGCATCCAAACTTGGGGGGAGGGGGGGTTGGGGGTTTCAACACGGTGCATTTCTTCTTGTCGTGGCATTGATTGCATGTCATTGCCTGGTTTTGAGATAAGCTTCCTCTTAATTAATTGTGCAAACACGATCATTTAGTTTTAGACTGAAATACAGACTGTTTGATTGATCGTAACAAGCCAAATAGGACCACTAATGCAGAATGGTTCCGTTATGACAGGTCTGCTTCTCTAAGGATTTAGGTATGTTATATCTGTGTTTGAGCTGAATATGTTTCCTGGCTCATGCCCAATGATGAGCCCACGTTCTGGAATTGTGGTCAGTGAATGCTGGGTGCGACGTGACATGGAAGATAAACGTTTCACAACTCATTCAGCGGATGCCTTTGTTGGGATGTTCTGCAATAGTTGGTTTTCACGCTTCTTGAAGAAAGTAGCTTATATTTTATTAAAGTCAGGCGAAATATTGATTTGATATCACTTCCGTCGTAATTGGTCTTTTCATTCTGTATGATGAGTATTCGTTTCTAATTTTAACTTTATTTAATGAGCATTTGAAATTTGATTAGCAATTGACCCTATTCTTTTAACTTTGTGATGGTTTTTTTGATCAGCTGGACTGCCAACTGCATGCAACGCACTAAAAACGATCATTGACAGAACTCCCAGGCGGGGAGACGACTGAAGTAAACACACAGCACAAAGGACAGGACATCAGGGGCGTGAACTGTAAATTCACCCCAAACTTGGGGAATGGTCCTTGATGGCGATGGTGACAGGCCATCTGGGAGTGGTGGGTCATTTCCTTGATGCAGACAAAAAATAAATGAAATAAATGAACAACTGTTTTTGAAATGTTTCAAAATGTAGAGAAAAAAAATGTTTAAGTCAGAATTTAGAACTATGTTGTATGGTTGGACTCGTCTTCATTTCCAGTCCAGGTTTCTCTTAATGAGAAAGAAATAAAATGATAGAGAAAAAGAATAAAGCACGAGCCAGTAACGGCATGTTTTGCTAGTTTTTGTTGTTGTTG
>CM060315.1:29868186-29880686 GCA_030674185.1 Monoplex corrugatus | reverse complement strand
TGTTGAAAGAGAATGATACACATCAGAATTAGGTATTTTCATGTATAACCCCTGGCAGTCATTTCTTGCTTCAACACTTGCCAGTTTAACACTGAACTACAGTTTTATTCTCAGACTACAATCACAAATATTTGTGAGAACGATGTAGGGAGTAATACATCGTAGCACACATTTTGTTTAGTTTTTCACTGGTCAAATTCAAACACATTCTGTGTGTTTTCGCCACTGCTGAGTGGTTGTAATATAGTGTAACCCTCAGTGATATAAGTCTGCTGCATTTCAAAAAGGTTCTATGAATAATATGTTTTCAAACTTTAGATACAGATCGAATGTACCAACGTTGCCTCACTGCATATATCACTGTTCATCTGTGTGTGTGTATGTGTGTGTGTGTGTGTGTGTGTGTTCGTTCGTTCTTTGATTTAACGTCTTTTCACTGTAAGTGATATTAGACGGGGGAGGGGTGGGGGAAGGGGAATAAAAAAAAAAGTATAAATAAAATAAAATGGAGAACGATAGTTGGACGGGTTGGATTGGGGCAGAGTGGAGACTGAGGAAAAAGTCATAAATAGGTGGTAGAATAGTAAAATGGAACGAAATCTTAACTCTAACATTAGTAACAATTAACTTCAACGATGTGAACGGAATATTTAACACTAAAATACAAAATGCATAAAGTTAAAGTAATGCATTAACAGGACTGTGAACTAATGATTCTGAAATATTAAGTATCAAAGATTGATCTGATGTTACTTTTTTTTAAATGAGTTTCAGAATAGTTTTCTTGTGTAAACATTTTCGGTAGAAAAGAACGTAGCATTTTGCAATAAAATAAACAGTGAAACAATGTGAACTGTTTGCCGCAAATACACTTGACATTTTTCAATATTTTGTTTTCAGTGCGTTTAGCTGAATACGAAAACGAACAGCAATAATCGATCGCAAATGATACATGGAAGAATGTGTGTGTGTGTGTGTGTGTGTGTGTGTGTGTGTGTGTGTGTGTGTGTGTGTGTGTGTGTGTGTGTGTGTGTGTGTGTGTGTGTTGATGTGTGTGTGTGTGTGTGTGTGTGTGTGTGTGTGTGTGTGTGTGTGTTTTCTTTTTGGCCTTGCAGGCTATTGAAAAAGCGCAGAATTACTAGGAACTCATATGACGACTTATGAGCAGCCAAATCGCTGGATCCCTGAATTAAAGTTTACAACCAAGTGCTTGACACTATTTGTGTTCATACATCAAAAAGGAATAAAGATGTCTAATTGCAACGGCTCTTATCATACAAAAGTTTTCTGTATTCATTCTTTTTTCGTAGTTGTCTTTTTTAGATCCCAAAGACTTCACTGATCATGACTGACTGTACATGAACAAACTAATAATTGCTGATAGTTCCAATAGAGAATTGCTTTTTCTGTAGTGGTCAATAACACTTTATCCCCAGAGACAAAGCACCACGCAAAATGATATTCAGAACAATAGACAGATGTAAAGTTGACGTACAATCACAGACAGTATACATAGTTCATTGGCTTGGTTTTAGACCACTTTTCCACATCAGAATGATCACAACACAGATCAAAATAAGGCTTTTCATTTACAACCTCTGGTAGTCATTTCTTGTGTCATAGTTGCCAGTAACACTGAATCAGAGTTTAATTCTCAGACCAAAAACACAAATATTAAGTAGTAACAACATTGTGAGAGGTAGCTACACTGTGGTACACTTCATTGTTAGTTTTTTTTCTTCGGTCAAACTCAAACTCTTCTCGTTTTTCCTGTTGCTGACTGGTTGCAAATGAAAAAGTTGCACTGTTACTGGTGGGACCACTATATCCACAACGCGCAGATGGAAACTTCAGTATGGACTATTCAAATACTTTACGAGATTTCTGGACTCATTACATTATGCAAATGTATTTAAAGAGTGATCACAAAAAGGTCGTCCAACGTTATTTCCCTTGTCGTCTTTTTACCACACCACCAATCAGATCGTCTGTAGACTGTTGGCCCGGTTAGAAGAGGTCTTTAAACAAAGAGAAAAACGGCAGGCCAGTGTGCTGTTGATAATGCTGTTGTGTGGCTGATGCATTACGTGTTCTGTTGGGCCCTGCAAGTTACAGTGAGTAGACAACAGTTTGACGGAGTGAATAAAGATCATCACAAGTAGAGAGCAAGCTTGGATGTTTGAAGTCTCTGTTTTAAGAAAGAAAGTAGCATACAAAAACAGCATCAACCACTCAGACTGTAAATATGCAATAAAATGATCATCGACTGAATGCATAAAGGAGACAAAAGTCTGGACCCGACACAACACAGGGACAGTAAAAGTACAAACCACAGTTTGACGCCCACGTTTAGTTTTGTGGGGGAGGGTGGGGGGGTAGAGGTCCCTGACGGCGATGGTGACAGACCCTGTGATAGTGACGGGCCATTTCTTTGATGCAGACAGATTGGGGAAAGCCGTGGACAAGGTTCCCCCTAATGCCTTGACACCTCACCGCAAGTGTCACTCACCCAAGGCCGGCCACTCACGCCACTCGTGTTGAGTCTAGAGCTATGAACCACGAGTTTTTCTTTTACGGCCATCTGGATCAATGTGACTGTGACTGTGACTGTGTATGCATGTGCAAATAAACATGACAAATATGAACTGTTTTTTAAGTGCTAAAGAGGATAGAAGAAACTAGAGAGAATGATAAAGAGAATGAAGTAAAAAAAATGATAAATAATAATGATAATAATAATAATAATGATAATAATGATAATAATAATGATGATGATGATGGTGGTGGGTGGTGGTGATGATGGTGGTGGTGTTGGTGGTGGTTACAGTATTTATGTGTCGACAAATCTTGACGAGAAAGACAGAAAGATAAGATAAGATAAGATAAGATAAGATAAGAGAAGAAAAGAGAAGAGATGAGAAGAGAAGAGAAGAAGTGAAAGAGTGAATAGTTTTAAACCATACTTCGAACCTTCTGCGGCCAGATCCCGCTGAGAAAATGAGTGTATTTCTAATTTTGTTTGTGTTTCTTTGGCTGGTTGGTTACTTGGTTGGTTAGTTGTTTACACGTCTTTTGATTAAAAAAAAAAAAGACACATGAAACAAGACAGATGCATAATTTAGTACAGCTGTCTTGCAGAGAGAAAAAAGCAATAAAACAAACAAGGCCACTAAATGTAAGTTGAAAAGTCAGAACAACTGACAATGCTTTCCTCTGATGATAGTACAGTTCTGCAGATTATGATGAATATTCAGTTAAAACACATTTACCTTTAATCAACGTAGAGTTTTAACTGGGTTCCATCTGCTTCCGTTTTTTGGGGGGGAGATGTATTTCATAAAATATCTGAGCATATAATTCAGACACGTTTCTGAGATCTGCTATGTCTGGTGAGGATGTTGAAAAGATTGTGTTGGGGTTGCAAGGTTCCAGCTTGCTAGAGACGTGTAGCTGTGACAGAAATGTCTCATCAAGAAATATGTGTGCTGTTATTTACTATGCGTCTTTTTGGCTGAGTACATGTAAGTAATAAGTAATGCCAAACGTAGGGAAAGCAATTGTCATTTGCTTGTGTTTCTAGTTTGTTTGTTGTTTGGTTGGTTGGTTGGTTGGTTGGTGGTGGTTGGTTGGTTGGTTGGTTGGCTGGCTGGTTGGTGGCTGGCTGGCTGGCTGGCTAGTTGACTGGTTGACTGATTGGCTGGTTGGTTGGTTGGTTGGTGGTTTTCATGTCGTTTGATTAACAAGTCAAAAAAGGCAGAATGCACATCTTAATACATACTATTATTGGTATATACAGAACCCCGAGCTTATTTAACGTCAAAGGATACAGATAAAACCAAGTCTGTCAAAGGTCATGCTGCACTTAGTGTAACTTGGGGCTTGTTTGGTTCAATCTTTGGTTAAGTAAGTGATGCGACCCAGGCCTGTAGTTCTTTAAGGCTAAAGGAATTATCTTTTCGTCTATCCACTCAAGTCTTTTTGTCCATACGAATACTTCTAGACGTACAGCCATCAGACACCCATCTCCTGCTTCCGGACTGGCCAGGCTCTTAATTGGCGACCTTCTATCTTATTCCAGCTGCCCTTTGCCCCTTCCTTCCCAATTTCTGTTTCCACCTATCCATTATCCTCATTCCCGTTTGTACCCCCTCTCCGGTGCTTACTGCCCTTCGGTCTCTACCTTTGCTTTTATCTTTCTTGTAAATTCGTTAAAGATATCTCATACTCTAGGACCTTGCCAGCTCACAGGTCTATGTGCAGGCTTAAGCCTTGTGCCATGATCAATTTTGGATTCTGGATCTTGTTATCACATGGCGTCAGTAGTGTCAGTGCACGTGGAATTCACTCCGAGCTCAGGGACGTTATCTGAAGAAATTGTAACTGTAACGATGTTTAAGCATTATTTTTTACGTTATGTGTATAACAGTAATCGGGGTTTTTTTTATTCCGTAGTGGACGCCAATTGATCAGTTTCCATCCCCATACCATTGTGTGTTCCTGAAAATAATGGGTTTGTTCCACAAACGTCTAGATGGCGTTAAACTTGCAAGCTCAATTATGTTGATCAGTTTCATGATCAAAACAAATGAACGATTCAATTATACTTATTCTTACTATCATTAACTGACGGTTGAACAAAGGGGTGGATTCCACAACGTGGTAGTGCATTTCCATACACGCTTTTTATACACTGATAAGGTAAATAGTCGGATTTATTTTCATACATCTGTCACGCTCGTCTCTTAAATTTTATTTGATTTTACAAAAGGTACAGATTGGAATAAAACATTGCCATGTGTATACCCACGGCTGCCATTTATTGATTCAATTTGTATTGGTGAGATAAAACTGTTTTACGTTTGTTCTTCACAAAAATGAAAACATTATTTTTAGCATTTCTTTGTTATTTTTTTACGAGTCACACGCTTGGATCGGTTCCATTTGCTCCCATGCACAGCGTAGGTGTAAATGGAAGTTTCAGCTCTGATGTTGGGTAAAAAAAATATCCTCAAAACACAAAGGAAGGGTTCAGTGCTGGAAACTTCAAATAATGTTCCAGACTTGTGGACGCATGACATCCTGCAAATGTATTCAGCGAGTGATCATAAATGCATCCAAGGCGATTGCCTCCGTCAGCTTTTTTTTTCACCAATCAAATCATTAGCAGCCTGTGAGCTGCGTTACTAGCGACCTTCAGACAAAGCGGAACGCTGCCGACTTGTGGGTTGTTGATAATGCTGTTTGCTGTGTGGCTGTTTGTTGACGCATTACACGTCCTGCTCTCCCCTGCAATCTCCCCACAGTGAGGAGACAAAGGCCTGACAAAGTGGTTAGAAGCCACGACCAGCAGAGATAGCCTGGAAGCCTTTGTTCTGTCTTTCAAGAACAGAAAAGGAGTGACTAATTCAGATCGACTTGTAGCTCGTTTGTGGATATACTTGTCTGCCCATCAGTTTGCTTGTCTATCTACTTTTCTGTCTGTTGATTTCTATTTGTCTCTCCCTGACTTGTCTCTCTGGTGTCTATTGATGAAAATGTATCTACGACGATTTTCAGCTGTCTGTGGGTGGAATTTATCACACTAAGACTGCAGTTCCAGCTTAATTGTAATTCATCAGTGTTTACTGAAAAAGGTTCTTCACACTGAAGACTATGTTATGTATGTTTTGGGTGTTATACATATAATTGTGAGTGCTAGCTGGTTGGTAGGCAAAGTTTAGTTCCACATGTAAATTGCAGTCTTCAACCGTTATGACTATATTGTAATGGGCATTGTTTACTATTGTTTCAGTTATAGTGAACAGAAACGTGAAATCATTTAATACGATTTTGTGCTAAATTGATAACGTATGGAAACAGTTTTGAATGACACAAATGGGGCCTCGAGGAGTCATGATTATAACTACTCAACTGAGACTGATCATGAGAATCAAAAATGGTTAAGAACTTCCAAATAAACCAGAAACACGATGAAACAAAACAAGAAATCTTCTTCAGTGAACACAACAGAGGAAAACATTTGGGTCAGATGATTGTGGTCTAGTAACAACAAATCTGTGTTTCTTTCAAAAGCATTGAAGACTTACATTTAAGGCCAGAGATTGCCACCAGTGCCCAGTTTAGTTTCAGTTTCAGTTTCTCAGGATGACGGCTCCGTGCTCGGAATGAATTCCATATGCTCTTTCGTCACAGGTGCCATGTGTATGGTAATCATGGCACAAGCCTCAAGCCTGCACATAAGCCCATAAGCTGGCCAGGTCCTGAGGCCCTAACTATCCCGCGTTTTACCAAGTGTACATTTTTGATACTAAGGAGCCCAACAAACTTCAAGACGATACCAATCGTCGTGGTGCAGTGGTTAGCGCAACGGACTACCGACTAAAAAGTTGTAGGTTCCAATTCCCATGAATCCATTCAAAAATGATCGTGGCATTTTCGGCTCTATCCGGCTCCTACCCAGAGTTGGGCGTGCTATGGGCTCATAGGGAAGACTGGGACCACGCAGTCGAGTCTCATCCACTTCACGGATGCGTCATTGAGGTTGTTGCTTAAATGTTCTGACCAACACTGCAGGTGTCGGTATCTCTTGGGCCTGGTTGACGCCAGTCTGGTAAAATCCTGTTGTTGTAACAGAAATTTCTCATCTGGAGATAGATACACTTTTCTTTAGTTGTTTATCTAGCTGAAAACTTCCAATTGTTTTCCTTCATGGAATGAGATTGATCATTTAACACAAAACGTGGCGTGTCTTAAGGCGGGGAGTGTTGTAGTTGTCGTCCACAGGCTGGACAATCAGTCCTGTTTGGATGATAAATAGGAGTGTCTTCTCAAAGTCAGTGGTAACCGCTGTGGAGGTTGGTTGTCATCAGAGTGTCCGGTGGTGACATATCTCGTCATGCTGGTTCATAAAGGGGTAGGGGGCACCTTTGGAGCACATGCTCCGTAGTCTGATCTACCTGACCACAGGGACAGGTTGGTGAGGGCATCAGGGGCGGATAACCTGTCATCTATCGGCGTCACCGGGTTCGGTGTTGGCTGCTGCACTCTGTGACAACTTCACGGTCAATGGCCAGGACACCTGCACAGTATGTGCACTGCGCTTCAGGAAAGCAACGGCAACCTACCTGTCATTTTCCCCCCAAACTGCATAAAATGACACAGGTGTGGATAAACGGACCTTTTGGTCATGGCTTGACCACTTTTTTCTCTTCCTGTCAAGCTTCGTCATTCTGTCGATAGGATTCCAGCCTGGCTTTTCTTCATGTCCAATTTGCCATTTATTTCTGTTCCATAGTGCTGTTTGTGTAGGTCAGTCGGTGTTGATGGAAATGTTTGTTTTTCTGTCTCTGTAAAAATTAAATGGTTTTGTTCCGTTTGTTTTGGCCTTTGATAGAGAATAGTAGAAATGTTTGATTGCCATGTCTTTTAAGGTAGAAGTGGCTCTGTGTGTGTGTTTGCGCGCGCATGCGTGTGTGTGTGTGTGCGCGCGTGCGTGTGTGTGTCTATGTCTGTGTGTCTGTGTCTGTATCTGTGTGTGTTTGTGATGTGTATATATGCGCATGTGGGAGTTTGTGAGTGCATACAAGTATATGAGGAAATATAATATGCGTGTTAAAAGTGCTATGAATGGTTTATGCAGTGCAGATCCTGTATTAACCCTTTGACTCCGGTATCCTATCCACCAACTGCGAAAACTTAACCCTAACTTAACCCTGCAGGAAGCTGTGGAAAGAGTGAAGTAGTCATAGGGTTAAGTTTTTGTTTTGCTAGCGTGGTTGACAATGCAGGATGCTGGTGGACAGGGTGAGGGAGTCAAAGGGTTAAGTTTTGTTTTGCCAGCATGGTTGACAATCCAGGATGCTGGTGGACATGATGCAGGAGTCAAAGGGTTAAGTTGTTGCTTTGCTAACATGGTTGACAATGTAGGATGCTGGTGGACAGGATGCGGGAGTCAAAGGGTTAAGTTTTTGCTTTGTTAACATGGTTGACAATGTAGGATGCTGGTGGACAGGATGCGGGAGTCAAAGGGTTAAGTTTTTGCTTTGTTAATATGGTTGACCATGCAGGATGCTGGTGGACAGGGTGCTGGAGTCAAAGGGTTAAGCATAGTGGAAGTGATTATTAGAGTTCGTGTCGTGCAGGAACTATCGACGTCTGCAATGTCATGTCTGACAATCACTGCTGGCCCTTAGGGTGTTTCAACATTCAACACGGAGCATTTTTTGCTGTCTTTCTATTGATTACATTTTATTGTCTGGTTAGTCGGGGGAGGGGGGGGGAGTGCACCGTAATAATTCATATAGTTTCAGTACAGACCTTTCTAAGGTTAATGAAGATCATACGCTTGATTTCAAAATCGTATTCAGGTTATTTATATACAATGAGAAGCTAGAATGGTTCCACTGGCACATAGTGGCTTGTAAATGGGGATCAAAACCATATATATATATATACATATATATATATATTGTAGATAAACCAAAGAAACAAGACAAACTAGAGTTTTGAGCCCAGTACTTCGGCCTGTGGCCTTCCTCAGGGGACTGTTTATTCAGGAATGAACACACACATCAAACATTTTTGAATGAAAACTGTTCACAGAGTAATCCAATCTTTTCTCTTTTCAACAACACGAGACGCCTGCCCATTCCTCCCTCCCCCACCCCAATCCCAACGCCGAACACCAAATCTCATTCCTCCACCCCAGCGTGCTCCACCCACATGGACACAACCGCACGCACTCGCACGCACACATATACAACATTAAACAAACACAAACACTCATTTATATGCACATCCGCACACACGTCACGTACGTACAAAAATGGTACACGCACACATACGTACACACACACACACACATATATATATATATATATATATATATATTATATATATATATATATATATATATATATATGAATCACAAAGGCTTCATGGTGTGTGCTCATTGATGAGCACTTTATCCTGAAGCGTTTGCCTGTCGGAATGTGTGTCATCGAGATGAAGTCTAGGTATTTTGTCTCATATTCGAAGAAGACCCGTCTGGAACGTCCTGCCATGGTCAATTTCAATTGTGTCAGGAGAAAGTGGATGTACTTTATTCAGTTTTAAATTACAGCGATGATTTGACATAAACCGGGTTTTTTTTCCTAGATTTTTTTTCAGTTTGTACTTTCTTTCTGCATTACTGAACTTCAGTTTGATATTTGATATGCGATCTGTTTTTGTTTGTTTTTTTTCTCTTCTCTCTCTCTCTCTCTCTCTCTCTCTCTCTCTCTCTCTCTCTTTCTCCTGTTTTCTGTGGGGGGTTTTCTATATGCTTTTCATTGTGAGGAACCCTGTGCAGTTGGCTGAACTGTAGGCGACAGTAAATAAAACAAAAGCAGAGTACCCAAGGAGAAAGAAGTCTGTATTTAACACTGCACAGGGACTTAGGGGCACGAGCCGTAATCTCACCCACTAAGATTAAAGAGTGTCCATGATGACGGTGGTAACAGGCCCTGTGGGAGTGACAGGCCATTTCCTTCATGCCGACAGATAGAAGACAACTCGGCACGGGTCCCCCTGACGCCTGGACACTTCACGGTACGTGTCACTCCAGTCACGTCCACAGCTCGCGCCCCTCTCGCTGATCTCAGCGCAATGTGGTTACAGTTAAAGAGCTAAGATATTGTTCTACATGGATTCTTTGCAACTCAGATAATTACGTATTCGCTCCGCCCAATCTTATCATCATCATCACGTGCCCTGCCGCATGGCGTTGGCGATCATGGCCCTCCATACGAATCTATCCCTTGTCGCTGCGAAGTACATCTGCCACCCTCTCTGTCTTCGTCCACTCCGCAAGTCCGTCCAGCATTTTTTTTCTCTGGGTCTACCTGGTTTCCTTTTCCCTCTAGCTTTCCTGTTGTGACTAGGTGTTCTAATTTCTCTCGTCTCATAAAATGTGCATGTGTATGTGCATGTGCACGTATGCGTGTATATATATATATATATGTGTGTGTGTGTGTGTGTGTGTGTGTGTGTGTGTGTGTGTGTGTGTTGTGTGTGTGTGTGTGTGTGTGTGTGTCTGTGTGTGTGTGTTGTGTGTGTGTGTGTCTGTGTGTGTGTGTGTGTGTCTGTGTGTGTGTGTGTGGTGTGTGTGTGTGTGTGTGTGTGTGTGTGTGTGTGTGTGTGTGTGTGTGTGTGAGTGTGTGCGTGTGTGCAGATAATAGATACACATACATACGTACGTACATTTATGTATATAAACGCATGTTTATTATATATTCGCTTTGTCACTATACTTACATGTCACTGTAACATAAAATACATTGAAACAAGTTTAAACTATAAAGAATAAACTAGGGGAAAAAATTTCTTCTGATCTCCACATCAACATGTGTGCAGGCCTGCCAGTGTCTTAACTGCTTCCGTGTGCATCATGCAAGAAGAATATTACATGCGAAAAATGTGAAAACTGTTATAAGCCATTTCACTTCGATGGCTTATGAAAACACAAAAACGACGTGCACACCCACTCAGAATGGAATTCGCAATCTGTGTAGCAGCATAATGCCTGGAAAGTGTAGTCCAAACAAACAACACACACACACACACACACACACACACAAGAAAACATTGCTCAGAATGAAAAAACAGAAAATAAAGGGGATAAAAATTAAGAAAATACAGAGACAAACAAAGAGCTGAGGAAAACAGATTCTTGGGCTGGCGTTTAGAAGATTAATATCAGCTCTAACAGTTTGATATAATATTAATCGTGTTTAATGTGAAACTCATCAGCTCACCAGGTTTGACACTGCAGTTCCAATACATCATGTCCGTCAAAAACATCCCTGCATCTGTCTGGAGTTAGTGATTGAATAGAAACAGGTGCGCAAAATGCCAGTCTGTATACTTCTTTCTTCAGTGTTTTTTTTTTTTTTTTCCCCCAGTAAATAAACTTTGTTTGCATGCGACTGATTTACAGCAATCTTTCAAACTTTACCTCTCTGTTTCTCTCTCTCTTTCTCTCTCTCTCTCTCTCTCTCTCTCTCTCTCTCTTCTCTCTCTCTCTCTTCTCTCTGTCTCTCTCGTCTGTCTCTCTTCTATCTGTCTGCTCTCTCTATCTCTTCTCTTCTGTCTTCTCTGTCTCTTCTCTTCTCTCTCTTCTCTGTCTGTCTGTTTGTCTCTGTCTGTCTCTGTCCTGTCTCTGTCTTTCTGTCTCTGATCTCTGTCTCTCTCTCTCTCATTTCTCTTTCTCTCTCTCTCTCTCTCTCTCTCTCTCTCTCTCTCTCTGTTTGTTGTTTCACTACCTCTGCATATTTTCCTACTCATTCTGTCTTCTTCCTTGTGTGTATCAGATGTTTTCTGTCTTTTCGTTTCTAATTTTTTCATTCCCTTTGCTTTCATTTATTAACTTTTTATGATTTTTTATTTGATATCACTCGACTTTATCTTCATTTGCAAAGATTTCTCGGTGATTTTATTTCCTAACATTCGTCTTTCTTTTCTTTATTGTTATATCTGTGGGATGGTGTTCTTTCCGTTTCTCCTGTCCCACTGTCTTTTTTTTTATTTCCAAACATTTCCCCTTGCTATTATTTATACACGTTACACGAGTTTTCATTTGGTATCATTCTTTTTACCTTCATTTGCAAAAATTTCTCGGCGATTTTGTTTCCTTACATTCTACTGTCTAACCTCTGTTGTCATATTTTCAAATGCTCTTCTTTTTCTGTTTCTCCTATCCCGCCACTTCCATTTCCCATAGATGCTTGAATCCCATAATCGGGGTGGCATCGTGGTTTTATCTCTTGTATTTTTAGACTGAAACCCTGTATGCTTAGAATTCAGGTTACTGGAAGGCAAACACAAGAGTTATCAGGAACAAAGCGATGACAATATTGGCGGCAGCTTGTTTCCCTGAGTCCTATTCGACAACATGGATCCATTATCAACACTTTGGCGTTTACATGTAGAGTCCAACATGGTAACAGATGAGACAAATGTCTAGTTGATGGGACAGTGGTTTTTTCATCACAATGGTAACACGCCCAGCATGACAAGTTGTAAAAACAGTTTTCTCATGTCGTCTATTATGACTAGGGTTAATTTCTATTTCAATTTCTATTTCTCCGCGATCGGAATGAATTCCCTATGCACTAATGTCACGGGTGCCATGTGACGGTGAAGATCCAGAATGATCACGGCACAAGCCTTACGCCTGCACATAAACCCACGAACCGGTCAGGTCCCTGAGTGTTAAGCGGTGTAGTATTAGACAGAGCAGTAAACGTTGCTTTGTAATCAGTTAACAAGAAACACCCCGAGGGTGAGGATGGGACCCAGAGCACCACTGCCTCGCCACTCTCTGCCACTCTCCGGACAATCATCACGCAAGCTCCCGACGCCACTCGATAGCCATTTGATCAAGGTCCTGGCAATCGATATGTTAATCACATGAAAAGTTTGCTGAATTCGGGTATGTACTGAAACTAGAACACATCATCGTC
>CM060315.1:29858186-29863186 GCA_030674185.1 Monoplex corrugatus | reverse complement strand
GTTTTAACTGTGCTTTAGAACACTTCAAATGTTTCAACTGTGCTTAAGGACTATTCAAATGTTTTAACTGTGCTTTAGGACTATTCAAATGTTTTAACTGTGCTTTAGAACACATCAAATGTTTCAACTGTGCTTAAGGACTATTCAAATGTTTTAACTGTGCTTTAGGACAATTCAAATGTTTCAACTGTGTTTCAGGACAGTTTAGATATTTCAACTGTGCTTTAGGACAATTCAAATGTTTCAAGCATGCTTTTATGTACTCTTCACATTGATGTTCATAATTGATCAAATGATGTAACCAACAGCCCGCTGGTGCAATTCAACAAACGTTTGTCTTGTTAAAGTAGGAAGCATCTGAAGCCATGGATAAAGATGTCATAAATATGATTGTTCGTACTGATGTAAACACCTTCACTTTTGCTTTTTGTATTGTTTGTTTGTTTGTTTGTTTGTTTGTTTGTCTGTCTGTTTCCTTTCTCCCTTTCTTCTTCTTCTTCTTCTTCTTCTTTTTCTTCTTCTTCTTCTTCTTCTTCTTCTTCTTCTTCTTCTTCTTCTTCTTTCTTCTTCTTCTTCTTCTTCTTCTTCTTCTTCTTCTTCTTCTTCTTCTTCTTCTTCTTCTTCTTCTTCTTCTTCTTCTTCTTCTTCTTCTTCTTCTTCTACTTCTTCTTCTTCGCATTCTTCTTCTTCTTCGCATTCTTATTCTTCTTCGCATTCTTCTTCTTCTTCGCATCTTCTTCTTCGCATTCTTCTTCTTCTTCGCATTCTTCTTCTTCGCATTCTTCTTCTTCTTCACCTTCTCACTGAACCATCTTCTAATCTTTGAAAGATTATCAGTGGTGACTAGAAGTATACTCATGTATATGTTCATACATTCAAATGAAATAGGAACATCCTTCTTTTACAACGCGTTCTGCCACATCCACTCTTACAATGGAAAGTCTGCAGATGGCGGTTTTACCATAGATTTGTTGTGTGTGTGTGTGTGTGTGTGTGTGTGTGTGTGTGTGTGTGTGTGTGTGTGTGTGTGTGTGTGTGTGTGTGTGTGTTGTGTCTGTGTCTGTGTCTGTGTGTGTCTGTGTGTCTGTGTTGTGTGTTGTGTGTATTATTTTGTTGGGGATTTTTTTGTTTTTGTATTTGTTTTGTTTGCTCATTCTTAATCATGCACTAGCGCTGTGTAAACTTTATCCACAACATTCAAAGAAATCGAAGGTTCAACGTGGGCCCTTCAAATAATGTTCCAGACCTGCAGACTCGTTACAATTTTGCATATGTATATGGCGAGTGATGGCAAATGTCATTGGGGGGGTAGGGGTGGGGGGAGTGACTTCCCCTGTCGTCTTTTTCAACCAATCAAATCATTAGCAGACTGTGAGCCCGGTTAGAAGCGGTCTTCAAACAAAGAGGAAGGGGACAGACTGGTGGACTGTTGATAGTGCTGTTGTGTGGCTGTTTGATGCCGCATTACACGCCTTGTTTTCGACCCTGCAGTCTCAAGGAGGAGGCAAAGGCAAAAAGCCTGACAAAGTAGGTGGAGACCACCACAAGTAGAGAGCCAGCTTGCAAGTCTGTTTGTGTATTTCCTCTTGTATGAAAGAAATAGGGAAAGATTGATTCTGGACAAATCTGTCTATCTGTCTGTGACCAGATACTGTCTGTCTGTCTGTGACCAGATACTGTCTGTCTCTCTGTGACCAGATACTGTCTGTCTGTCTGTGACCAGATACTGTCTGTCTGTCTGTGACCAGATACTGTGTCTGTCTGTGACCAGATACTGTCTGTCTGTCTGTGACCAGATACTGTCTGTCTGTGACCAGATACTGTCTGTCTGTCTGTGACCAGATACTGTCTGTCTGTCTGTGACCAGATACTGTCTGTCTGTCTGTCTGTGACCAGATATTGTCTGTCTGTCTATCTGTCTGCTGTCTGTCTGTGACCAGATACTGTCTGTCTGTCTCTCTATTTGTGTGCGTGTGTGTGTGTGTCTGTCTGTCTGTCTATCTGTCTGCTGTCTGTCTGTGACCAGATACTGTCTGTCTGTCTCTCTATTTGTGTGCGTGTGTGTGTGTGTGTGTCTGTCTGTGTGTGTCTGTCTGTCTGTCTGTCTGTCTGTCTGTTTGTCTGTCTGTCTGTCATTAACAGTACATTTCATGTCAGCAAAGATTTGTCAGCAATGTGAATGGATCTTTACTACAATTTGGGCCATGTTTCAAACCGGCATAAGTTGGCAATATAGACTATCATTACATTGATGATTTTTCTCTTTTTTTTTTTTTTAACAAACTTTCGGTTAACAGGAACATTTGACGTTTTTATTATCATTTGGGAAGTATATGTCAAGAAGCACAAAATACGATAAGGCATGCATTCAAGGTGTATAAGCAGGGGAACATATTTCAACCCCACATAAGCAGCAAGCATGAATCTGTCTTATCAACAAACAAACAAAAAGATAAAAAAAAACAAATAAGCCATTGTGGACAGAAAAAAATGTTGGCCATTTGTTATTTATATATATATATACATGCACTAATACAGTCAAGTGATATAACTTGACATCTTGTTAGTAGCAACTATAACATAACTCTGAAGTCACGAGTTACTCCATGTAGAATTCTCAACCAACACATTCTACATGGAGATAACTCCGTGACTCTCAAGAGTTGTTACTATTATACTAAATTCTCCCTGCTTCCTCTTATTCCTGTAATCTTGTTAGTAGATAAAGGAGTATCATCAGTTGTTAAATGGTAGGTTTTGTTTGTTGTCTTTTTCTAAGCTGGACAAATGCTGTTTGTCTTAAAACTCCTCCTTGTCATGTTTCGTTCGTTGAATGAAATCGTGGTCAGTATCATTCACAGTAATATAAAACATATCTTTAAGTTGTAGTCGTAGGAAAGAGAGTGTATCTGTATAGCCTGACGCATTTTCGTCAGTCACCCTCTATCAATCATCAGACATCTTGTCAATAGAATTCCTGCCTGGCTTTTTACCTGTATCTGTTATTTGCCATGTCTTTCTGACCCACAGTGTGGTTTCTTGCAGGTGAACCAGTGCTGAAGGAAAGGAAACCTTTGTTTTTCAGTTCATTGTTTGGACTGGTTGGGTTCTCAGTACTCTACCTTGGTGAAGAAACATAGAAATGGTGGTGGTGGTGGTGGTGGTGGTGGTGGGGGTGGTGTTCTCAATACTCTACCTTGGTGAAGAACTTTGATATGTGGTGTGATGTTGGATGGTGTGTGTGGTGTTCTCATACTCTACCTTGGTGAAGAAACATAGAAATGGTGGTGGTGGTGGTAGTGTGGTGGTGGTGGTGGTGTTTCTCAATACTCTACCTTGGTGAAGAAACATAGAAATGGTGGTGGTGTGGTGGGTGGTGTTCTCAATACTCTACCTTGGTGAAGAAACATAGAAATGGTGGTGGTGGTTGGTGGTGGTGGTGTGGTGTCTATAGTTATTGGTGGTGAATGGTGGTGGTGGTGGTGGTGTCTCAATCTCTACCTGGTGAAGACTAGAAATGGTGGTGGTGGTGGTGGTGGTGGTGGTGTATACTCTACCTTGGTGGAGAATGATGGTGGGTGGTTGGGGTGGTGGTGGTGGTGGTGTGGTTTCTCAATACTCTACCTTGGTGAAGAAACATAGAAATGGTGGTGGTGGTGGTGGTGGTGGTGGTGTTCTCAATACTCTACCTTGGTGAAGAAACATAGAAATGGTGGTGGTGGTGGTGGTGGTGGTGGTGTTCTCAATACTCTACCTTGGTGAAGAAACATAGAAATGGTGGTGGTGGTGGTGGTGGTGTGTTCTCAATACTCTACCTTGCTGAAGAAACATAGAAATGGTGGTGGTGGTGGTGGTGGTGGTGTTCTCAATACTCTACCTTGCTGAAGAAACATAGAAATGTGTGGTGGTGGTGGTGGTGTTCTCATACTCTGCTGAGAACATAGAATGGTGGTGGTGGTGGTGGGGTGGTGGTGTTCTCAATACTCTACCTTGGTGAAGAAACATAGAAATGGTGGTGGTGGTGGTGGTGGTGTTCTCAATACTCTACCTTGGTGAAGAAACATAGAAATGTTAGTTGCTTTTATGTGTGTGTGTGTGTGTGTGTGTGTGTGTGTGTGTGTGTGTGTGTGTGTGTGTGTGTATGTGTGTGTGTGTGTGTGTGTGTGGTTGTAGTGGTGGTGGTGGTGGTGGTGATGGTGGTGGTGGCGGTGGTGGTTGTGTTCTGAGTATGTGTGTGTGTGAGTGTGGTGGTAGTGGTGGTGGTGGTGGTGGTGATGGTGGCGGTGGTGGTTGTGTTCTGAGTATGTGTGTGTGTGCGTGCGTGTGCGTGTGTGGCGAGTGTGTGTATGTGCGTGCGTGTGTGTGTGTGTGTTTGTGTGTCTCTTAGTGAGTGTGTGTGTTTGTGTGTGTGTGTGTGTGTGTGTGTGTGTGTGTGTGTGCGCGCGCACGTGTGTATGTGTGTGAATGTGTGTGTGCGTGTGTGTGTGTGGTTGTGCGCGCGTGTGTGTGTGTGTGAATGTGTGTGTGCGTGTGTCTATGTGTGTGTGTGTGAATGTGTGTGCGCGTGCATGTGTGTGTGTGAATGTGTGTGTGTGAATGTGTGTGCGCGTGCGTGTGTGTGTGCGTGTGTGTGTGTGAGAGTGTATGTGTGTGTGAATGTTTGTGGGCCTGCGTGTGTGTGTGTGAGTGTGTGTGTGAATGTGTGTGCGCGTGCGTGTGCGTGTGTGTGTGTGCGTGTTGGAGATATATACCTGTTAACAGTGGCGTCAGTGCTTTATGCAACGTGAATCCTTTCGGTAGGCTAAACTTAGTTGAAGTAGTTAGATGAGGTCACGTCGTACAGGAAATATTTATTTCTGTAATGCATGTGTGACAACCACTGCAGCCAGCTCTGTGGGGGTTTCAACACGGTGCACTTCTTGTTGTCTTAATAATTGATCGCATGTCATTGTCTGGTTAGTGCTTGTTATACACATGTAACTGGTTTATAATTGTGCAGA
>CM060315.1:29840686-29843186 GCA_030674185.1 Monoplex corrugatus | reverse complement strand
GCAAGGCACCTGATGATGATGATGATGAGTGCAAGCAGACCAAGTGAGAGAATGTTCAGTGCACTTTACGCAAAGAAAAATGGGTGTGGAAATGAGAGGGGGTGGGGGGGGGGGAGGGGAAGATTGCTATGTCAATACATTGATGCAGTACAGATAGGTTGAATCCAGCCTGCTATTTACGAGCGTGATTTTATTTTACGCAGAAAGGAATTTGAGACATACAAGAAAAAAGCAAGAAACTAGTGTTAACTCACTAACACTGTCTGTAACAAAAGAAAGATTTTCGTAAATCTTGTCTTCTAAATTAAATTCAAAATCTGCATGGAGTGCAATAAATCTCTAAACGAATAAACTATTCCAGTTCCAGTTTCAGTTTCTCAAGACGACGTCTCCGCGCTCGGAATTAATTCCATATACACTGACGTCACAGGTGCCATATGTATGGTGATCATGACACAAGCCTTAAGCCTGCACATAAACCCTTGAGCTGGCCAGGTCCTGAGGCCCTACGTAGACTATGTTTTACCTAGTCTATATTTTATACTTATCAGCCTATCATTGGAACAATCTTGGTTACATGTAAATGACATGTGTGTTTGTGTATCTTATCTAAACTATTCCAGTCTCAGATCATCCCCGCACTGTCACGTCTCATTCATTTCACGGATGCGTTATTGAGGGTGTTGCTTAAATCTCCCCACTAACACTGCAGGTGTCTGTATCTCTCGGGCTTGGTTGACGTCAGGATATATCATGATATCCAAAACAAGTGCGACCGCCTGCGTTCAGGTAAACAGGAACAAGAAAACACGAAAATAAAATCAGAACACGTATTTAATGCAGTCAGACAAGACAGACATTTTCAAGCCTTTCTCAAGCTTAAACGTAAGATCACAAAAGAACAAATACCAAATACAAAAGAAAAACAGGAGAAAAAGACTAAAACTTCCCTGCTGCTTCGTCCAGTGGTTCTTATATTATGATAGTAAGCGTAGAGTAAAGCCCTGTAACGCAGTCTGAATCCTGTATGGAACACCATAACATCATAACTATCGCTATTATCATCGTCATGTGCCATGCTGCACAGCATTGGCGGTCATGGGCTTCCATACGAATGTATCGTTTGTCGCTGTAAATATATCTCCTACCCTTTCTGTCTTCATCCACTCTGCAAAAATGTCTAATATTTTCCCCCTGGCCGTCTTCATCATCGGGTTACACATCCTACACTCATTCGTATCTGTTGAAAAATGAAGAAGCGCCGTGGTATGTACCATGTGACGAGCCGCTGAGCATCAGACACCTTATTATTGAATGCTGGGACTTGTAAGATGTGAGACATAAGCACTTCGCGGCGGACTCCTCAAACAACCTCTTCAGAGGAGTCTCTCCGGATGCAATTTTCCAGTTTTTACAAAAGATCAACAGATTTCATCTGATATGATTTTATATACGAGTATTTCCTTTAGTTGCAGCTTAGACTTTCAAAGATAATGGTGAGCTTGTTTTGTTGTTGTTGTTTTTAACTGTTGTGCTTTTACTTTAACGTGGGTGTGGGTTTTAACATGGTGTTAGTCCTGACATGGCTCTAATAGTGGGCTGGGCTATATAAACAATATGAACCTGAACCTGAATCATCATCATCATCATCATCATCATCATCATCATAATATTGTACCACTGTCCCAACCCCTATGGCCATTCAGGGGGTATAGAAAATAGTACAGAAGAGGATAGAGAAAGAGAGACAGACAGACAGACAGATAGACAAACAGACAGAGACAGAGAGAGAAAGAGGAGGGGAGTGTGTTTGCATGTGTATGTGTGCACGCGCGTGTGTGTGTATGTGTAAGTGCGTGCGTGCACACGGGTGTTGTGTGTGAGTGTATGTGTGTGTGCGTGCGTGTGTGCATGTGTGTGTGTGTATGTTTGTGTGCTCACGCGCATGCGTTTGTGTGCACGCGCGTGTGTGTGTGTGCGTCTGTGCGTGCGTGCGTGGGCACACACCTGTGTGCTTACGCAACGACATATACACGCGATGTACATAATGTTAGTCGGGTTGTCCACATACACACATCAGCTTACATTGCGAGTTGGTCATTTTTTTCTGGTCAGGCGTAAGTGACTTACGTGCACAGTGGGAGAGGGGGGCGGGGGTAGAGGTGTGTGCATTTTTGTCTGTTGGGTAGACAAACATCACAGCTGGATTGGGCAGGATTTCCACCAGATGCACAGTGAAACACAGACACGCCGAGCACAGAGAGAGAGAGAGAGAGAGAGAGAAGAAAGAGAAAGAAAGAGAGAGAGACAAAGAGAGAGAGTGGGGGAGAGAGAGACAGACAGAGAGAGATACGAGAGAGGGAGAGACAGACAGAGAGAGAAGAGAGAGAGACACAGAGAGAGTGGAGAGAGAAAGAGAGGAGAAAGAGAGAGACAGACAGACAGACAGAGAGGAGAGACAGAGAGAGACAGAGAGAGAGAGGAGAGAGAGAGGAGAAAG
>CM060315.1:29835686-29838186 GCA_030674185.1 Monoplex corrugatus | reverse complement strand
TTTGTTTGTTTGTTTGTTTGTTTGTTTGTTTGTTTGTTTTTTTGTTTTGTGTTGTTTTTTGTGGTTTTTTGTTTGTTGTTGTTTGTTGTTGGTTGTTTTGTTTGTTTGTGTTTGTTTGTTTGTTTGTTGTTTTCTTCTAAATCTGACAAGAAGTGTTTCGACTTCTCGCATCGCCGCCGAAACACACACACTCACCATCACCACTACCACCAACCATCACCCACCACCACCACCACCACCGCTGCCTCTGCCAACCGCCACACACCCCCACACCGAACCACATCATAGCAAATCAATCAATCAGTCCCTTTAAAAATACATACATATGATGTGAACAGATGGGCAGTCATCAGAGTAGAGGGGCTCAGGTGGGGAACATAAGTGTGATGAATGGGTAATGAGAGTGGTGGCTATGGTGGATAAAGAAGTAAATAGAGAGAGAGGGGCGCGGGGGCGGGGGGGGACAGTAGCAAGGGAAAGCCCCCTAGATAAGACGGAAAGTGACTAATTAAGAGCTGGACGAGGCCCCGGAAGCAGGAGATGGGTGTCTGATGGATGCTGGGGCGGCGGTACCGTCCAGCGGTATTTGGCTGTGACAAAGAATTGGACGGAGAGAAGAATGGACGCCCCTCTTTTCCCTTGTCTTGAAAAGTACTCCCGTCCTGAAGTCTCATTACTTACTGAGCCTAAAATTATTCTAAATACTTGTGTGAGCCTTGGGAGACACTGAGTACTCTATGGCGTTTTTCTTAGCTTTGGGTTGGGGTCCAAAGATTCAAAATGTCCAAGATGTTCTGAATGTACTGTCATACAGAGGATGGTTATTTCCACACCCATAGATAGCTGAAAGTCATGTCTTTCTGAAACTCAAGGAATTACCGGTACCACCAGAAGATTGTTGTTTTCCATAGATCTGGGACTTCTCATTGCTTCCTCGGCTCGGTTAATCCAGTTAGAGGCTTTTAAGATTTTTTGTAAGTTAAATGTTAGTAAATTGTATTAAAGTAAGTGTAGCAATGAATAAAGTAAAAAGTGTTAGCAAAAAAAAGTGAAAGTATGTAGCAACAATGAAATAAAAAGGTTGCAAAAAAGTAAGTGTAGCAATAATGAAATAAAAGGTTGCAATCATAGAAAGTAAAAGTAGTAGCAATAATGAAATAAAAAGGTTGCAAAAAAGTAAGTGTAGCAATAATGAAATAAAAAGTTCAAAAAAGTAAGTGTAGCAACAATGAAATAAAAAGGTTGCAAAAAAGTAAGTGTAGCATAATGAAAAAGTTGCAAAAGTAAGTGTAAATAATAAATAAAGGTTGCAAAAAAGTAAGTGTAGCAACAATGAATAAAAGTGCAAAAAGTAAGTTAGCAATATGAATAAATTTGCAAAAAAGTAATGTAGCATATGAATAAAAAGTTCAAAATAAGTGTAGCAATATGAAATAAAAGGTTGCAAAAAAGTAAGTGTAGCAATAATGAAATAAAAAGGTTGCAAATTAGTAAGTTAGGAGTCCTCAGTTGACGTACTACATAACCTGTTCTCAGTCCAAACCACTCCTCTTTTTCTTAAACCCTTTGACTCCGTCACCCTGTCCACCAGCATCCTGTATTGTCAACCATGCTAGCAAAGCAGAAATTTAACCCTTTTGACTCCCGCGCCCTGTCTATGAGCCTCCTGCATCTGTCAACCATGCTAGCAAAACAAACGCTTAACCGTTTCACTCCCTCACTCTGTCTACCAGCACCCTGCATTGTCAACCAATGCTAACAAAGCAAACACTTAATCCGTTGACTCCCTCACCCTGTCCACCAGCATCCTGCTTTGTCCACCATTCTAGCAAAGCAAAAACGTAACCCTATGACTCCCTCATCCTCTCCCCAGCATCTTGCATTGTCAACCCATGCTAGCAAGGCAAAAACTTAACCCTTTGACTCCCTCACCCTATCCACCAGCATCTTGCTTTATCCATCATGCTAGGAAAGCAAAAATCTTAACCCTTTGACCCTTGGGCGGATAGGGTGCGGAAGTCAAAGGGTTAAAACAAAACAAAGCAATACAACAACAACGACAACAAAAAATATTTTTAAAAAATGGAAGGTTGACAAAACTTAAAGGTCAAAGAGGGAGAAAGAACAATTGGCAGACAGGCGATGTCAGCAAGGCACACCTGTGACCCTGCTCCTTCCAAGACGGACGACAAGGTTCACACGTTCCATCACCTTCAGTTGAGCCAGGAACTGGTGTCTGCTGTTCATCAATCAGCTTAAAGTTAAGGAGAGAGAAAAAATGTAAAGAATAAAGAAGAATGGTAAGTCATGCTTGTATTGTCTTGCTTCCGCTTTCTCCAAAGGGGGAAAAAGAACAGTACTTGGACGAGAGTTGGATGACCGTAACAAAACTAATTTTGTACAAGGTTTTTTGTTGTTGTTTTTTTAAAGCAAAATGAGCTCTGTCTCTGTCTCTTTCTGTCTGTCTGTCTGTCTGTCTGTCTGTCTGTCTCTTCTCTCT
>CM060315.1:29813186-29815686 GCA_030674185.1 Monoplex corrugatus | reverse complement strand
GGACAGGGTGCGGGAGTCAAAGGGTTAAAGTGGGTTTTCTTGCACGTAACTGCCAGGAAAAGTTCTAGAAATAAACTTTCCACTGTGTTGTTACACAGTCTGCATCTTTTGCTGGCGCGCATGCTGGGCGCTCTTACGTTTCTCTAAGCCAGTCACCGACATGACTTACAAGATCTTTAACGTGCATATTCCGTTTTCTGCATCCGAAGGAGGATTTATGCACTGGCAGGTCTGCACACATAGTGAGTTGAGAGATCAGAAAAAAAAATCTCTAAACCTTTGCCCACCACACGGCGGAGGTGACGGGCGGGTTTGAACCTGGAATCTTCCGATTGGATGGAAATCTGGCGTTTATCCACTTGACTATCGTGTTTGTACAAAGCAGCTGTGCGTACTTTGTCAGTACTGCCTGTCTGTTGGCACTGTTCTTGGCTTGGAAGCTCAAAACTCTTTTTTCAGTAGTTGTCATAAACCGGGGCAGAATAGTTGGCGCGTCTTACATTGCGTGGGACATTAACCTCAAAGATCTTAGCAATATAGTAAATAATCATTCGCCTTCAAGATATTAGCAATATAGTCAGTTATCATTCGCCTTTAAGATTTTAGCGATATAGTCAGTTATCATTTGCCTTTAAGGCTTTAGCAATATAGTCAGTTATTTCCAAATTTTAGCGATATATCAGTACATTTCCCTTTAACTAATATAGTCAGTTATCATTGCCTTTAAGGCTTTTAGTCAATCATAGGTTAGCTTATCAATCATTTGCCTTTAAGGCTTTAACAATATAGTCAGTTATCATTTGCCTTTAAGGCTTTAGCAATATAGTCAGTTATCATTAGCCTTTAAGGCTTTAACAATATAGTCAGTTATCATTTGCCTGTAAGGCTTTAGCAGTAGTCAGCTCTCATTAACGGGCTTTAGGAATATAGTCAGTTATCGTTAGCCTTTTAAGACTTTGGCAATATAGTCAGTTATCGTTAGCCTTTTAAGACTTTGGCAATATAGTCAGTTATCATTAGCCTTTAAGACTTTGGCAATATAGTCAGTTATCGTTAGCCTTTAAGACTTTGGCAATATAGTCAGTTATCGTCAGCCTTTTAAGACTTTGGCAATATAGTCAGTTATCATTAGCCTTTTAAGACTTTGGCAATATAGTCAGTTATCGTTAGCCTTTTAAGACTTTGGCAATATAGTCAGTTATCATTAGCCTTTAAGACCTTAGCAATATGGTCAGCTATCATTAGCCTTTAATACTTTAGCAATATAGTCAGTTATCATTAGCCTTTAAGACTTTGGCAATATAGTCAGTTATCATTAGCCTTTAAGACTTTGGCAATATAGTCAGTTATCATTTAGCCTTCTCATGATAAATCCACTGTGACAAAAGAAATGAATAAATACATGAATGTGATTATGAATATGACTATGAATATGAATATGAACACGAATATGAATATGAGATATTGGTTGGCGGGTTTGGGTGAAATGAATACGGTACCGTCTGAGCGCGGTGAATATTCTCTTGAACATTCTCCAAATTCCAAATCTGAGTTTTAAAAGGTGCGAGCTTACGTGTTCCCTGAAACCGTATTTTTCCAAGCCAAAAAGAGGCTGTAAGTGGTGGTCAGCGCTATATATATGTAAAGTGAAAACCAATAAACCCGGGGCCTCTTACTTCTTGGGCGGGCATTATTTCCACAAGACCTCCTGCCAATAATAGTGGCCACTTTGATTGATGGCACTGGTGGTTCACTGAAGTGTCAGTCTCATATTTTTTTTTCTTCTATAATTTCCATCACCTGTTTCTGGTCGTTCACATCTCCAAATGAACTTGTCAGTCTGGATTCAATATGACGTCAACGACCAACTAGGAAGGATTTCGTAACACGTGTGTCATGATTGGCCAAAAAAAAAAAGAATTGGATTCAGATTCCTGTCGAATTTGTTTGTTTGTTTGTTGTTTGTTTGTTTGTTTGTTTGTTTGTTTGTTTTCATTGTTATGTTACATAGACACAGAGGATGCAACATATTGGGAAAAAAACAACAACAACAACGCACACACACACACACGCATGCACGCGAGCGTCTAATATCACTCATAGTGAAAAGACGTTAAATCAAAGAACGAACGAACGAACACACACACACACACACACACACACACACACACACGCACGCACGCACTCACGCACACACACACACACACACACACACACACACACACACACACACACACACACACATTCGCGCGTGTGTGCTCGTGCAGAGAAAGAGAGGAGGGAAGGGGGTGTGTGTGTGTGTGTGTATGTGTGTGTGTATGGTGTGTGTGTGCGTGTGTGTATGTGTGTGTGTCGTGTGTGTGTGTGTGTGTGTGTGTGTGTATGTGTGTGTTGTGTGTGTGTGTGGTGTGTTGTGTGTGTGTATGTGTGTGTGTGTGTGCGTGTGTGTGTGTGTGTTGTGTGTGTGTGTGTGTGTGTGTGTGTGTGTGTGGTGTATGTG
>CM060315.1:29803186-29808186 GCA_030674185.1 Monoplex corrugatus | reverse complement strand
AAGGGAAATGTACGTAAGACTTTATCGAACACACACAGTTGAACGGACCAGCAAGGTAGAAAATGATAGGAAGAAAAAAAATGACAGAAAGCAAAGGAACAAGGTAGAAACGAAGAGAGTGACAGAAAAGAGGGAATTTCTAGAACGGAATTTCCAGAAGTGGGAGGATACTATTTTTTGTAGACTACTGAAAGAGCCCCTGGCATCCGTCGGGGACCTGAGGACTGTTTAAAGGGTGTTTGGAGTATTAGTATGTCTGAGTCCATTCACTGTACCCGGTTCATCGTGCTCCTTCAGGGGAACGAGGAAGTCTGTAAATACTCGTATCTCTATCAGTTGAGTGAACTGCACCGTTGGACAGGTGAAGGCAGCAGCAGTACAATTAGTGCAAAACTGACAGGTACAGGCTGTGCTTATCTCTGTGTGCTTGTTGCTTATCTCTGTGTGCTTGTTGCTGCCTAAAGGCAGCATGCTGATAATAGTTTGAACAAGCCATGCCTTTGCTTGGATGAGTGTACTGTTGAAAAGAAAGTTGTTCCAAAGGTTGTACGTAAGTTTACGTAGATAAGAGTAGTCTAAGAGAACCGCTGCCATTGTTTAGCACTGATAACACTGTAGAATGATAAAAAAAAAAAGAAAGTGCAGAGACCCACAGAGCTGGAGAAATCTGATGAACAGTTTTTTAGTGCGGCGCCCAATGACTCTTCACGAAGTTAAAGGAGAAGAAGAAGAAGAAAGAAAGAAGAAGAAAAAGAAGAAGAAAAGATTGATTAGCAAAGTGTGTGTACCTTTGCAAGTTAATTTTTGTGAAGAAGAAGAAGAAGAAGAAGAAAAAGCAGAAGAAGAAGAAAAAATAGAAGAAGAGGAGGAGGAGAAGGAAGAAAAACAACAGTAACAACAAGAAGAACAAGAAAAAGATCGGTCAGTACAATGCGTGCACCGTTGCATGATAAGTTGTTGTGTTGTGCCCAAGCATCAGTAATCTGTTGTTATTGCCTAATAGCCTTCAGTAGGCGCGTGCATGTGTGTATGTATATGTGAAGAACTCAGCACTCAGCACTCAGCACTCAGCACTCAGCACTCAGAACACATTTACTTGCCATGAGAAGCCACATAGAGCTGTAAGACAGATTGTTTCGTAATACGTGGACATAATTGCCAATGATTTCAGCTGTTATCGATTTCATGCGTGTATGTATCTATGTATGTATGTGTGTGTGTGTGTGTGTGTGTGTGTGTGTGTGTGTGTGTGTGTGTGTGTGTGTGTGTGTGTGTGTGTGTGTGTGTGTGTGTGTGTGGTAGAGAGAGAGGGGGCAGACAGAGAATTCAAATGCACACACATTTTATACAACACAGCCAAGGATATGCGTTTTGTAGTCTCAGTTAACAAAAGAAATAAAATCTGTGCTAAAGTGAGGGCGAGCAAGAGAGAGAGAGAGAGTGAGTGAGAGAGAGAGAGAGAGAAAAAGAGAGGCGGACAGAAAATCAAGTGGACACACATTTTATACAGCCAGCTAAAGATATGCATTTTGTAGTCTTAGTCACTAAAAGAAATATAATCTGTGCTTAAGTGAGGGCGAGCCAGAAGGGGAGAGAGAGTGTGTGTGTGTGTGTGTGTGTGAGGGAGAGAAGAGAGGGAGAGAGAGAGAGAGAGAGAGAGAGAGAGAGAGAGAGAGAGAGAGAGATGTAGATAAGTTACATAAAATCTCTAAAGAAGTAAGAGAGAGAAAAAAAGAGAAAAGACGGAATAACGACCAATTAAATACAGTGGGGTGGAGGAGAGGAGAGGGCAAGCGGAAAGTGTTTTTTTTTTCCTTTTATTTTCTTGTCCTTCTTCCTTCTCTCTCTATCTGTCTGTTTGTCTGTCTGTCTGTCTCTGCTCTTCTCTCTCTCTCTCTCTGTCTTTCTCTCTGTCTCTCTCTTCTCTCTCTCTCTCTCTGTCTGTCTTTCTCTCTCTCTCTTTCTCTCTCTCCCTCTCTCTCTCTCTCTCTCCTTCTATCTTCTCTCTTTCTCTGTCTCTCTGTCTCCCTCACTCTCTCTCATTCTCTCCCTCTCTCTCTCCTCTCTCTCTCATCTCTCTCTCTCTCTCTCTCTCCTCTCTCTCTCTCCTCTCTCTCTCTCTCTCTCTCTCCTCTTTCTCTTCTTTCTCTTTTCTTTTCTCTTTTCTTACGTGAGAGGGGGGATGTTTTTGGATGTTTGTTGGTTTGTCTGTTTAATTGTTCGTTCGTTCGTTCGTTCGTTTGTGTATCCTGCTTGTTCATGGCAATCATTGGCCGAAGAGAAACACGAATATAACAGAAACACGTGATAAGAGGTACTCATTGTTTTATATATAGTATTTGTTTGGGACGAACCGTTGTTGCGAGGTGGGAAAGAACTACATTGATTCTAAACTCTATGCTGAGTTGCCCTGTCTGATCAGGGAGTAAGTTATCCTGCATGCCCCTCCCCCCTCCCCCCCCCCCCCTCTCGTGGGAATGCCAGGGGCTCTTTCAGTATAAATAGTATACCCACCTTCTGGAAATTCTGTGCTAAAAATTCCCTCTTTTCTGTCACTCTCTTTGTTTCTGCCTTGTTCCTTCGCTTTCTGTCATTTCTTCCTATCATTTTCTGCCTTGCTGGTCCGTTCACCTGTATGTGTTCGATGAAAGTCTTACGTACTTTCTCTTACGATTGATAACTGGGTACATTTATTAAGTGCCTTTTTGGCTCTAGGGAAATGAGATAAGCGGAAGCAATTTTAGATAATGTAGACCTGTTTTTCTACAAATTTTGGCGTCCTTAGTTATGTCTAAATTTGTGTTCAGGTGGTGTTTTTTTAATCTCCTTTGTGATAAATCAAACAGAGTGGTCAACACCAAGGGCCATCTTCTAAGATTATGTGCGCGTGTGTATTAATAAGTGTACTTGATTTTCTTTTAATTTTTTTTTTTTTTTTTGCAAGTTGAAGTACTGCATATGTTTTGAAACGGTTATAGCCCTGATGTGGCTCTAAGCACTCGGCTGGGCTTTAAACAAAAATATTAACAATCCTGCTTCCTGCGTGATGCGGGTGAATGAACTGAACGTGGTCATGCAGTTATGTCTGCCTCGTAACGACAATTTCCTAGAGCCCCCCATCAGTGCAGATCGCGTCATGTGGCGAAATATAAACAAGACCAGTGATGGTGATCAAAGGTGAATGACTTTTTTTTTTTCAAAGGGATCGCCCTCAGGGAGACTGCCTGTCTTTATGCTCACCTTTTTTCCTCCCATTTTCTATGTTGCCTACATGGCCACAGAATCTGGCATAAATCTATTTTACAATGCGACAATAAGGGTGATAATCATGATACCTATGGAGTTCCATCAAGGATTGAGACTTGCACTGTACTCTACGCTTATTGTCATAGTATATCCTGGCGTCAACCAGGCCCGAGAGATAAGGACACCTGCGGCGTTGATTAGAAGATTTGCGCAACACTGTCAGTGACGCATCCGTGAAGTGGATGAGACTCCCAGTCTTCCCAACGAGCCAATAACACACCCCAACTCTAGGTAGGAGACGATTAGAGCCGAAAAATCTTACAATGATTTTCGAGTCTGACGAAAGAAGGGAGGGGGAAAGAGAGACACAGAGAGGAGAGAGACAGAGAAGAGAGAGAGAAAGAGAAAGAGAGAGAGAGAGAGAAAGAGAGCGAGAGACAGAGAGAGAGAAAAAGAGAGAGAGACACACAGAGACAGAGACAGAGAGAGAGAGACAGAGAGAGAGATGCTGTCTTTTTTTCTTTCTTGTGTGTGTGTCTTTGTATGTTTTTTGTTTGTCTGTGTGTGTATGTGTGTGTCGCGCGCGCGTGTGTGTGTGTTGCGTTTGCGTTGTGTGTGTGTGGTGTGTGTTGTGTGTGTGTGTGTGTGTGTGTGTGTGTGTGTGTGTGTGTGTGTGTGTTGCAGTCTGTTGATTTTTGTTTTCTTTTGGTTTTGTTTGTTTGTGTGTTTGTTTGTTTGTTGTTTGCTTTTTGTTGTTGTTTTTTTGTTTTTTGTTTTTTTTTTTTTTGGGGGAGGGATGATAGACTGGAGAATCTACGATAACGGAGACGTCATTTTAACCATGTTGGTTGGTAGATGAAACTATGCGTTGTATAGATACGGGGTGAATTTTGTGATGTGATAAGTAAGACGTTGTTGAAAGTTTATACTAAATGCCTGGTTTGTCTTTTCATCCGTTTCCGTTTGTTGTTGTTGTTGTTATTGTTTGTTGCTGTTGTTGTTGTTATTGTTGATGGTGGTAGTGGTGGTGGTGGTGGTGGTGGTGGTGGTGGTGGTGGTGGTGGTGTTTAACATTACAGATGTAGATACGCATAACAATAATTAAGCTGTAGCCGAGTTTGTTCCAACGACAGATACAAATACAACATATACAACGCATACGCTAGGCAGGACTTTTTCAGGACCTTACCAGCGCATAGGGCTCGTGTGCTGACGTAACCCTTTGACTCCCGCACCCTGTCCACCAGCATGCTGCATTGTTAACCATGCTAGCAAAGCAAAAACTTAACCCTTTCAATCCCTCTCTCTATCCACCAGCTTCATGCATGAAGTTAGTGGATAGGGTGAGGGAGTCAAAAGGGTTAATTTTTTAGCAGTTGGTGGATAGGGTGCGAGAGTCAAAGGGTTAAGTTTTTTGCAGTTGGTGGATAGGGTGCGGGAGTCAAAGGGTTAAGGTTTGTGCCATGATCAGTGTGGATCTTCCCCATCACAAGGGATCACTGAATTGTGAAATCCATTCCGAGCTCAGTGACGTTCTCTTGAGAAACTGAAACTGAAACTGATGCTTGACTTCTGGTAGTATTCCGCTCTTCTGCTGGCTTAGTCCTCGTAGTGGTTGTGTGCAGTAAGTTCTAGGAACAAATCACAGCGTTTTTTTGTTTATTTGTTTTTTTTGTTTGTTTGTTTGTTTGTTTGTTTTTGTTTTTTTGTTTTTTGTTTGTTTGTTTTTTGTTTGTTTGTTTTGTTTGGGTCTT
>CM060315.1:29780686-29795686 GCA_030674185.1 Monoplex corrugatus | reverse complement strand
TTTATGGACAAAGGTCTAAATAAACGTAGTTATATCAAAGTACATTTATAGGACTTAGGAAAGAGACATTTGAGCACCTAATCACAACAGGAAAGTTGGAGGTGGAAAGAGCACTATGTAGACCCAGGGAGAGAATATTGGACGGATTTGCGGAGTGGATGAAGACTGAAAGGGTGGGAGATGTAACTGCAGCAACGAAAGATAGATTCGTAGAGAGGGCCATGATCGCCAACGCCACACGGCAGGACACATGATGATGATGATGATGATGATGATGATGATGATGATGATGATGATGATGATGATGATATATACTAATGCCATACATATGTGAAGCATTCATTAAAATATGTGAATTGTGTGTAGTGAAACAGTACAGCTAAACGAATTGCTTTAACCCTTTGACATCCTATCCACTGGCTGCAAAACTTTAACCCTTTGATTCCATCACCCTTTTCACCAGCTTCCTGTAGGAAGCTGGTCAATGGGATGAGAGAGTCAAAGGTTAAGTTTTTGTTTTGTTAGCATTTTGAGGTGAGAGAGTCAAAGGTTAAGTTTTTGTTTTGTTAGCATTTTGGGTAGAGAATCAAAGGATTAAGTTTTTGTTTTGTTAGCATTTTGAGGTGAGAGAATCAAAGGATTAAGTTTTTGTTTTGTTAGCATTTTGAGGTGAGAGAATCAAAGGATTAAGTTTTTGTTTTGTTAGCATTTTGAGGTGAGAGAATCAAAGGATTAAGTTTTTGTTTTGTTAGCATTTTGAGGTGAGAGAATCAAAAGATTAAGTTTTTGTTTTGTTAGCATTTTGGGGTGAGAGAATCAAAGGATTAAGTTTTTGTTTTGTTAGCATTTTGGGGTGAGAGAATCAAAGGATTAAGTTTTTGTTTTGTTAGCATTTTGAGGTGAGAGAATCAAAGGATTAAGTTTTTGTTTTGTTAGCATTTTGAGGTGAGAGAATCAAAGGATGAAGTTTTTGTTTTGTTAGCATTTTGAGGTGAGAGAATCAAAGGATTAAGTTTTTGTTTTGTTAGCATTTTGGGGTGAGAGAATCAAAGATTAAGTTTTTGTTTTGTTAGCATTTTGGGTGAGAGAATCAAAGATTAAGTTTTTGTTTTGTTAGCATTTTGGGGTGAGAGAATCAAAGGATTAAGTTTTTGTTTTGTTAGCATTTTGAGGTGAGAGAATCAAAGGATTAAGTTTTTGTTTTGTTAGCATTTTGAGGTGAGAGAATCAAAGGATGAAGTTTTTGTTTTGTTAGCATTTTGAGGTGAGAGAATCAAAGGATTAAGTTTTTGTTTTGTTAGCATTTTGGGGTGAGAGAATCAAAGGATTAAGTTTTTGTTTTGTTAGCATTTTGGGTGAGAGAATCAAAGGATTAAGTTTTTGTTTTGTTAGCATTTTGAGGTGAGAGAATCAAAGTATTAAGTTTTTGTTTTGTTAGCATTTTGGGTGAGAGAATCAAAGGATTAAGTTTTTGTTTTGTTAGCATTTTGAGGTGAGAGAATCAAAGGATTAAGTTTTTGTTTTGTTAGCATTTTGGGGTGAGAGAATCAAAGGATTAAGTTTTTGTTTTGTTAGCATTTTGGGGTGAGAGAATCAAAGGATTAAGTTTTTGTTTTGTTAGCATTTTGGGGTGAGAGAATCAAAGGATTAAGTTTTTGTTTTGTTAGCATTTTGGGGTGAGAGAATCAAAGGATTAAGTTTTTGTTTTGTTAGCATTTTGGGGTGAGAGAATCAAAGGATTAAGTTTTTGTTTTGTTAGCATTTTGGGGTGAGAGAATCAAAGGATTAAGTTTTTGTTTTGTTAGCATTTTGGGGTGAGAGAATCAAAGGATTAAGTTTTTGTTTTGTTAGCATTTTGGGGTGAGAGAGTCAAAGGGTTAAGTTTTCGTTTTGTTAGCATTGTTGACAATGTAGGATGCTGATAGAGAGGGTGCGGGAGTCAAACGGTTAAACTTACTCTCAGACGTTTAAACATGATCAGACAAACATCAGAAAAGCATTTCTAAAGTAGAGCTACAGGATACGTGTGTAACGAATAGATAGACATAAAAACAAACATAAAAGAAACGATTAGTAAATGAAAACATTTCTACAGCAGACAACAGACATAAAAGAGGATAAATCTGTAAAAAAAAATAATAAAAAACGATAATGTGCTCAGCTCATGTAACAACTGAATAACAGAAACAAACAGAACTCAAAAAAAGTGTTGATCTCTTCTAGAATGTTTCTAGTTGTATACAATACATTGTAATTGTTTTTTGCCACTCTTGATATCTGTAAACTGAGATTTTTTTTCAAGAAAACAAAAGTATTATGTCTCGCTGAGATGTTCATCTTGCTTTTATGATTATCTCTTCCATTGTAGATTTTCTCAATTCTGATATCAGATGGATTTTTTCCCCATCTTGTTTGAGCGCTGCGTCATTTTGGCTCAATTGGATTTGTTTGTTTGTTTGTTGAATTCTTGTTTTTCAGATTCCAAGTTCTTTTCAGTATTTGTTGTATCTCCTGTTTTACCTTAAAGATGGTTGTTTTTGCTCTGAATTCCTTCAATAATGTGTTTTGGAACAATTGATGGAACATTACAAACTGTATTTGATGCTACATATTTCAGGGTCTCTCGTTTACATGAAAGTGCTGCGTATTTTTTTTACTTTTTCAATCATTTAAGTTATGTGTTCTACGTAAATATGATCTCTTAAAGAGTTACTTTCGCCGGAGTTTTTGGCTGTCTTTTCTGCTTTCATATACTTTTTGCTTCTTCTGTTGTAATGAGTGAACGGTCGCTTAGACACGTTTGTTTCTTTCTTTCTTTCTTCCTTTCTTTCTGTCTTTCTTTCTACGTTTATTTCTTCCTTTCTTTCTTTGTACCTTTCTTTGTTTCTTTCTTTCTACGTTCCTTTCTTTGTTTCTTTTTTTTCTTTCCTCCTTTCTTTCCTTCTTTCTTCCTTTCTTTCTGTCTTTCTTTCTACGTTCCTTTCTTTCTTTCTTTCTTTCTTCCTTTCTTTTTTTCTTTCTTTCTTTCTAACTTTTTTCTTTCTTCCTTCCTTTCTTTCTTCCTTTCTTTCTTCTTTCTTTTTACCTTTCTTTCTTTCTTTCGTTCGTTCTTTCTTCGTTCGTTCGTTCGTTCGATTGTTTGTGTGTTTGTTTGTTATTTGTGTGTGTGTGTGTGTGTGTGTGTGTGTGTGTGTGTGTGTGTGTGTGTGTGTGTGTGTGTGTGTGTGTGTGTGTGTGTGGTGTGTGTTGTGTGTGTTTTTTGTTTCTTGTTGTTGTATGTTTGTTTGTGTGTGTTTCTTTTGTTTCCTTGTTGTTTTAATGATTTCTGTTTTATGTTGTTGTTTTTTGTTTTCTTCTTCTATTATCTACATCTATTGTTGTTTATTATCTGTTATATATCTATCTATCTATCTATCTATCTATCTATCTATCTATCTATTTATCTATCTATCTATCTTCTATCTATTTATCTATCTATTCTGTCTATCTATCTATCTATCTATCTATTTATCTATCTATCTATCTATCTATCTATTTATCTATCTATTCTATCTTCTATCTTCTATCTATTCTATCTATCTACTATCTATCTTCTATCTATCTATCTATCTATTTATCTATCTATTATCTATCTATCTATCTATCTATCTATCTTCTATCTATCTATCTATCTATCTTCTATCTTCTATCTATCTATCTATCTATCTATCTGTCTATCTATCTATCTATCATCTATCTATCTATCTATCTATCTATCTATCTATCTTCTATCTATCTACTATCTATCTATCTATCTATCTATCTACCTATCTACTACTATCTACTATCTAACTATTACTCATACTACTATCTACTATCTATTACCTATCACATTACTATACTATTTTGTCTATCTACCTATCTATCTATCTATCTATCTATTTACCTATCTATCTATGTCTTCACTTACGCTTTATTTCTTTCTCTGTCTCTATCTCTATCTCTGTCTCTCTCTCTCTCTGTATCTCTCTGTCTTTCTCTGTTCTCTTTCTCTCTCTCTCTCTCTCTCTCTCTCTCTGTGTGTGTCTCCCTGCCTTCCTCCCTCCTTTCCTCTCCTCATCTCCACCAGAGTCATGGAAGCATGTGCACAAGAGCAGAGATGAATACACCTGACTTGTACCGGACTGTATGGCCCTATATACTCTGCTGTGATGATGACCTCACTAGTGGTCAGTTTGAAGATGTGTTGGGGAAGCGAAACGGTTAACTTTGCAGTAGAGGAAGAGGAGCGGTGCTGGAAATTGGCAACGAAAAAGAAAATAATATAAACAAATAAATAAATGAATGAATAAATAAATTGATTTAATGAATTAATTTATTAATAATGAATAAATGAACATACAAATAAATAATCAGATGAATAAATAAATAAGTGAATAGATACATGAATAAATAAATAGATGAATGACTGAATGAATGACTGAATGAATGAATGAATGAATGAATGAATGAATATGCCATTAAATAAACGTAAACAAATGATTAGATAAATAGATATATAAATAAACAAATAAATATATGTATGAATGAATTAATTAATTAATTAATTGGTTAATTAATTAATTGAATGAATGAATGAACATACAAATCAATAATTAGACAACTAAATATAGATAAATAAATAAATAGATACATACATAAATGAATAGATAGATAAATAAACAAATAAATTAAATTAAATAAAACAGAATAAATGAATGATCGAATGAATAACAAAGAGAGAAAGAAAGAAAGAACCAATAAACAAACAGATGAATAAATAAATGATAAATAAACAAAACAAACAAACAAATAAATAAATAAATAAATAAATGAATGAATAGATAAATAAGGAATAAAATAAAATAAAGAAATACATAGATAGATATATCATCATCATCATCAGGTGCCCTGCCGCATGGCTTTGGCGACCATGGACTTCCAACCATCTCTATCTCTCGCTGCCCCCAGCATCTCCCCCGTAGATATATAGATGAATAAATTAATAAAAAAAGAAATAAACAAATTAAAATAATCCCAACAAATAACAACTTTTTTTATCAGATAGCTGAAGATGAAGTGGATACCCGTGGCACAGACAGTGACGGTGGTTGTGGCCATGGCCATGTATGTGAAATACTGTCATTTGCAAGCCGTGGCCAGGCTCCGTACAAAATTCAAAATAGATGTTTTGTCCGTGTCTGTTTCTTGTTACTGTGTGCATTCCTTGTACTTTTGTTGTCTGTTGTCGGCCTTGGAGAAGTGCATAATAGAGGCACAGAGAGAGAGAGGGACAGACAGACAGACAGACAGACAGATAGACACTCAGATACTCAAGCACACAGACACCGACAGACAGCGAGGGAGAGAGGGGGGGGGAGAGAGAGCGAGAGACAGACGGACGGACGGACGAGACGGACGGACGGACAGACACTCAGACACACAGACACCGTCAGACAGATGAAGAGAGAGAGAGTGTGTGTGAGTGTGTGTGTGTGTGTGAGTGTATGTGTGTGTGTGTGTGTGTGTGTGTGTGTGTGTGTGTGTGTGTGTGTGTGTGTGTGTGTGTGTGTGTGTGTTGGAGTGCGTGCGTGCGTGCGACAGATAGCGACAGAGGCAGAGAAAGAGAAAAAAAGAATGACAGATAGCGAGCGAGCGAGCAAGAGACAGAGAGAGAGAGAGAGAGGGGAGATAAAGAGAGGGACAAAGAGAGAGAGAGTAGGAGAGAGAGAGTAGAAGAAAGAGACAGAAAGAGAGAGGGAGAGAGTTCAGATGATTTATTCATATAAGCCATGGTTCCTCGTGAAGGGGCAGATTGACCATTACAAAAACAGAATATTTCACATTCAAGAACAAAACAGAACAGTTTACATAACAGAAGGAGGGGAAAAAATCAAGTATTACAAATACTGCCAAGTTTGAAACATTTGTACAAATAAATGACGAGCCGTTTGACATGATCTTTCAGACGTGATGCCATAAGAATCAAAGCCTGACTACTGATGGCATGTGTAGAATGTTTTTAGAGGAAATCATTTGATTCTGAGTTTACTTGAAGAAGGACAAAAAAATACAAAAATAAACTTCATTTTCTCTTGACTTTTTATGTTGTGGACAAATAAAATCACGACAGTTATGGTCTCTATAACACAAATAGCGTATAGAAGTTTGAGAAACCCAAAGTCTTGAAAGTAATCATAATATGTTTCATTTTGTCTGTCTGTTTCCAGTGATAATACGGCGGAATACAATGTGGTGGAATAAACTGTCCGTGTAAATCTGTCACGTCCTTGAACACTAAGTGTTCCATTCTTGCCACTTACATTAAGTTACAATAATAATAATAATAACAACAACAATAATAATAGTGATGATGATGATGATGATGATGATGATGAATGATGATGAGATGATGGAATATAATGATGATAATAATAATAAAAAGAAGAAGAATATTAGTAATAATAATATTAATACTAATGATATTAGTTGTAACGACGACGACGACGACGATGACGATGATGGTGATGGTGATGATGATGATGATGATGATGATGATGATGATGATGAGAGAGAGTGAGTGAGAGACAGACATACAGACAGTCAGACAGACAGACAGACAGACAGACAGACAGTCAGACAGACAGACAGTCAGACAGACAGACAGACAGACATACAGACAGTCAGACAGACAGACAGTCAGACAGACAGACAGACAGACAGACAGACAGAGACAGACGGTGAGAGACAAAGAGATTCAGATTCAGATTCAGATATATATCCATGATGTAAACCCACAGCGTCCCAATATGAAGAAAGGCCAAAACAAACCATATCACAAAACAGCATCGTCATTACAAAACACAATTTGTTTTATATATGAAATCCAATACAACAGTTTCCGTGAAGTCAAAAGCTTTGTATAAGTGTTTTGCCAAGTTATTCACATTTATGGTTTCTTGTTCATATTCTCGTTTGTTTGTTGTTTTTGTTTTGTTTTTGGTTGTTTTTTTTTGGTTTTTTTGTAGTTGTTGTTTGTTTGGTGTTTTGTTTGTTTGCTTGCTTGTTTGTTTGTTTGTTTTGTTGGGGTTTTTTTTGTCGTTGTTGTTGTTGGTTTTTTGCCACAATGGACTTTACTGTGTGAAAGTCGGGCTGCTCTCCCCGTTGAGAATGCGTAGCCACGGTGTAGCGCCACCCATTTTTTTTACTTTACCAAGACTTCAGCAAGTTTCTTACCGAGACTTCACAAAGACAAGAAGGTTGACTAGCCTTCAGAGTAAGGGACCTGGGAAATGAAACCATTTCTCCAATATTTTATTCCAGGGCCCAGTTTTATTTTCGTGCTGCATCTTTATCATACAACATTTTATAAGCCTTACGTGGTCATCTATCATTATCGATTTTCAATAATTTAAGCCAACAGCGAACAAATTTGATTGTGGCAATGATATGTGTTGGATACCTTTTTGTTTCTTCACAAACCAGATCATTAGGTGTCCTTTCTTTTTAATCCCCAAAAAAACTTTTCATTGCAAGCAGATGAATCGATCTAAAAAGTTACAGCAGTATTGTTTATCTGTTTTCCAGCCCTCTTAACCATACTTGTACTCTAGATCGTAGTTGGGTATAAAAAATTTCAGCAAACAATTCTAGTGAAGTATTTGTCAACAAAATCTTATCTTTTCTTTTTTTTTCGTGACATTCAACAAAACAGTTTTTGCTCAACTGGCCAAATCTCCACAGCAACAACAACAGAACTCAAGAGAGAGAGAGAGGCATACAGAGAGGAGAGACAGAGAGAGAAACACACATACAGAGAGAGAGAGAAGTAGAAATAGAAAGAGACAGACAAACAGACAGACAGAGAGGAGAGGAGACAGAGAGAACAAAAGAGAGAGATAAACATACATACAGAGAGAGAGATTAGAGAGAGACAGAGAGAGAGAGAGAAAGAGAGAGAAAAAGAGAGGGGGAGAGAGAGAGAGAGAGAAGACTGCAGATGGCTTATTGTGCTATGACTATTGTCCCACGTGCAATATATACTCAAAAAACACGTCAGGCAAACAGACAAACGTGGAGGCGAGCAAGCGAAGAGAGAGGGTCAAGGGGAGGGAGGGAGAGTGCACATGTGTTTACATGCTTGAGGGATAGGCAGCATTGTATGCGGGAGGAATGACATAGCTGGAAAGAGAGCGCGTGCAAGGATCATGCACACATATACACTCATATTCAGATGCACAGAGAGAGAGGGAGATAGGGAGGGAGGGGGGAAAGAGAGAGAGAAAGTTCAAACTTCAGATTTCAAGCACTATATCATTCAAGGACAGCTGTATCAGGTCCCGTTGGAGCTGTCTTACAGCTAGTCTTTGCTACTCGACGAATACGATATCAGCGTAAAAAACAACAGATCAACCATAAAATATACAATGTGAAAGAAGTCATAAAAATGAATCGTACCAAAATATTGACTTGTTTTTGTCAGTTGGTCAAATGCTGACAAAAGCATGATAGAGAAATACAGACATATGTTAAGCAAATACAGATTAATCCTTAACAATAACAACAAAAAATAATAATAACAATATAGTAGTAGCAATGATATATATACAGATTTTATAAAAAAATTACAGACATAGAGAAAAAGAAGAAAGTAAAGGAAGCATTAAGAACTAACATTCGGGGAAGGGGAGTGACGTGTGACAACAAATAAATGAACCATGATATATGTAAATTCAAAGAAGTTACAAAAATAAATTCAATTATAATATGAACTTCTACATAGGCAGAGAGAAGGAATGGGGGGGGGGGGGGGGTTGGGTTCTGTTGTGCGATAGTCTTGTTGTTCTGAAACGGTCTTAGAGTAAAACAATTTTTGTTGTGAGTCTTGTTGTTCATTGAGGTCTAAGTCTCGATATGAAACAGTCTTCTAGTTGTGAAACAGTCTTCACGCGGAAACATGTGTTGTTGTTTGTCGTGTCGTCGTCGTCGTCGTCGTCATCGTCGTAAAAACGGTGTTTGATTTGGAGTCTTTATGTGAGACAGTGTTTATCTGTGTGTGTGAGACAGTGTTATCTCTTTGTTGTGCTGTATGCTGAGACAGTTGTATCTCTGTGTGCTGTGGACAGTGCTTTTATTATGAAACAGACAGACTGACAGAGATGGAGAGATGTGCATATTTCCAGGATTCCCGTTACCAAAACTAGACACAACAGAGAGAAAACAATGAACCTGTCCGTGCAAATGAGATTGAGAGAGAGACAGAGACAGAGAGAGAGACAGACAGAGAGAGACAGAGAGAGAGACAAGAGAGAGAGAGACAGAGAGAGAGAGACAGAGAGAAGAAGACAGACAGACAGACAGAAACAGAGATACAGAGACATAGAGCGAGAGAAAACAAAAGAGAGATAGAACAAGAGACAGACAGACAGACAGACAGACAGACAGACATAGACAGACAGACAGAGACAGACAGACAGACAGACAGAGAAACAGAACAGAGACAGAAAGACACAGACAGACAGACAGAGACAGAAAACAGACACACAGACAGACAGACACACAAACAGACACAGACGGATAGAGAAACAGAAAGAGACAGGCAGGCATAGACAGACAGAGACAGACAGACAGAATACAGACAGACAAACAGACAGACAGCAGACAGACAGAACACAGAGACAGACTGAGACAGACAGACAAGACAGACAGACACACACAGACAGAACACAGAAACAGAGAGAGAGAGAGGAGCAGAGACAGAAACAGAGAGACAGAGACGGAGGCAGACAGACAGAGGAAGAAGAGAGAGAAAGAGACAAGCAACGATGAGAGGAGAGAGAGAGAGAGAAAGAGACAGACAGAGAGGAAGAGAAAGCAAGCGAGCGAGAGAGAGAGAGAGAGAGAGAGAGAGAGAAGAGAGAGAGAGAGGTGTATGTTAGGGGATGATGGAGTTGGGCGCTAATGGCTACATATACCTGCGTGCAGGATGATGAGAGAGACACACACAGACAGACAGACAGAGGAACTGTAACGAAGAAAAAAGTTACTTGCAGTGTATAATGGCCAACCAGCAGTGATAGAAAAAAAAATCTGAGAGAGGAAAGAAAACTCCCGTAATTTTCTCGTCTAGACCCTTAAAACCTAACTCACAATGTTAAGCTTCAGTCCTCGCATAACACACAATCAATAGAAAACTGTACTTGTACCACATCACCACCACCACCACCTCTTGTCTGTCTCTCTGCTCTTTCTCTTCTCTCTCTTCTCTTTCTCTTTTTCTTCTCTCTTCTCTTCTCTTCTTCTCTCTCTCTCTCTCTTCTCTCTCTCTTCTCTCTCTTTCTTCTCGTTCCTCTCCTCTCTCTCTCTCTCTCTCTTCTCTCTCTCTCTCTCTCTCCTTCTCTCCCTCTCTCTCTCCTCTCTCTCCCTCCTCTCTCTTCTTTCTGTCTTTCTCTTTTCTCGTCCTTCTCTTCTCTCTCCCCCTCTCTTCTTCTCCTCTCTCTCCTCTCTCTCTCTCTCCTCTCCATCCCTTCTCTCTCTTGTCTCCCTCTAGCCTTCTGTCTCTTTCTAAATTATTCCATCTCTCTCTTTTATTTCTTTAAATCTCTCTCTCTATCGTTCTTATTTCTTCCCTCTCTTCCTCCCTCCCTCTCTCTCTCTCTCTCTCTCTCCTTCCACTCTCTCTTCTCTCTTCTCTCTTTTTCTTTCTCCTCTCTCTCTCTCATTCTCTCTCTCTTCTCTTTCTCCTTCCTTCTTTTTTCTCTTTCTCTCCCTCTCTCTTCTATTCCTCTCTCTTTGTCTCCCTTCCCTTCCTTCTCTCTTTCTAAATTTCCAATCTCTCTCTTACCTCTCTAGATTTTAATCTCTCTCTCTCTATCGCTCTCTTTTTTTCTCTCACCCTCTCTTTCTCTCCCTCTCTCTCTCTCTCTCTCTTATTCTCTCTCTCTTCTTCTTCTCTCTCTTCTCTTTTTTCTCTCTCTCATCCTCTCTGTCCCTCTCCTTCTCCTTTCTCTTCTCTCCCTCTCTCCTTCTATTCCTCTCACTCTCTCTCTCTCTCTTTGTCTCCCTCTACCCCTCTCTCTCTTTCTGAATCATTTCAATCTCTCTCTTTATCTCTCTCTAATTATTTAAATCCTCTCTCCTCTCTCTCTCTCTCTCTTCTTCTCTCTGTCTGTCCTCTCTCTTTCTGTCTCTCTAAATCATTTGAATCTCTCTCTATATCTGTCTGTCTGAATTATTTGAATCTGTCTCCCCCTGTCTCTGTTCTCTCTCTCTCTTTCTCTCTCTCTCTCTCTTCTCTCTCTCGCTCATTTTCTCTTTCTCTTTCTATCCCTCTCAAACCCTCTCTCTCTTTCTCTCTCTCTCTCTCATTTTCTCTTTCTCTTTCTATCCCTCTCAAACCCTCTCTCTCTTTCTCTCTCTCTCTCTCTCATTTTCTCTTTCTCTTTCTATCCCTCTCAAACCCTCTCTCTCTTTCTCCTCTCTTCTCTCTCTCTCTCCATTTTCTCTTTCTCTTTCTATCCCTCTCAAACCCTCTCTCTCTCTCCTCCTCTCGCTCTCTCTCTCACTCTCTAACCTCTCTTTCCTCTCTCTCTCTCTCTCTCTCTCCGCTCTCTCTCGCTCTCTCTCTCTCTCTCCTCCCTCCTCTCTCTTCTCTCTTTCCCCCTCGCTCTCTCTCTCTCTCTCTGTCTCTCCATCTGCCCCCACCCCATCTTTCTCACTCGATTCCCGGCAGCCGACAAAAGAGGCACACGCAGTGATCAATACGCTTTATCAAGCACACGTTGGCAAAAGTCGATACTTACGACACGTGCAGTCACAGTGACTGTTGTGATGGGGATTCATGAAATGTACAGTACATGTACCTTCATTTTGCAAGCCACGCGGCTCCCGGGGGATTGCCAAGTGCGACATGTCTTTGTGTCGTTCTGTTGCGCTTCTGTGTCTCGTCATTGTCTTTGGTGTGTTTTTGGTGATTCCAGCTGGCATTGAAGAGGGTATTAAACAGGCAGAGAAAGGGGAGAGAGAGAGGAGGGAGAGAGAGAGAGAGAGAGAGAGAAAGAATAGAGAGAGAGAGGTAGAGAGAGAAGAGAGAGAGGGGATGGAGGGAGTGAGGGAGAGAAAGAGTGAGAGAGAGAGAAAGAGACTCAGAGAGAGGTAGAGAGAGAAGAGACAGAGACGGAGGGAGGGAGGAGAGAAAGAGAGAGAGAGACTCAGAGAGAGGTAGAGAGAGAGAAGAGGAGAGAGGGAGAGAGAGAAAGAGAGAGAGAGAGACTGAGACAGAGATAGAAAGAGACAGAGACAAAGAGAGAGAGTTTAGATGGATTTTTGAGTGTTATCACCGTATATACATACCATGAACAGAGCACTGATTTGACAAACAGTTGTAACAGACAAAGGAGAGAGAGTGAGAATTAGACACAGACAGACAAAATCAGAGAGAGAGAGAGAGAGAGAGAGAGAGAAAGAGAGACAGAGAGAGTGTGAGTGCTGAGATGGCTTATTGTATTTCTAGAGTTATCCCCGTATATGCAGACGATGAAGAGAGCACCGATTTGACAGACGGTTGTTACAGACAAGCGAGAGACAGTGTGAATTAGAGACAAACAGACAGAAAAAAAGAGAGACAGAGAGAGTGAGAGACGTAGACAGAGAGAGAAAGAAAGAGAGGGAGAGAGAGAGAAAGAAAGAGAAGAGAGGGGGGAGAGAGAGATATGGAGAGAAGAAGAGAGAGGGAGAAGAGACAGAGAGATACATACATAGAGAGAGAGGGGGAAGGGAGGGGGATGGAGCAAGAGTTTAGATGGCTTGTTGTATTTTGAGTGTTATCTCCGTATAAACAGACCATGAACAGAGCACTGATTTGACAAACAGTTGTAACAGACATACGAGAGAGAGTGAGAATTAGAGACAGACAGACAGAAACACAGTGAGAAAAAGAGAGAGGCAGAGAGAGAGAGAGAGAGAGACAGAGGGAGAGAAAGAGAGAGAGAGAGTGCACAAGTACGTACATACTCTATTTTCCAACCACACATAAGAGCGTGGACACATGTTGTGGACTGCGTTAGCTTCAGGTAACAGGAACTGTGCTCTTTGTTGGTGGGGTGGTTGTGGTGGTGGTGGTAGTGACTGTGATGGAGTGATAGTGGTGGTGATGGGGTGATAGTGGTGGTGGTGGTGGGGTGGTGGTGGTAGTGGTGGTGATGTTGGTGGTTTTGACTGGGAGCTTGCAAAGAAGCTATTTTCCTGTTTTTGATACTTCTTTCTACATAGTTTGTATCCTTAACGATGGGTGAAGAGGGTGGAGGATATCTCATGAACAGCAAAGAAAACTAACGAGATAGTCCTGAAAGAGGCAAGCACAAAAAGAACATTAACGAAGAAGATTAAGAAAAGACAAGCAACATTTATAGGACATTTTATGAGGCAGGAAAAATGTGAGCGCCTACTCACAACAGGAAAGCTGGAGGGAATAAGGCCACCACCAGGTAAATCCAGAAAGAAAACATTGGGCAGGTTTGCGGAGTGGCTGAGGGCAGAAAGGGTGGAGGGTGGTGCCTTTAAGTTGGATGGGGACTCGGGACCTTACAGGCATACACGTAATGTATAAACCTTGTTTTTAGCAAACCCATTTTTAACGCCAAACGGATATCTCATGAACAGCAAAGAAAACTAACGAGATAGTCCTGAAGAGGCAAGCACAAAAAGAACATTAACGAAGAAGATTAAGAAAAGACAAGCAACATTTATAGGACATTTTATGAGGCAGGAAAAATGTGAGCGCCTACTCACAACAGGAAAGCTGGAGGGAATAAGGCCACCACCAGGTAAATCCAGAAAGAAAACATTGGGCAGGTTTGCGGAGTGGCTGAGGGCAGAAAGGGTGGAGATATATTTGCAGCGACAAAAGATAGATTCGTGTGGAGGGGCCATGGTTATGATGGTGCTGATGATGATGATGATGAGATGATGATGATGATGATGATGATGGTGGTGGTGGTGGTGGTGGTGGTGGTAGTGATTGGTAATCCTTGTTTTGGTTTTGGGGAGAGGGTGGAGCGGGTGCTTCATAGGACATTATAAATGGCCGATGTTTTTTTTAACAGATTGATACAAGCGCAGGGTATGGTATATAGAAGCCATAAATTAGGTCCCCAGCCCCAAGACTTAAACAGTGCATATGATTTATGACGTACAGACTTAAGGCTATGCCATGATCATTTTGGATCTCTTTACATAACAATACGTTTAAAGCAAAAACGCCTATGGAGCTTATTCCAAGCGCTGCAAAGGCCGTGTGTTAGAAGATTTAAAATACTGGACATAAAACGACTTGCTGGCAAAATCTTGAAACTGTGTTGTAAGCTGATATAAATGACACTGTAAATTCGCAACTTTTTTCAGACGAATCAGTCAAAGCCAGTAAATTAGCAAAGACTTCAATAAAATCAGGAAAAAGCCAGTAAACTGACAAACACCCCTGTTAAATCACCAAACGTGTGGAATTTAACTTATAGCTGAAGCCAAGACAACCAGCAAACGTCTGATTGAAACAAAACAAAACAAAACAATACAGAGCATAACAAAACAAAACAAAATATCATGAAAACAAAATGAATAGTTACGTGAATGAGAATGAGTATCATTGCTTCAGCGTTCCAACAGTGGAGTGAAGTCATTTGGTTCTGTTGTTTTTTGCTGTTGTTGTTGGTGGTGGTGGTTTTTCTTTTGTTTTGTTTTTTGTTTTGTTTGTTTTTTTCCTTTTGCCATCAGGTTGTTCCCCCTCTTTGCTTTTTGTTCTTTGTTTCTTTGTCTTTTTCCAAAAAAAAACATTTTTCTGTCTTCTGTGAGTTTTTGTTGTTGTTTGTTTTGTTTTTGTTTTTGTTTGGTTTTGGTTTTTGTTTGTTTTGTTTTGTTTTGTTTTTGTTTGTTTTGTTTTGTTTTTGTTTGTTTTGTTTTTGTTTGTTTGGTTTTGTTTGTTTTGTT
>CM060315.1:29768186-29775686 GCA_030674185.1 Monoplex corrugatus | reverse complement strand
CTGCTCTCCCCGTTGAGAATGCGTAGCCACGGTGTAGCGCCACCCATTTTTTTTACTTTACCAAGACTTCAGCAAGTTTCTTACCGAGACTTCACAAAGACAAGAAGGTTGACTAGCCTTCAGAGTAAGGGACCTGGGAAATGAAACCATTTCTCCAATGTTTTATTCCAGGGCCCAGTTTTATTTTCGTGCTGCATCTTTATCATACAACATTTTATAAGCCTTACGTGGTCATCTATCATTATCGATTTTCAATAATTTAAGCCAACAGCGAACAAATTTGATTGTGGCAATGATATGTGTTGGATACCTTTTTGTTTCTTCACAAACCAGATCATTAGGTGTCCTTTCTTTTTAATCCCCCCAAAAACTTTTCATTGCAAGCAGATGAATCGATCTAAAAAGTTACAGCAGTATTGTTTATCTGTTTTCCAGCCCTCTTAACCATACTTGTACTCTAGATCGTAGTTGGGTATAAAAAATTTCAGCAAACAATTCTAGTGAAGTATTTGTCAACAAAATCTTTTCTTTTCTTTTTTTTCGTGACATTCAACAAAACAGTTTTTGCTCAACTGGCCAAATCTCCACTGCAACAACAACAGAACTCAAGAGAGAGAGAGAGAGGCATACAGAGAGGAGAGACAGAGAGAGAAACACACATACAGAGAGAGAGAGAAGTAGAAATAGAAAGAGACAGACAAACAGACAGACAGAGAGGAGAGGAGACAGAGAGAACAAAAGAGAGAGAGATAAACATACATACAGAGAGAGAGATTAGAGAGAGACAGAGAGAGAGAGAGAGAAAGAGAGAGAAAAAGAGAGGGGGAGAGAGAGAAGACTGCAGATGGCTTATTGTGCTATGACTATTGTCCCACATGCAATATATACTCAAAAAACACGTCAGGCAAACAGACAAACGTGGAGGCGAGCAAGCGAAGAGAGAGGGTCAAGGGGAGGGAGGGAGAGTGCACATGTGTTTACATGCTTGAGGGATAGGCAGCATTGTATGCGGGAGGAATGACATAGCTGGAAAGAGAGCGCGTGCAAGGATCATGCACACATATACACTCATATTCAGATGCACAGAGAGAGAGGGAGATAGGGAGGGAGGGAAAGAGAGAGAGAAAGTTCAAACTTCAGATTTCAAGCACTATATCATTCAAGGACAGCTGTATCAGGTCCCGTTGGAGCTGTCTTACAGCTAGTCTTTGCTACTCGACGAATACGATATCAGCGTAAAAAACAACAGATCAACCATAAAATATACCATGTGAAAGAAGTCATAAAAATGAATCGTACCGAAATATTTGACTTGTTTTTGTCAGTTGGTCAAATGCTGCACAAAAGCATGATAGAGAAATACAGACATATGTTAAGCAAATACAGATTAATCCTTAACAATAACAACAAAAAATAAAATAACATAACAATGATAGTAGTAGCAATGATATATACAGATTTGTAAAAAACAAAACAAAAATTACAGACATAGAGAAAAAGAAGAAAGTAAAGGAAGCATTAAGAACTAACATTCGGGGAAGGGGAGTGACGTGTGACAACAAATAAATGAACCATGATATATGTAAATTCAAAGAAGTTACAAAAATAAATTCAATTATAATATGAACTTCTACATAGGCAGAGAGAAGGAATGGGGGGGGGGGGGGTTGGGTTCTGTTGTGCGATAGTCTTGTTGTTCTGAAACGGTCTTAGAGTAAAACAGTTTTTGTTGTGAGTCTTGTTGTTATTGAGGTCTAAGTCTCGATATGAAACAGTCTTCTAGTTGTGAAACAGTCTTCACGCGGAAACAGTGTTGTTGTTGTCGTTGTCGTCGTCGTCGTCGTCATCGTCGTAAAAACGGTGTTTTGATGTGGGCAGTCTTTTGTTTGTGAGACAGTGTTATCTCTGTGTGCTGTGAGACAGTGTTATCTCTGTGTGCTGTGAGACAGTGCTTTTATTATGAAAACAGACAGACTGACAGAGATGGAGAGATGTGCATATTTCCAGGATTCCCGTTACCAAAACTAGACACAACAGAGAGAAAACAATGAACCTGTCCGTGCAAATGAGATTGAGAGAGAGACAGAGAGAGAGAGAGAGAGACAGACAGAGAGAGACAGAGAGAGAGAGAGAGAGACAGACAGAGAGAGAGACAAACAGACAGACAGACAGACAGAAACAGAGATACAGAGACATAGAGCGAGAGAAAACAAAAGAGAGATAGAACAAGAGACAGACAGACAGACAGAGACAGACAGACAGATAGACAGACAGACAGAGATAGACAGACAGAGACAGACAGACAGAGACAGACAGAACAGAGACAGAAAGACACAGACAGACAGACAGAGACAGACAAACAGACAGACACACAGACAGACAGACACACAAACAGACACAGACAGATAGAGAAACAGAAAGAGACAGGCAGGCATAGACAGACAGAGACAGACAGACAGATACAGACAGACACAGACAGACACAGACAGACAGACAGAGACAGACAGACAGACAGAGACAGACAGACAGAGACAGACAGACATAGACAGACAGACACACACAGACAGACACACAGAAACAGAGAGAGAGAGAGGAGCAGAGACAGAAACAGAGAGACAGAGACGGAGGCAGACAGACAGAGTGAAAGAGTGAGAGAGAAAGAGACACAGACAGACAGAGTGAAAGAGTGAGAGAGAAAGAGACAGACAGAGAGGAAGAGAAAGCAAGCGATCGAGCGAGAGAGAGAGAGAGAGAGAGAAAGAGAGAGAGAGGTGTATGTTAGGGGATGATGGAGTTGGGCGCTAATGGCTACATATACCTGCGTGCAGGATGATGAGAGAGACACACACAGACAGACAGACAGAGGAACTGTAACGAAGAAAAAAGTAACTGCAGTGTATAATGGGCAACCAGCAGTGATAGAAAAAAAATCTGAGAGAGGAAAGAAAACTCCCGTAATTTTCTCGTCTAGCCCTAAAACCTAACTCACAATGTTAAGCTTCAGTCCTCGCATAACACACAATCAATAGAAAACTGTACTTGTACCACCATCACCACCACCACCACCTCTTTGTCTCTGTCTCTCTCTCTTTCTCTCTTCTTTCTCTCTCTCTTTCTCTCTCTTCTTCTCTCTCTCTCTCTCTTTCTTCTCTCTCTTCTCTCTCTCTTCTCTCTCTCTTCCTCTCTTTCTTTCTGTTTCTCGTTTTCCTCTCTCTCTCTCTCTCTCTCTCTCTCTCTCTCTCTCTCTCTCTCTCTCCCTCTCTCTCTCCCTCTCTCTCTCTCTCTCTCTCTTCTCTCTCTCTTCCTCTCTTTCTTTCTGTTTCTCGTTTTCCTCTCTCTCTCTCTCTCTCTCTCTCTCTCTCTCTCTCTCTCTCTCTCTCTCTCTCCTCCTCTCTCTCTCTCCCTCTCTCTCTCTCTCTCTCTCTCTCCATCCCCTTCTCTCTCTCTTTGTCTCCCTCTAGCCCTTCTGTCTCTTTCTAAATTATTCCGATCTCTCTCTTTATATTTGTCTAAATTATTTAAATCTCTCTCTCTATCGCTGTCTTATTTTCTCTTCCCCTCTCTCTTCTCTCCCTCCCTCTCTCTCTCTCTCTCTCTCTCTCTCTCTCGTACTCTCTCTTCTCACTCTCTCTTCGTCTCTTTCTCTCTGTTTGTCTTTCTCCTCTCTCTCTCTCTCACTTTCTCTCTCTCTGTCTCTCTCTCTCCCTTCCTTCTTTCTTTCTCTTTCTCTCCCTCTCTCTTTCTATTCCTCTCTCTCTTTGTCTCCCTGTACCCCTTCTCTTCTCTCTCTTTCTAAATCATTCCAATCTCTCTCTTTACCTCTCTAGATTATTTAAATCTCTCTCTCTCTCTATCGCTCTCTTTTTTTCTCTCACCCTCTCTTTCTCTCCTCTCTCTCTCTCTTCTTATTCTCTCTCTCTTTTTCTCTCTCTCTGTCTCTTTCTCTCTCTCTATCTCTCTCTGTCCTCTCCTTCTCCTTTCTCTTTCTCTCCCTCTCTCCTTCTATTCCTCTCACTCTCTTCTCTCTCTTTGTCTCCCTCTACCCTCTCTCTCTTTCTGAATCATTCCAATCTCTCTCTTTATCTCTCTCTAGATTATTTAAATCTCTCTCTCCTCTCTCTCTCTCTCGTCTCTTCTTTTCCTTCTTCTTTCTGTCTCTCTAAATCATTTGAATCTCTCTCTCTATCTTCTGTCTGATTATTTGAATCTGTCTCCCCCTGTCTCTGTTCTCTCTCTCTCTCTTCTCTCTCTCTTCTTTCTCTCTCTCTCGCCTCATTTCTCTTTCTCTTCCTATCCCTCTCAAACCCTCTCTCTTTTCTCTCTACTCTCTCTCATTTTCTCTTTCTCTCTTCTATCCCTCTCAAACCCTCTCTCTCTTTCTTCTCTCTTTCTCTCTCTCTTCTATTTTTCTCTTTCTCTTTCTATCCCTCTCAAATCCTCTCTCTCTCTCTCTCTCTCCATTGCTCTCTCTCTTCGCTCTCTAACCCTCTTCTCTCTCTCTCTCTCTCCTCTCTAACCCTCTCTCTCTCTCTCTCTCTCCTCTCTCTCCTCCTCTCCTCTCTCTCTCTTTCCCCCTCGCTCTCTCTCTCTCTCTCTCTGTCTCTCCATCTGCCCCCACCCCATTCTTTCTCACTCGATTCCCGGCAGCCGACAAAAGAGGCACACGCAGAGATCAATACGCTTTATCAAGCACACGTTGGCAAAAGTCGATACTTACGACACGTGCAGTCACAGTGACTGTTGTGATGGGGATCATGAAATGTACAGTACATGTACCTTCATTTTGCAAGCCACGCGGCTCCCGGGGATTGCAAGTGCGACATGTCTTTGTGTCGTTCTGTTGCGCTTCTGTGTCTCGTCATTGTCTTTGGTGTGTTTGGTGATTCCAGCTGGCATTGAAGAGGGTATTAAACAGGCAGAGAAAGGGAGAGAGAGAGGAGGGAGAGAGGGAGAGAGAGAGAGAAAGAAATAGAGAGAGAGAGGTAGAGAGAGAAAGAGAGAGAGGGATGGAGGGAGTGAGGGAGAGAAAGAGTGAGAGAGAGAGAAAGAGACTCAGAGAGAGGTAGAGAAGAGAAGACAGAGAGGAGGGAGGGAGGAGAGAGAAAGAGAGAGAGAGACTCAGAGAGGGAGAGAGAGAGAGAGAGGGAGGAGGGAGAGAGAGAAAGAGAGAGAGAGAGACAGAGACAGAGATAGAAAGAGAACAGAGACAAGAGAGAGAGTTTAGATGGATTTTTGAGTGTTATCACCGTATATACATACCATGAACAGACACTGATTTGACAAACAGTTGTAACAGACAAAGGGAGAGAGAGTGAGAATTAGAGACACAGACAGACAAAACAGAGAGAGAGAGAGAGAGAGAGAGAGAAAGAGAGACAGAGAGAGATGAGAGTGTGTGAGATGGCTTATTGTATTTCTAGAGTTATCCCCGTATATGCAGACGATGAAGAGAGCACCGATTTGACAGACGGTTGTTACAGACAAGCGAGAGACAGTGTGAATTAAGAGACAAACAGACAGAAAAAAGAGGGGAGACAAGAGAGAGTGAGAGACGTAAGACAGAGAGAGAAAGAAAGAGAGGGAGAGAGAGAGAAAGAAAAGAGAAGAGAGGGGGGAGAGAGAGATATGGAGAGAAGAAAGAGAGGGAGAGAGAGAGAAAAAACAAGAATACAGAGAGATACAGAGAGAGGGGGAAGGGAGGGGGATGGAGCAAGAGTTTAGATGGCTTGTTGTATTTTGAGTGTTATCTCCGTATAACAGACCATGAACAGAGCACTGATTTGACAAACAGTTGTAACAGACAAAGAGAGAGAGTGAGAATTAGAGACAGACAGACAGAAACACAGTGAGAAAAAGAGAGAGGCAGAGAGAGAGAGAGAGAGAGACAGAGGGAGAGAAAGAGAGAGAGAGAGTGCACAAGTACGTACATACTCTATTTTCCAACCACACATAAGAGCGTGGACACATGTTGTGGACTGCGTTAGCTTCAGGTAACAGGAACTGTGCTCTTTGTTGGTGGGGTGGTTGTGGTGGTGGTGGTAGTGACTGTGATGGAGTGATGGTGGTGGTGATGGGGTGATAGTGGTGGTGGTGGTGGGTGGGGTGGTGGTGGTAGTGGTGGTGATGTTGGTGGTTTTGACTGGGAGCTTGCAAAGAAGCTATTTTCCTGTTTTTGATACTTCTTTCTACATAGTTTGTATCCTTAACACGATGGGTGAAGAGGGTGGAGGATATCTCATGAACAGCAAAGAAAACTAACGAGATAGTCCTGAAAGAGGCAAGCACAAAAAGAACATTAACGAAGAAGATTAAGAAAAGACAAGCAACATTTATAGGACATTTTATGAGGCAGGAAAATGTGAGCGCCTACTCACAACAGGAAAGCTGGAGGGAATAAGGCCACCACCAGGTAAATCCAGAAAGAAAACATTGGGCAGGTTTGCGGATGGTGAGGCAGAAGAGGGTGGAGGGTGGTGCCCTTTAAGTTGGATGGGGACTCGGGCCTTACAGGCATAACGATAATGTATAAACCTTGTTTTTAGCAAACCCATTTTTTAACGCCAAACGGATATCTCATGAACAGCAAAGAAAACTAACGAGATAGTCCTGAAAGAGGCAAGCACAAAAAGAACATTAACGAAGAAGATTAAGAAAAGACAAGCAACATTTATAGGACATTTTATGAGGCAGGAAAAATGTGAGCGCCTACTCACAACAGGAAAGCTGGAGGAATAAGGCCACCACCAGGTAAATCCAGAAAGAAACATTGGGCAGGTTTGCGGGATGGTGAGGCAGAAAGGGTGGAGATATATTTGCAGCGACAAAAGATAGATTCGTGTGGAGGGGCCATGGTTATGATGGTATGATGATGATGATAATGATGATTATGATATGATGATGATGATGGGTAGCCTAGTTTTGATTTTGGGGAAAGGGTGGGGCGGGTGCTTCATGGGGCATTAATAGATGGCCGAAGTTTTTTTATAAAAGATTGATACAAGCACAGAGTATGGTATATAGAAGCCATAAATTAGGTCCCCAACCCAAGACTTTACTAGTGCATATGATTTATGACGTGCAGACTTAGGCTTTGCCATGATCATTTTGGATCTCTTTACATAACACTCACGTTTTGTTAGCACAACAGCCTATGGAGCTTATTCCAAGCGATGAAACGCTGTCTTGAGAAAACCAAAATCAAAACTTTGCATGTGCACAGCACAGTAAATGCCGTGTGATAGAAGATTTAAATACTGGACATAAAACGACTCGCTGACAAAATCTTGAAACTGTGTTGTAAGCTGATATAAATGACACTGTAAATTCGCAACTTTTTTCAGACGAATCCAGTCAACGCCAGGTAAATTAGCAAAGACTTCAATAAATCAGGAAAAAGCCAGTAAACTGACAAACACCCCTGTTAAATCACCAAACGTGTGGAATTTAACTTATAGCTGAAGCCAAGACAACCAGCAAACGTCTGATTGAAACAAAACAAAA
>CM060315.1:29758186-29760686 GCA_030674185.1 Monoplex corrugatus | reverse complement strand
TGTGTACGTGTGTGCCTCTGTGTGTGTGTGTGTGTGTGTGTGTGTGTGTGTGTGTGTGTGTGTGTGTGTGGTGTCTGTGTGTGTGTCTGTGTCTGTCTGTCCGTCTGTCCGTCTGTCTGTCTGTGTCTGGGAGTCTGTGCCTGTGCCTGTGCCTGTGCCTGTCTCAGTGTTCATGCTCGGGTTCCTTACTTCCTGTGGTAGTTTGCTTGCTTGCTTGTTTATTTGTTTATTTTGTTCATTTGATTGTTTGTTTGTTAATTAGTTGGTTTCTTGATTAGTTTTTTGTTTGTTTTTTGTTTGTTATTTATTGTTGTTGTTTTTTCCGTTCTTTCCTTCCTTCTTCTTTCTTTCTTTCTGTCTGTCTGTCTGTCTGTCTCTCAGTCTGTCTCTCTGTCTGTCTGTCATCTTGGTTTCTGTCTTTCTTTTTTTCTTTCTTTCTTTCTTATTTACTTTCTTTCTTTCTTTCATTGCAGGCTGTTATGTTCTTGCTCTGAGAATAGTGTTTGTATTGTCGTTAATCTTTCAGTGTGGGTACAGCTGAGTGTTGTGTGTTGGGGGGCACGAACAGTACGAACCTATAGTGTGTCAGACACAACACGCTGTAACAACTGATGAAATACAATATGTTTGTTTGTCTCTTTCTTTGCTTGTTTGTTTCTTTCTTTCTTTGCTTGTTTGCTTGCTTGCTTGCTTGTTTGCTTGTTTATTTGTTTGATTGTTTGTTCATTCGTTTGTTTGTTTGTTTGTTTGTTTGTTTGTCTGTTTGTTTCCTTCCTTCTTTCATTCTTTCTTTCTTCCTTTCTTTCTTTCTTTCTGTCTGTCTTTCTTTTTTTTTCCCTTTAAAAGCGATTGTTTTCTTGCTCTGAGAATAGTGTTTGTATTGTCGTTAATCTTTCAGTGTGGGTACATCTGAGTGTTGTGTGTTGGGGGGCACGAACAGTACGAACCTATATTATGTCAGACACAACACGCTGTAACAACTGATGGAAACACAATATGTACCTGTCACCTCTTGAACATGTCTGCAGCTATGTGTTTAATGTTTGTTTTCATGTTTTGTTTTGACTGCTCTCTCTGTCTCTCTATCTCTGTCTCTGTCTCTGTCTCTCTGTCTGTCTCTGTCTCTCTTTCTCTGTGTCTTTTTCTGTCTCTCTTTTTCTCTCTCTCTCTTCGCTCTCTGTCTCTCTCTCTCTCTGTCCTCTCTCTCTCTCTCTCTCTCTGTCTCTCTCTCTCTCTCTCTCTATCTTCTCTCTCTGCCTCCCTCTCTTTCCTCTCTCTCTTTGTCTGTCTGTCTCTCTCTCTCTATCTCTCTGTCTCTGTCTGTCTTACCCTGTCTCTGTCTCTCTATCTCTCTCTGTCTCTCTTGTCTCTGTCTCTCTTTCTGGCTCTCTGGCTCTGTTTCTCTCTCTCTCTCTCCCTCCCTCTCTCCTCTCCCTCCCTCTCTCTATCTCTCTTGCTTTAGTTGAAAACATGACCAACAATTCTTTTTCCAAGTCTGTTATTTTCATTTGTTATTGGTTGGTTTGCTCGTTTATTTGTTTGTTTGTTTGCTTGCATGCTTGCTTTTTTTGATTGTTTGTTTCCTTCTTTCATTCTTTCTTTCTGTCTTTCTTTCTTTCTTTGTTTTTCTTTCTCTCTTTAAAGGCTATCGTGTTCTTGCTCTGAGAATAGTGTTTGTATTGTCGTTAATCTTTCAGTGTGGGTGCAGCTGAGTGTTGTATGTTCGGGGGCACGAACAGTACGAACCTATAGTGTGTCAGACACAACACGCTGTAACAACTGATGGAAATACAATATGTTTGTTTGTCTCTTTGTTTGTTTGTTTGTGTGTTTGTTTGTTTCTTTCTTTCTTTCTTTGCTTGTTTGCTTTTTTGTTTGTTTGTTTGTGTGTTTGTTTGTTTGTTCGCTTGTTTGTTTGTCTGTTTCTTTCCTTCCTTCTTTCATTCTTTTTCTTCATTTCTTTCTTTCTCTTTTTTTTCTTTAAAGGCGATTATTTTCTTGCTCTGAGAAATGTGTTTGTATTGTCGTTATTCTTTCAGTGTGGGTACAGCTGAGTGTTGTGTGTTGGGGGGCACGAACAGTACGAACCTATAGTATGTCAGACACAGCACGCTGTAACAACTGATGGAAACACAATATGTACCTGTCACCTCTTGAACATGTCTGCAGCTATGTGTTTAATGTTTGTTTTCATGTTTTGTTTTGACTGCTCTCTCTGTCTCTCTATCTCTGTCTCTGTCTCTTTGTCTGTCTCTCTCTCTCTCTCTCTCTCTCTATTTCTGTCTGCTTCTGTCTCTGTCTCTATCTCTCTCTCTTTCTCTCTCTCTCTCTCTCTCTCTCTCTCTATCTATCTATCTATCTCTCTGTCTCTATCTGTCACACCCTGTCTCTGTCTGTCTGTCTCTCTCTGTCTCTGTCTCTCTTTCTAGCTCTCTGTCTCTGTCTCTCTTTCTAGCTCTCTGTCTCTGTTTTGTCTGTTTGTCTCTCTCTCTCTCTCTCC
>CM060315.1:29750686-29753186 GCA_030674185.1 Monoplex corrugatus | reverse complement strand
AAATGGAGACAAAGAACAGATGAACACGAAGACAAAGAGAACTGCAATAGCGTAGAAAATGGGGACAAAGAAAACATGAAGACCAAGACAAAGAGAAGTGCCAAACTGTGATGGTCTGGCAGTAACACAGCCAGTCACTGGCACCATCACCGCTGCCTTTGTTCTCCCGGCAGAAACCATTAAATTGTCTCCCGTCTTTTGTCGTGCCCTTTTCAGACTGGGAAACTATGGCTTCTGAGGGGGGGGGGGGGGGGAGGGAGACGGGTATAAAACCAGTGTATGTGGCGTTATTATTATTGTTGTTGTTGTTGATGTCGCCGTTGATGTTGTCGTTGTTGATGTTTGTTGCTGTTTGTGTTGTTTTCGTTGTCTTTGTGTGTGTGGGGGGGGGGTGCGTGTGTGTGTGTATGTGTGTGTGTGTGTGTGTACGTGCGTGTGTGTGTGTGTACGTGTGTGTGTGCGTGTGTGTGTGTGTGTGTGTGTGATCGTTCGTTCGTTCGTTCGTTCGTTCGTTCTTTGATTTAACGTCTTTTCACTATGTATGATATTACACGAGACAGAGAGAATGAGAGAGAGAGAGAGTGTGTGTGTGTGTGTGTGTGTGTGTGTGTGTGTGTTTTTGTGTGTGTGTGTGTGTGTGTGTGTGTGTGTGTGTGTGTTGTGTGTGTGTATGTGTGTGTGTGAGTGTGTGTCTGTGTGTCTGTGAGTATATATATGTGTGTGTGTGTGTGTGTGTGTGTGCGTGTGCGTGTGCGTGCGCATACGTGTGTGTGTGTGTGCGTGCGTGCGTGTGTGTGTGTGTGTGTGTTAAGTTGTGCATTATTCAGCGTATTGTTTCAAATGTCACGGGGACTCTTATGTAATGTGCTCACCATGTGTGTCAGTACGAATTGGTATGTAATATATCATTGCTGACACCCCTTTCAAATGGCTGAAGGCGTTGTGCTGAGGAATATTCCGGGTTCCGGTTGTGTGTGTGTTGTGTTGTCCGTGTGTGTGTCTGTGTGTGTGTGTGTTGTATGTGTGTACGTGTGTGTGTGTGTGTGTGTGTGTGTGCTATGTGGTGTGTGTGTGTGTCTTGTGGTGTGCTATGTGTGTCATGTGTGTGTGTCTGTGTCTTGTGTGTGTGTCTGTGTGTGTATGTGTGTGTGTTGTCTGTGTGTGTGTCTGTGTGTGTGTGTCTGTGTTGTCGTGTGTGTGTCTGTGTGTGTGTGTCGTGTCTGTGTGTGTGTCTTGTCGTGTTGTGTGTGTCTGTGTGTGTGTATGTGTGTGTGGTGTATGTGTGTGTGGTTTTGTGTTTCTGTGTGTGTGGCCATACTCATCGTTCTTCATTGTTCTTTCTCCTCTTTCTCTTTCATCTCCTGACATTTATCAATTCTTGTAATTCTCCTCTCCTCTTCGTTTCCTCTGTATCTTCTTACATTTTTGTGAAGTGCCTAGGGCTGTAGTGTCGATGAGGCGTTATACATGCAGATATTATTATTATCATTATCATTATTATATTACTACTGTGAGTAGTAGTAGAAGTAGTAGTTATTGTAGTAGTAATAAGAAAAGGAGTAGGAGTGTCATTATTAATAATAATAATATCATTATTATTATCATAATGGTTGCTGTTTTAGTTGTTGTCGTCGTCATCATCATCATCACCGTTGTTATTATTATTACTATTGTTGTTATTGGTAATAGTAGTAGTAGCAGCAGTAGTAGTGATAGTAGTAGTATCATCATTACCATTGTTAGTAGTAGTAATGGTAGTATTTATTGTTGTTGTTTTGCTGCTGTTGCTGTTGTCGTTGTTGTTAACATCGTCAGCAGCAGCAGCAGCATTATCATCATTTTTGTTATCATTATTTAATGTTATTATTATTATTATTATTGTTGTTGTTGTTGTTGTTGTTGTTATCATTATTATTATTATTATCTGTTTCGTCCTCTTGTTTTCTTCTTCTTTCGCTTTCTTCTATTTTTTTTCTTCATTTTCTAGGGTGCTTTTTTTTATTATTATCATTCTTTTTCACATTAGGCATGAGCTATTAGCGTTAGCTCCTCCTGGTCCATTTTGTCAACAGATGCATATCAGAAAGGCTATTTGTGAGAAAGGACAAGAACATCTCCATGACACACAAGATCATACGCTCACGTGCACATGTATATTCCATCTTCCTGTATACATGCGAAACATCCACTGTGTTTGTTGTCAGAAATCTGACGGAACAAAGCACATTTTGAGAGGCTACATTTTGGTTCTAAATGGGAAAGGCCTGTGTTGTTTTATCGTTTTATGAGTTAGTTTTAATGGACTGTCTATGTACTGTTGGTCGGCTGTCATGACTTAAGACGATATTGTTGCTTTTTTCGCAGATTAAAAAACGTGTGGTCTGTTTTCAGCCTTGCATTCATGTAATTAAGCTCATCTACACTACACTCAGCTTTCGTGAGTGCATAAAAAGATGGGAGATTTTAAAAGTGTTCAACCACTTTGAAATTGCACGACGGT
>CM060315.1:29730686-29740686 GCA_030674185.1 Monoplex corrugatus | reverse complement strand
TTTAGAAACCACATTTTGGCTGCCTCAATCTTGTTCTGGCTTTGCGTGTTGACTGTCCACGCTTCACAACCGTATAATATCATCGGCTGTATACAATATTCAAGAACTCTCTTCCTGATGTTAATTGATAGGCATTTGTTGGTAAAAATGCTTGTTTTGGATTGGCTGATTCTGCTGGCTATTTCTGACGTGCATCTGCCTGTGGTGAGATGACTGTTCCCAGATATTTAAACTTATCAACCTGTCTCAAAGTTGTGCTGTTAGCCGCTATTTTGCATGAGGGATTTCATGATTTTTACTGATTACCATGACTTCTATCTTCTTGCTATTTAGCTCCAGCTCTTTACTTTTGCTTTCTATTTCTTTTATATTCACAAGGTTTTGTAGATCCCTTTCATGTTCTGCAATTAGCGCGGTGTCATCTACATAACGAATGCTGTTTATCATTTTTCCTTCAACATTTATCCCAAGGCATTCTTCTAGGTTTCTCATGATGGTTTCATTCATTTGTATGAAAAGAGAAATTGTTAAAGTGGCTTGACTATCTTGATTTTTAGTTCATTGTGAACGATCTAAACCAAAGACAAAAGCTTGCAGCAAATCACATCACTTCATGTAACTTGTGATATTGCCATGAACGATCAGGTTCAGAGACTTGAAACCGCATGATGGAAAAAAAATGATTTCTACATCATGCTGTCTTTATCGATTTTGTTTTACGCACACGCTCGCGCTCAGGCACAGAAAGAGCGACCGAGAGAGACAGAGACAGAGAGACAGAGAGAGAGAGACACACAGAGAGAGAGGCAGAGAGAGAGAGAGAGAGTTCAGACTTCAGAATGATAGCACTAGGTTCCAGTGACCTGCCTTACAGTTAGTCTTAGCTACTCTACGCATACAATAATAAATAATATGCATAAATAAAAAGTCATTTTATGCAATTTAAAAAAATGAAATATAGAATATTGAATTATACATACACACATACACACACACACACGCACACACACACACACACACACACACATACACACACACACACACATACAAACATACACACACACACACACACATACAAACATACACACATACATACATGTATGCAAGAGATAAAGACAAACACATGTAAAGAAATTAAATATCAGTCCTCAACAAAAAGCAACAATAATAATTATAACAACATTGCTAATAGCTGCAACAATATGTTGTTGAGAGAGAGGGGGGGAGGGAGAGAGAGAGAGCGCGCGCAAATGCAAAAATGGTCAAGCCACAGTATCCATCTCCTTCAAACTCACCATTTCCGATAGTGAGACAAGGGAAGCAAATACACGGTCATCATCATCATCATCATCAGGTTCCCTGCCGCATGGCGTTGGCGATCATGGACTTCCATCTGTCTCTATGTCTTGTTGCCACAAGCATCTCCTCCACCCTCCTCGTCTTCAGCCACTCTGCAAGTCCGTCTAGCATTTTCTCCCTGGGTCTACCTGGTGCTCTCTTTCCTCCAGCTTTCTTGTTGTGACCAGGTGCTCCAAATCCCCCTTCCTCATAAAATGGCCTATAAATGTTGCCTGTCTTTTCCTAATCTTCCTTATGAGTGATCTACTTGTGTCTGTCTCCATCAAGACTGTCTCGTTTGTTTTCTTTGCTGTCCATGGAACTCTCAACATTCTTCTTAGAAACCACACCTCGGCTGCCTCACGGACTCAGGCTAAATCTCATGGGACTCGGAGGAGGTCTGGCCTCCAGGTGTGCGGCATGCAGGCCCACCGGCGTGTGAATATGCCCTGGTGCCCACGAACCAGATCCCCAAGCTATGGGTAAATAGCTCCACTGCCTTGTGGACATCTCGGGAGAGAGAGCGCGCGCAAATGCAAAAATGGTCAAGCCACAGTATCCATCTCCTTCAAACTCACCATTTCCGATAGTGAGACAAGGGAAGCAAATACACGGTCATCATCATCATCATCATCAGGTTCCCTGCCGAGGGAGTTAACCCTGAAAAAAAAAACCGATGGAAGGCAAGAGGAAACCATCATCGTAGTTTCCTCAGGACAATCATGGGCAAAAGAAATACGCGGTAGGTGAATAAAGCTACTTCTCCTGCCTTTTGTTCCGGTTTTCGTTCCGTATGATGATGGCAAACGAGTTAAAGTCATGTGGCGTTCAATCCTTTTGAGGTCTCCCCTCAGCAATGCGAACTTTCCACTCGAGTTCCAGTTAGAATTCTTTAATGGGTGCGCGAAACGTGTATGAAATCTTTCAAGTCTTTTAGCCAGGGTAATCCACAAACTGGCCTGATGTAGATCGTGTGAGGTGAGCGCGACTGAATGCGCGTTTGGGGTGTGTTCGGTGAGTAGTCAAGAGAGGAACTCTTGTGAAGAGGAGGGAGGAAAAAGAGTCATGGTATTGAAAAAAGGCTTCGTCTGTATTCATTGGTCATGCCGTACATTGCCAAAACACGCGTTCACTGGCACTCACCTCACACAATCAACAACATAGCCTTCAACATGTGTTTAGACAAGTCTGTGGTCTAAACTAGTAAAGATCAATCTGTAGATGTTTTAGTTAATAGTACAGCAATCAGTAAGTGTTGTTTTTTTAATGGTACAACAATCAGTCAGTGTTTTTAATGGTACAACAATCAGTGTTTTTAATGGTACAACAATCAGTGTTTTTAATGGTACAACAATCAGTGTTTTTAATGGTACAGCAATCAGTGTTTTTAATGGTACCGCAATCAGTAAGTGTTATTTTCTAACAGCACAACTCATTTCGGTTTCCTGTCAGTTCTCTTTCTCTCTCTCTCTCTCTCTCTCTCTCTCTCTCTCTCTCTCTCTCTCTCTCTCTCTCTCTCTCTCTCTCTTTACACACACATACACACACTCACACCACACACACACACACACACACACACACACACACACACACACACACACACACACACACACACACACACACACGTTCACACACATTGGATCTGTGTAAACATATCCCCTTTCTGTAAATACATCAAGTTAAAATCAAAAGACAGCAAATGACTTGTGCAATTGAACGATCTACGTGGCGAAATCGATCGGTGTTCTGGTAACCTGTGGAGCTGTAAAACATCTCTGTCTCTTGGCCTGTCTCTCTCAGCATCCCTATTTTTCTATATCACTCCCTCTCTCTTTCTCTCTCTCTCCCCTCCCTCCCTCCCTCTCTCTCTCTCGTTCTCGCTCTCTTTCCCTCCCCTTCACTCTCTCTCACTCTCCCTTTTTCTCCTCTCTCCCCTCTCTCTTCCTTTCTCTTTCTCTGCCTCACTCTCCCTTTCTATCCCACTCTCTCTCTTCCTCTCTCTCTCCCCTTTTGTCCCCTCTCTCCCCGCTCCCTCTCTTTCTCGCTTCCCTCTCTGTCTTTTCCTCGCTCCCACTCACTCTCCCTCCTTCTTTCTTCTCTACCACTCTCTCTCTCTGTCTCTCTCTCTCTGTCTCTCTCTCTCTGTCTCTCTCTCTCTCTCTCTGTCCTCTCTCTCTCTCTGACTCTTCTCTCTCTCTGTCTCTCTATCCTCTCGCTCTCTGACTCTGTCTCTCTCTCTCTCTCTCTCTCTCTCTGACTCTCTGTCTGTCTCTCTCTCTGACTCTCTGTCTCTCTCTCTGTCTCTCTCTCTCTCTGTCTCTCTCTCTCTCTCTGTCTCTCTCTCTCTCTCTCTCTCTCTCTCTCTCTCTCTCTCCCTCTAACTATCCATCTATCTCTTTCACCAGAGCCGTATGACATGACATAGCATTGCATGAACCGCCCGTGTTTTTTTTGTGTGTGTTTTTTTTGTTTGGGTTTTTTGTTATTGTTGTTGTTGTTCGTTTGTTTGTTTGTTTGTTTGTTTGTTTGTTTGTTTGTTTTTTTCCATAATGCCAGAGTCAAAGTCTCTTAAGAGCTACTAAGCCTACTCCTCACTCACCCTTTCACTAGATCTTTCTCTGATTCCCAGAATCCTGAAGTCAAACTCTTAGTCCTTTGCCTGAAGGTGCTAAATTACAGCTGTTCCCTCAGTCTGCAGACTGCTTAGATCTGACGTCAGCAAGGGGTATCGATTGTTGGGGGAAAAGACAGAATTGAAATGGCGTGGGGGGATGGGGGGAGGGGAGTGAGGGAGAGAGGGAGGGGTGATGGTGAGGGGTGTACGTAAAACAAGCTATTATGTACAGAACGTCAAGCTTAACAACTGTTCGGAGATCGAAGTGTGTTGTTGTGTTGGGTGGGACTGAGGGTGGGGGTGAGGGTTAGGATTGGTGTGGGGTGGGGATGGAGAAAAGGTAGTATTGTTTGAGTATGTGTGTGTGTGTGGTGTGTGTGTGTGTGTGTGTGTGTGTGTGTGTGTGTGTGTGTGTGTGTGTGTGTGTGTGTTTGTGTATGTGTGTGTGTGTCTGGTGTGTGTGTGTGTGTGTGTGAGAGAGAGAGAGAGAGAGAGAGAGTATGTGCGCGGGCGGGCAAGCAGGGTTGTGTGTCTGTGTCTGTGTGTGCCTGTCAGTCTGTATCTGTGTGTGTGCGTGTGTGTGTGCGTGTTCGCGCGCGTGCGTGAGTGTGTACGTGTGTTCGTGTGTGTTTGTTTATTTGTGTGAGGGAGGGGGGAGAGAAAAAGGGTAGAACTGAAAGCTCAGAACGTGGAACACATTTATTGCTATAAGAACCCAATATAAGGCTACAAGACTTAGATTCGTTATAATAAGTTGACCTAAGAACTAATGGTTTCAACGGTTACGGATTACACATTTGGCAGCAGCAGCAGCAGCAATGGAAATATGAAAGGTGTCTGTACCTTTTTGGTCCAGTTGACGCCAGGATATATTATGATAGTAAGCTCAAGAGTATAGCCCTGTCACCCAGCCTCAAGCCAAAATGGTGGTAGAAAACGAGACAGTAAAAAGCCAAAAAACAAAAAAACGTTTCTGGCATTGATGCCACATACTGATGTCAGAGAGGTTTACATATACAGACAGAGATCTTTTTCTGATATCGACACGTAGACAAAAGGAAACTTTCCAAATACAGAATTGTCACCACGTCGATCTATCCATCACTCGTACAGATAATGATCATGTTGAAAAACGAGATGCTTTACACTAACAAGACGTTGTGATATCGATTTTAAGACTGGCTGAACGAGTGGTGTCTGTAATGGATAGTGTTCTCAAAATACATCAATATGTACGTATACCTCTTTTGTGTGTGTGTGTGTGTGTGTGTGTGTGTGTGTGTGTGTGTGTGTGTGTGTGTGTGTGTGTGTGTGTGTGTGTTACGTGTGTGTGTGTGTGTACGTGTGTGTGTGTGTGTGTACGTGTGTGTGTGTGTGTGTACGTGTGTGTGTGCGTGTGTGTGTGTGTGTGTACGTGTGTGTGTGTGTGGTGTGTGTGTGTGTGTGTGTACCATTCTAGAAGTGTTCATACTTCTGTAAGAGCTATGTTAATATGAATTCATTACGTTTGATTATTTTGTTATCTTTCCGATTAAAATGTAAATGATTCAAACTTGAAAGTAAAATTGATTAAAATGTAAATGATTCAAACTTTAAAGTAAAATTGATTACAAATTTTGTTTTAAAACGTGTACATGGTGTGCGAAATAATGATATATTGGAAAGAAATGATTATCTTATGTGAATAATCACTTTGGAAGTATTGTATTATCTTAAGTGATATGCTTAAGCTACGCTTGTGGTTTCAACTGTGTGAAAAAATGATAAAATAAACAGTTTTATGTAAAAATATAGGTTTTAAGCATTGTGTTCAAAATCTGTTTAAGTTCATTACCTGCTGCCTCTTGAATTGATGTGGTAGTTTTATGATTTGCATAAAATCATCATCATCATCAGGTGCCCTGCCGCATGGCGTTGGCGACCATGGACTTCCATCTGTCTCTATCTCTCGTTGCCCCTAGCATCTCCCCCACCCTCCTCATCCCCAGCCACTCAGCAAGTCCGTCCAGCATTCTTTCCCTGGGTCTACCTGGTGCTCTCTTTCCCTCCAGCTTTCCCGTTGTAACCAGGTGCTCCAAATCCCCCTTCCTCATAAAATGGCCTATAAAATCATATCGTACATTAAAGAAAACTCAACACCGTCATTGTAGTCATTCGGTATTTTAGTGTCCTTGGAAAAATAGACATTTATAACTACAAATTGGAAAATACTCTACCAAAACATTTTTTTTCAATAGATATCTTCCATAAAATATCGCATAAAAGAATACAGTGCAAAACTGATGTGGAACGTGAATACCTTTCAAAAGAAATGGCTGCCACATTTACCATTAATACAAGCCCAACGTGGCGCTGTTTGATAATTTCATAATTCGTGATACACAGATTGTCAATATATGTCATCAAAAATGATGATGGGTATAATATCTTAGCAATCTATCCATGTATGTATGTGCATATGTCGCATTTGTGTTGTTCTTTGTGCTTCACGTGGATGTGTATATAAATGTAATTTGAGCGTATGGATATTTTTGATTGATTTGAGTTGTTTCTTACGATGTGACTGCGATTACGCTTTGCTATTTTGTTTTATATTTGTCGGAAACAATGGATTAAAAGGAACGAAAGAAAGTTTGACAAAAAACAAACAAGCATTGTAATCATCTTCAGTTCCGTTGATATACACCACACCTGTCTTTATGGTACCAAAGTTCTGCAGGTGGTAAGCTCCACAGAAAGTGATAGGTGATCAGATCACATGAGATCAGGACGACTGAAAAGCTGATCAACAGTGACTAATCAGATCAGGTGTGGACAGGTGGACGATTGATCACATTACTCGCACAGAAAGCAAAGTAGGCTTGGTAGGAGCTAGGAAAGACATGTCCGTTCTTTCTCCTTCACGGCTGTTGCCTCTGGTTTTCCTGTGTGTGTGACCTCACAGTTCAGAAGTTGGATGCAGTATTCAAGTTGGTAAATGTCGGACTTCCATCCAGAAGGTCCAAAATTCTATCCGCCCAGACATCTTGGTGTGTAAAGTGGGGGGATATTTTTTTATCTTCCGTGTCAACATGTGTGCATACGTGCCATTGCTTAAGCCCCCATCATCATCATCATCATCATCATCAGATGCCCTGCCGCATGGCGTTGGCGACCATGGACTTCCAACCATCTCTATCTCTCGTTGCCCCCAGCATCTCCCCCACCCTCCTCATCCCCAACCACTCTGCAGGTCCGTCCAGCATTCTCTCCCTGGGCCTACCCGGTGCTCTCTTTCCCTCCAGCTTTCCCGTTGTGACCAGGTGCTCCAAATCCCCCTTCCTCATAAAATGGCCTATAAATGTTGCTTGTCTTTTCCTAATCTTCCTTATGAGTGATCTACTTGTGTCTGCCTCCATCAAGACTCCATTAAGCCCCCATCATGCAAAATATCAAATTTGTACGATAATGATCCTATAAGTCATGTTAATGAATCTTCATCTCACTTACCTTGCCGCATGACGTTGGCATCATGGCCCTCCATACGAATCTATCGTTTGTCGCTGCAAGCACATCTACCCTTTCTGTTATCATCCACTCTGCACAGCTGTCCAATATTTTCTCCCTGGGTCTACCTTCTGGCTTTCTTGGCACCTGCGACTATGTGTTCAAATTTCTCTTGCCTCACGAAACGTTCTATGAATGTTGCTTGTCTTTTCTTTATCTTCATTAATGTTCTTTTTGTGTTTGCTTCTCTCAAGAGCGACACGTTTGTTTGTTTGTTTCTTTCTTTCTTTCTTTGTTTCTTTGTTTCTTTGTCTGTTTCTTTGTTTGTTTGTTTTCTGTCCATGCAACTCTTGACATTCTTCCAAGACAACGCATTTCAGCTATCTCGATGTCGTTTTGACTTTGCTTGTTGATTTCCAGGCCTGGCATCCGTACAATAGTATTGGTCCTACATAACACTGAAGAAATCGCACCTGGTGTTAACTGATAGGCATCTGTTCGTAAGAACGCTTTTCATCTTCTTGAATGCTCTTTTAGCTTGGCCACTTCTACTGGATAGTTCTAATGTGCATTTGTCGTCTGGTGAGATGACTGTTCCCAGATATTTTATACTTATGAACTTGTCTCAATGTTATGTCATTTACTGTTATTTTACATAGAGGATTTCTTATTTTTTTACTGATTACTATGGCTTCAGTCTTCTTAATGTTAAGCTCTGGCCCTTTATTTCTATTTTCCATTTCTATTATATTTACATAATTGTGTAGTCTTTTTTCATTTTCTGCAATTGAAATAGTCTCGCGTAATGAAGATTCTTTATTACTCTCCTCCAAATGTTGTTCCAGGGCAGTTTTCTAGCTTTCTCGTAATGGTTTCATTATAAAGTGAAAACAATTCTGTAACAGAACGCATCCTTTCCTAGTCCCTCTTGTGACATTTTGTAAAGAACTTACACCATTTTCTACTCGCATTGCTGTTATTTGTTCCGAACACATATCCTCATTATTCTAGTCCTCATTATTCTTAGATCTTTTGCATCAGTATTGAGCTTTTCCAGTTGGTTGATCGGTTCTTTCTATGAGACTTCGTAGCCTGTATATGGTATTAGCAGTTCCTTTTCCTTCAAAAGTTCCACATTGTTCTTCTGCTATTTCTGGTTTGATTCTATTCCTTGTCCTCAACGTGATTTGTCTTAATAATATCTTTGTTACATGACTCATCAGGCTGATTGTACGATGGAGTTCGCATTCTATAGCCCTTGCTTTCTTTGGAAGTGCAATTATATTGATTTTGACATATCTTTATGGACATAACTCTTGAGAATTATCTCCCACGTTGTACTTCTCAAATCTAACACAGTTTGCGCTACCCATTCAGCTAGCATAGAAGCAGATACAAAGTACAAAAACAGTAAGCTCAGAACGCTCTTTGATTAATATCATATTAATATTATGTCATTTGATTAATGTTATAAATATTCTCCCTGCTTCCCTCTTATTTCTTTGGTAATATCTTTATGGATTCATATATTTCATTTAGGTGGACTTTTGCTTTTTCAATACCAAATTCATCTAGAGCCTCAATTATTTCTTAAGGGCGTGTCCATGTTTCATCTTTCTCATCGCTGTTCTAACTTCATCTTTCATTATTGGTGGTCCATTCAAGTTCTTTCTAATGATGTGTCCCTCCTTTCTGTCATCGTCAAAAACGTTTTCAATGTACTGTCCCCATCTGTCTAATATTTTGTCTTTTTTTATATAATAATCGTACCATCTTTTAATTTTAAGCAACCATTTGATGATGTGCATTCCTTTTTTTTCCGTTGAGCAATTTCTTCAGTATTTCTGTACATAGACTTGGGACCCGTTCTGTGTCGGTCTTCTCTTTCTTTGCACTTTGTTTCTAACCAGGCTTCCCCTCGCTTCATCGCACCTATTGCTGATTTCTTGATCTATCTCTTTGTATGAAAAAAGGAATTTTTCCATTTATTTTCCTACGTTTATCCATCAAGCTCATAATTTCTTCTGTCATCCAGTTCTTCTTTGCTTTACTTTCTATTTTTAGGGATTTCTTTACAAGCTTCATTTATTGAGATTTGTCTATTGTTCCTCGCTGTGCCCACCATTTTCCAGAGCACCGAATTCATCTTGAACAGATACACTAAATTTTGGACGAGTTGATTCTCTCGCTTTTAGCCTGCACTGCTGGCTAGCATTGCTACTTGCAGTTCTGCGAAGAGGAAAGCAGAGTGCGCATCTCTCTCTCTCTCTCTCTCTCTCTCTCTCTCTCTCTCTCTCTCTCTCTCTCTCTCTCTCTCTCTCCTCTCTCTCTCTCTCTCTCTGCCAGTACATAGCCTTTCCATCAGCAAGCCCTACGTAGTACCTGGACGTGGTGACACATGGTAACTGAACACCTCACGGATTCAGGCTTGAACACTCGAGGGACTCGGAGGAGGTCTGGCCCCCAAACGTGCTGCACGTTAAGTCCACCATGTGTGTGGACTTGCCCTGGTGCCTACGAACCAGACTCACAGTTACGGGTGAATAGCACCACTGCCTTGTG
>CM060315.1:29720686-29723186 GCA_030674185.1 Monoplex corrugatus | reverse complement strand
AAGAAAGCTGATGGTGAGATAGGGTCAGGGAAATCAAGGGTTGTGAGTTTTTTCTTTCTGAGCATGGTTGGCAATGCAGCATAACGGTGGAAAGGGTGCAGGAGTCAAAGGGTTTGAATATTGGCCTGTTAAGCTGACCATCTTCATGATTCCATCATTCTGGTGCTGTCAGCCTTGTGTTTCATGGGTCTTCATCACCGCCTTCCCTATTTCAACACCTTGCCAGCGCATAGGGTTTTGCTGCTTAGGCTTATGGAGTCTACGAGATAATTGCTGGCAGATTTTGGTGGAGCGCATATGGAGCTGTCCGAATGCAGTGAATCCTTCTTGAACAAACTCCAAACTCCAAACTCCAAATTCCAATCCGCGAGAGGATTCCTAGCACGGTGAGGTGGGAGGGGGAGGGGAGGAACAGCTCCCGGATCTGATTGTGATTTTGTTACTGTGCATTGGCACTTTTCACTTTAATCGATTTCAAGCCAAAGACACAGTTCTATTTATAACTCTTTGTCTCAAGCATGGTTTTCTACAGCTTCATTGTGTGTGGGGGGGGGGGGGGAGATGTCTTCATTCGATCCTTAGGCAGAAAACCACCGACCAAAATGGTACATTTTCCCCCTCTATCTCCTCACGTCAGACATCAATAAAATCGCACAAACCATACTTCAGATCAGAACGGATAGATACGTATGCTTCTGTGTGTTCAAATGAAGCAGGAGTGTCAGAGAAGGGGGGTAACTCAGACACGATGGTCATCATCTCACATCATGTGCCTGCCGCATGACGTTGGCGATCATGGCCCTCCATACGAGTCTGTCCCTTGACGCTGCAAGTACATCTCCCACCTTCTCTGTCTTCAGCCACACTGCAAGTCCGTCCAGTATTTTCTCCCTGAGTCTACCTGGTGCTCTCTTTCCCTCCAGCTTTCCTGTTGTGACTTGGTGCTGTGATTTCTCTTGCTTCATAAAATGTCCTGTAAATGAGCATGACGGTCTCCTACCGCACGAAGGTGCTCCATGGGAACCGCTTTTGGCTGGCCATGTTTATTTTGGGAATATACGATGGTGGTTTCCCGTTTCCTTCCATAGGTATGGTATTGATCAATAAATGTGGACCTGAAATGGCACTTCTGCTGTATTCATTCGCTCATAACTGTCCTACTGTTCTAATTAAAACTTTTTTCTTCTGAAAAAAATACAGATAACATATTCATTTCCCTTTTTGAATGGGGACGTATATCCTTTCTTCCCATAGTTTGCAAAGGCAATTTTTAGCCATGGTAAAAAAATCTTTGGCCTTCAGCCAAGACTTTGGTGAAAGGGGACGGAGAGGTGAGATAACAGAAGAGCTCAGAGATGAGATATGAGAGCGTGTTCATGGTACCGGAGAGAGATAGGCCAGGGAGGATTAAAAAAAAGAAGAAGAAAAAGTAGAGGGCCAAAATGAACCGCTGATGATTAAGTAGCAGAGATGGGCCTCTAGGGGTGACAAAACTGATCTAATACTTTCAAAATTGATAACTGCTTTGGCATGGGACAGATAATGTCTGTTCAGGAAACCGTCCTTTTTCTTCCCCCCCCCCCCCTTCCTCATCTTTTGAGCTTCGCTGCTTCTTCTGGGGGCCGAGATCTTTGCCTGAGAAACTTGGTCGATGTTAATCATCTTCATCACTACCATGTTAATCATCTTCATCATCATCACCATCACCACTACCACAATCTCCACCACAACTCAGTAGTATCATCAACACCAGCAACTCTGGTAGCAGCGTTGCAGGAATTTTTAAACCGTCTTCTTCCTTCTCTGCTTTTCTCTTCCCGCCTTCTAATCTTGTGATTAGTTGTCTTGTAAACTAAGTATGAATGATATGATCACTGACACTTAGCAGGTCATTTTGCATGAACACCTTTTTTTTTTTTTTTTTTTTTTTTTGCTTTGTTCTTTCCTGTGCCTGGAAGATCGTCAAGATTTTGAGAATCTCAGTTCATTTTTCATCAACTCCTAGCTTATAGTTATTTTTGTTTAAAGCCCAGCCGACTGCGTAGAACCATATCAGGCCTTTTCAAAACATACATAATACTTTAACAGGAAAAAAGGCAAACAAAATCAAGTACACATATCAATGCATTCGCGCATATAATCTAAGGAGATGCCCCTGGCGTTGACCACTCTGACCAATATATCGCACGGGGGATGTATAAAACATACCTGAATACAAACTTAAACATAACTAAGGACGCTAAAACATATATAAACTCGTTTCCGCATATCTCACTTCCTTAGAGCTAAAAATGCACTTTATACATTTACCCAGTTATCAATCCTAACAGAAAGTATGTAAGACTTTATCGAACACACACAGGTGAATGGACCAGCAAGGCAGAACATGATAGGAAGAAATGACAGCAAGCAAAGGAGGAAGAAAGAAACAAAGAGAGTAACAGAAAAGAACAAATTTCTAGTTCAGAATTTCCAGAGGGTGGGGATACTATTTACATGT
>CM060315.1:29710686-29715686 GCA_030674185.1 Monoplex corrugatus | reverse complement strand
CAGTATATCATCACACCAAAACCAGTATATCATCACACCAAAACCAGTATATCATCACACCAAAACCAGTATATCATCACATCAAAGACAGTATATCATCACACCAAAACCAGTATATCATCACACCAAAGACAGTATATCATCACACCGAAGACAGTATATCATCACACCAAAACCAGTATATCATCACACCAAAGACAGTATATCATCACACCAAAGACAGTATATCATCACACCAAAGACAGTATATCATCACACCAAAGACAGTATATCATCACACCAAAGACAGTATATCATCACACCAAAGACAGTATATCATCACACCAAAACCAGTATATCATCACACCAAAGACAGTATATCATCACACCAAAGACAGTATATCATCACACCAAAACAGTATATCATCACACAAAGACAGTATATCATCACATCAAAGACAGTATATCATCACACCAAAGACAGTATATCATCACACCAAAGACAGTATATCATCACATCAAAGACAGTATATCATCACACCAAAACCAGTATATCATCACACCAAAACCAGTATATCATCACACCAAAACCAGTATATTATCACACCAAAACCAGTATATCATCACACCAAAGACAGTATATCATCACACCAAAGACAGTATATCATCACATCAAAGACAGTATATCATCACATCAAAGACAGTATATCATCACACCAAAGACAGTATATCACATCAAAGACAATATATCATCACATCAAAGACAGTATATCATCACACCAAAGACAGTATATCACATCAAAGACAGTATATCATCACATCAAAGACAGTATATCATCACACCAAAGACAGTATATCATCACACCAAAGACAATATATCATCACACCAAAGACAGTATATCACATCAAAGACAATATATCATCACATCAAAGACAGTATATCATCACACCAAAGACAATATATCATCACACCAAAACCAGTATATCACATCAAAGACAATATATCATCACATCAAAGACAGTATATCATCACACCAAAGACAATATATCATCACACCAAAACCAGTATATCACATCAAAGACAATATATCATCACATCAAAGACAGTATATCATCACACCAAAGACAATATATCATCACACCAAAGACAGTATATCACATCAAAGACAATATATCATCACATCAAAGACAGTATATCATCACACCAAAGACAATATATCATCACACCAAAACCAGTATATCACATCAAAGACAATATATCATCACATCAAAGACAGTATATCATCACACCAAAGACAATATATCATCACACCAAAGACAGTATATCACATCAAAGACAATATATCATCACATCAAAGACAGTATATCATCACACCAAAGACAATATATCATCACACCAAAACCAGTATATCACATCAAAGACAATATATCATCACATCAAAGACAGTATATCATCACACCAAAGACAATATATCATCACACCAAAGACAGTATATCATCACACCAAAGACAGTATACCAACACACCAAAACCAGTATATCAACACACCAAAAAATAGTATACCTTCACACCAAAGATAGAATACCTTCACACCAAAAGACAGTATACCTTTTCAAGACAGTATACCATCTCAGGACTACATCATCACACCCAAGACAGTATACTATCTCAAGACAGTACACTATCCCAAAACAGTATATCCTGATAAGACAGTTTATCATCACACCAAAAACAGTATTCCATCACACCAAAGACAGTACCATGTATCCTTAAAGGGAAAAAAATCTTTGTATCATCCAAAACTTTAGAAAAAGGGAGAAGGAGGGGGGATAAGAGAGAGCTCAGAGATGAGATAAAAATATGAGAGCGTGCTCACGATACCAAAGAACCATAAGTGAGAGAGGATTTTTAAAAAAAGCGGGGCCAAAATGAGCTACTGGTTATTAACGAGCAGAAATGGGCCTCTAGGGGTGACGACACTGATAAAATACTTCCAAAATTGAAAGCCGAAACCAGTCCTGTACAGATACCAGCTTTGCATGTACAGATCATGTTTGTGCGTGAAACCTACCTCCTTTTCCTCTACTCATCTTCTGAGTTTCGCTACCTCTCCCGGGGCCTGGATCTTTTCCTGAGAAAGGTTGTTGATGCTAATTAATCATCTTCATCATCGCCACACCGTTTCTTGCCACAACCTCTACCGCGATTACCTGACCTAATATTTCATGATTAAAATATTTCTTTGCACCTGTCGCCATTGGTGCAGTGGTTTGCCCAATAGACTACCAGTTAATAAAAGGTTGTGGGTTCCAATCCCAGTAGTCCTGTCAAAATCAGTGTGGGGTTACCGGCCCTGACTTACTTCTACTCAGAATTAAGTTTGCTAGAACGTTAATGAAGAAGATTAGGAAAAGACAAGCAACGTTTATAGGACGTTTTATGAGGCAAGAGAAATTTGAGCACCTAGTCACAACACGAAAGCTGGAAGGGAAAAAGAGCACTACCCAGGAAGAAAATACTGAACGGATTTGCGTTGTGGGCGAAGACAGAAAGGATGAGAGATGTACTCGCAGCGACAACAGATAGACTCCAATGAAGGGCCGTGATCGCCAACGCCATGCGGCAAGGCACGATAGGGATGATGATGGTGATGATGATGATGATGATGATGATGATATATATATATATATATATATATATATATATATATATATATATATATATATACATTTTACGTTCAAATATTAGATAGCATAATAGCATATCAGGCATCAAACGAATCAATCAAATTTGAATATTGTCTCTTTGGCACATTTATCACAATTTGTACGGAACTAATACTGATCGAATTCAAGTCATCGATGATGATGATGATGATGATGATGATGATGATGATGATGATGATGATGATGATGATGACTGGCAATTTGGGAAGTCTGGAACCACTTAATCGACTCTTATCCAGTTCATGGATGCGTAATTGAGCTGGTGTTCAAATATATGTATAATATATATATATATATATATATATATATATATATATATATATATATATATTATATATAACACGCGTACGAACGTAACGCACACGCGCCCGTGCGCACTAACACAGACACATACGCACACACACACACACACACACACACACACACACACACACACACACACACACACACACACACACACACAACACAACACAACACAACACAACACAACACAACACAACACAACACACCATTCACTCACAGAATAAGGAATAAATGATCAGCTTTAGCCACATCTGATAGTCATATTTCCGCAGGCAGCAAACTTGAGTGTGATTGCCATAATTGAGTATTGTGTGCACTGACTCTCTCAGAATTATGTGCAATCAGTGCCAACTCCTGTAAACGTCCTGTCCTTGCCCTCGCATTAACCCTTTCACTCCCGCAGCCTATTCACGGATTGCAAAACAACTTAACCCTTTGACTCCCTCACCCTATCCATGGACTGCAAAAAAACTTAACCCTTTGACTCCCGCACCCTGTCCACGGACTGCAAAAAAACTTAACCCTTTGACTCCCTCACCCTATCTACGGATTGCAAAAAAACCTTAACACTTTGACTCCCTTACCCTATCCACCAGCTCCCTGCAGGAGTCAAATGGTTTGCAGGAAGCTTCTGGACAGGGTGAGAGGAAGTCAAACGGTTTGCAGGAAGATGGTGGATAGGGTGAGGGAGTCAAACGGTTTGCAGGAAGCTGGTGGATAGGGTGAGGGAGTCAAAGGGTTTGCAGGAAGCTGGTGGATAGGGTGAGGGAGTCAAAGGGTTTGCAGGAAGCTGGTGGATAAGGTGAGGGAGTGAACAGGTTTGCAGGAAGCTGGTGGATAGGGTGAGGAAGTCAAATGGTTTGCAGGAAGCTGATGGATAGGGTGAGGGAGTCAAAGGGTTAAGTTTTTGCTTTGGTAGCGCGGTTGACAATGCAGAATGCTGGTGGCCAGGGTGCGGGAGTCGTGGAGGCAAAAGGGTTAATGATCAACATCCGTAGATCGATATAAGAGTGGGTGTTGGGGTGAGCTAGGGATCAAGTGACACAGATGGACAGAGAAAGGAAAAGTGAGGGTGTTAATAAAGGGTTAATGAACAATATCCGTAGACTGATCAAACAGTGGGTGTTGGGGTGAGCTAGAGATGAAGTGACACAGATGGACTCAGAAAGGGTGAGTGAGTGTGTGAATGAAGGGTTAATGAACAACATCCGTAAATTGATATAAAAATGGGTGTTGGGGTGAACTGGGGCTGAAGTGACACAGATGGACAGAGAAAGGAAGAGTAAGGTTGTGAATAAAGGGTTAATGAACAATATCCGTTGATCGATCTACGAGTGGGTGTTGGGGTCAACTATGGATGAAGTGACAGATGGACAGATAAGGGAAGAGTGAGGGTGTGAATGAAGGAAAACCTGAAAGAGACCTGTAGTAGTTATGTATCAGATATGTCCATGCCAGACAAGGCCACAGTCTGCTGACACATTCTGTATACACACACACACACACACACACACCACACACACACACACCATATATATATATATAAGAGAGAGAGAGAGAGAGAGAAAGAGAGAAAGGTAGATAGATAGCTGGATAGAGACAGATATGCAGATAGGTAGATAGATAGACAGACAGACAGATAGATAGATAGATAGATAGATAGATAGATAGATAGATAGATAGATAGACAGGTAGATAGGTAGATAGATAGATAGATAGATGGATGGATAGATGGATGATAGATGGATGGATAAATGGATGGATAGATGGATAGATAGATAGATGGATAGATAGGTAGATTGATTGATTGATTGATTGATAGGTAGGTAGGTAGGTAGTAGTAGGTAGGTAGTTAGATGTATGTGTGTATGCATGTATGTATGTATGTATGTGTCTATGTATGTATGTATGCATGCATGTATGTATGTATGTATGTATGCATGCCTGTATGTATGTACGTATGTATGTATGCATGCATGCATGCATGTATGT
>CM060315.1:29673186-29705686 GCA_030674185.1 Monoplex corrugatus | reverse complement strand
ACACACACACACACACACACACACATGGCTATAAATGGGGAAAAAGAAGAAAAGCAATGGAAAATTACAGAGAACATGTTATACATAAATATATATTACAATGTGATTCCACACCGAGTGGAGACAGGCTGCAGTGGGGGTTGAATGAGGTCAGGATTTTATTAGTTACGAACGTGGACCTACAAGTAGAGTACAGATACTCAACTCTGTGCTCCGGCACTCAGTTGTACGACTGTTAACATTAACCCTTTGACTTCCACAACCCTGCCCACCAATCGGAAAATGTTAACCCTTTGACTCCCTCACCATATTCCACCAGCTTCCTGCAATTTTTTACTCCCTCACCTTATCCACCAGCTTCCTGCACAAAACTGGTGGAAAGGGTGAGGGAGTCAAAGGGTTACGTTTTTTTTTTTGTTGTTTTTTTTTTAGCTAGCATGGTTGGCAATGCAGGATGCTGGTGGACAGGGTGCGGGAGTCAAAGGGTTAAAGTCGCAATTCATGGGAAGATGCTAGATTGTTCATTTCTCCCACAAGGCGTGATCATGTAGTCTTTCTTTTTGTTAAAAACAGTCTGTCTTCAGGGGGAAAAAAATCTTTCCTTCTCCCAAGACTCTGTAAAAGCCAACAGAGAAGAGAGGTATAGGCAGAGCTCAGAGATGACATATTAGAACGTGCTCAAATACCGAGAGAGAGAGAGAGAAGAGAGAGAGAGAGAGAGAGAGAGGAGTGAGCGCTGGGGGGGGGGGGCAAACGAGAGACGGGAATGGAAGAGAGGGAGAAGGGAGAGGCAAAAAAAAAAAGAGATAGAAATGGAAACACAGAGAGGAGAGAGAAGGGAGCAAAAGAGAGACAGGAATGGAGAATCAGAGAGAGAGGAAGAGAGAGAGAGAGAGTGAGAGACAGAGACCGACAGACAGACAGACAGAGATAGAGAGAGAAAAAAAGACAGAGAGACAAAGACAGAGACAGACAGAGAGAGAGAGAGAGAGACAGAGACCAGAGACAGAGCAAGAGAGAGCAAGAGAAAATAAAGGGCCAAAAATGAAACTACTGATGATTAACGAGCAAGGATGAGCCCCTAGGGGTGACGACACTGATAAAATACCTGCAAAATTGAGAGCCGACGCTGCTCTGGACAAAATGATGTCTGTTCATGAAATGCCCTCGCCCTTCCCACTCATCTGCGAGCTTCGCTGCCTCTCCTGGGGCCTAGATCTGTTTTTCCTGATATCGTTCATTGACGCTAATCATCTTCTTCATCATCACAGCGATCTAACCCCCCCCCCCCCCCCACACACACCACACACACACACACACACCATTCACCACCATTCACACCACTTCCACCTCCACCATTATCGCTGGTAATTTCAGCAACTCCAACTCTGGCAGCGTCATAATTTATGATTTTTTTTCTCTCTTGCCGTTTATTTCTTTTCTTTTTTTTCCCCCTCTTTGCTTTCTCCCTATCCTCCACCATTCCCGTTTATGATTCATCAGCTGGTTTGGAAAGTTTCCTTCAAATGATATCCATCTCTGACACTTTACAAGACTGTTTAGACAGTTTTGCAGGAACTTTTAGAGCCTCCCTCTTCCCTTTCTTTTTTGTTAATTTCATTTTTTATCATAAACAAAAATCATCCGATATTGAAATATTGTCTCATTCACCAACAATATAGAAAAAGCATCATAACAGACCATATGATCTCAGTCAAGAAAAGACAAATATGTTGGTATGGTCATGTAACAAGATCCAGTGGCCATGCTGAATCAATCCTCGAGTAACTGTTTAGGAAGGAAGACGGTGGCGAAGACCAAAAAAAAATAATAACAACGATGGACTGGAATCATTACGGAATGGACAGAGAAACCATTAATTTTGCACAAACCCAGGCTTTGATCCACAACCGACAGAGATGGAAGAATCTGGTGAATAGTTCTTTTGTGCGGCGCCTCAAGGACTTTTCGTGGAATTAAGGAGGAGGAATAAGAAGACAAATCAGAACTGGGAACTGTAATGACAGCTGTCTGATGAGAGAAAGAGGGGGTGGGAGATAGAGACAGAGAGACAGACAGAGAGACAGACAGAGAAGACAAACTGACAGACAGACAGAGACAGAGAGATACAGAGACAGACAGACAGAGAAAGAGAACAGAAACACAGAGAGAGAAAAGAGAGAGAGAGAGAGAGGAGAGAGAGAGAGAGAAGAGAAAAGAGAGAGATCGTTGGCTAACTGTTTCTCTGCAAATGAATTTCGAAAAGATATTGACGGGATGTTATTCTGTCATTGGTATGTCCGTCTGTCTGTCTATCTGTCTGTCTGTCTGTCTGTTTCTCTCTCTCTTCTCTCTCTCTCTCTCTCACTCTCTCTCTCAACTCTCTCTCTCTCTCCACACTCTCTCTCTCTCTCTCTCTCTCCTCTCTCTCTCTCTTTCCACTCTGTCTTTCAATGTCTCGCCTTCCTTCCCTTCTAAGGTACACGTAGCCATATCTAGTAGCAGTAACATTACCACAGGAAGTCAACCAGCAACGTATCGTCGCAAGGAAAGATCACAGTACCGTATAAAACAGCATAAGTGATCAGCTTTAGTGATCAGCTTGCAGCACCATTACGTGGCCCTCCTGCAGCTGGCAGCTCTTTTACTGTGAGTGCCCGAGCTCTGTGCTGGGTGCTCCATCTCCCTCAGGATAGTCTGCAATCAGTGCAAGCTCTTCTGGAATCGTGTGTCGTCAGCACTCACATTAATGAACAGCATTTGTGGATTGATATATAATTACGGTTGGATGCTGCTTGGAAAGACGAACGAGAGATAGGCAGGAAGAAAAAAAAAAGAAGAAAGGAAAAAAGTGGGGGTGGGTGGGGGGTGGTTAGGGAGAATTGTGGAAAGGAAATGAAGGCAGACTGAAAGAGAGAAGGTGTGTGAAAAAAATGTGTGTGTGTGTGTGTGTGTGTGTGTGTGTGTGTGTGTGTGTGTGTGTGTGTGTGGTGTGTGTGTGGTGGTGAGTGTGTGTGGTGTGTTGGGGGGGGGGCAGTGACGGAAAGAAAATGAAGGTAGATTGAAAGAGAGAAGGGTGGTATGTGTAAGAAAAAAAGTATGTAAAATAGTGTTGTGGGTGTGTGTTGGTGTGTGGGGGGGGGGATGTGATGGAAAGAAAATGAAGGCAGACTGAAAGAGAGAAGGTGTGTGTGTATGTGTAAGAAAAAAAAATGTGTGTGTGTGTGTTGTGTGTGTGTGTGTGTGTGTGTGTGTGTGTGTGTGTGTGTGTGGATGTGTGTGTGTGTGGATGTGTGTGTGTGTGTGTGGGGGGGGGGAGTGATGGAAAGAAAATGAAGGCAGACTGAAATAGAGAAGTATGTGTGTGTAAGAAAAAAGCGGGATTGGGGGAGATATTGGAAAGAAGTGAAGGCAGATTGGAAGACTGAAGGTGTGTGTGTGTGTGTGTGTGTGTGGTGTGTGTGGTGTGTGTGTGTGTGTGTGTGTGTGTGTGTGTGTGTGTGTGTGTGTGTGTGTGTGTGACGGAGAGAGAGAGAGAGAGGAAGAGAGAAAGAAGGAGCAAGCAACAGAGGCAGAAAAGTGTGTGTGTGTGTGTGTGTGTGTGTGTGTGTGTGTGTTTGTGTTATGTGTGTGTTAGTGTGTATGTGTTGGTTGTGTGTGTGTGTGCTGTGTATGCGTGCGTCTGTGTGTGTATGTGTGCGTGCATGCGTGCGTGTGTGTATATGTGTGTGCATGCGTCTGTGCATGTAGTGTGTGTGTTCGTGCATACGTGTGATTTGTGTATGTAGCGGTGCGTGTGTGTGTGTGCGTACGTGTGAATTTGTGTGTGTGCGAGTGCGTGCCTGTGTGCGTGTATGTGTGTGTGTGTGTATGTACGTGGTGTGTGTGTGTGTGTGTGTGTGTGTGTGTGTGTGTGTGTGGTGTGTGTGTGTGTGTGTGTACGCGCGCGCGCGCGCGGTGCCTGCACTGACGCCATTTGGCAGCAAGAGGCGATATCAAGTAAAGCAATGTAGACATTTAAGTTTTATAATCCGATAAGGTCAGTTTTTATTTCGTGATGAATTCTCACCACATCTTGTGAGATGAACAAACTGTTGTAGCGCTTTAGTTAGTTAGTTAGTTAGTCAGTTAGTTTAGTTAGCTAGTTAGTAGTTAGTTAGTTAGTTAGTTAGTTAGTTAGTTTCGTTAGTTAGTTAGTTAGTTAGTTAGTTAGTTATGTTAGTTAGTTAGTTAGTTAGTTAGTTAGTTTAGTTAGTTAGTTCGTTAGTTTCGTTAGTTTCGTTAGTTAGTTTAGTTAGTTAGTTAGTTAGTTAGTTAGTTAGTTAGTTAGTTAATTAGTTAGTTTAGTTAGTTTGTTAATTAGTTTGTAGTTAGTAGTTTAGTTAGTTAGTTAGTTAGTAGTTAGTGAGTGGTAGTTAGTTTGTTAGTTAGTTAGTTAGTTAGTTAGTTATTAGTTAGTTAGTATTAGTATTGTTATGATTAGTTGGTAGTTAGTTAGTTAGTTAGTTGAGTTGGTGTTAGTTGGTTAGTTGGTTAGTTAGTAGATTGGTTGGTTGGTTGGTTGGTTGGTTGGTTGTGTTGGTTGGTTGGTTGGTTGGTTATTTGGTTATTTGGTTGGTTAGATGGATGGATGGATGGATGGTTCTTGAATATTTTGTTGTTTCTTGATGTGTATATATATATGTATTGTGTATGTATATGTAATGTATGTATGTATGTATTTATGTATGTATGTATGCATGCATGTATGTATGTATGTATGTATGTATGTATGTGTGTATGTATGTATCTATATATGTATGTGTCTACTTATTTATGTATTTGTATATTTTATTTATTTATTTACCTATTTATTTGTTTATTTATTTACTTTTTTTTTTTTTTTTTTTCGTGCTTCTGTAACTGCCTGACCATCATAAATCGTCCAGGCCCAACCCATCTGCAAAGTGAAATTTATGAGGTCCTAAAAAGATGAATGTATTTGAGAGAAGGTGCAGGAGAACCATCCTTTTCTTTGGCTTCAATTTATTACGCTTAAAAAGAACACGAGGTGATGTAAGTGAACATGTTTCAATGTAGATTTTTGTTATTTTTTTTAACATGTAGGTAAATCACGCTTCAACAGATACAGATACAGACATATAAAAACAACCAGGTAGATATATGGGTAATGACGTACACACATACACGATGGTCAAGCCAGACTTTCAGTCTTCCTTTTCTTTTATAAAGTGGCAAACTTGATTATTAATTACGCTTACTGCAGCACTGCTTACGAGTTACTGTTGTGCGGGTTTGAAACTGCTTAGAGTGATACGTAGTTTGTAAGGAAAGAGTGCGACTGTATCCTGATAAACATTGCTCTGTTTACCACCTCTCTGTCTATGTCTCTCTTTCTCTGTCTGTCTCTCTGTCTCCCTGTCTGTTTGTCTGTCTCTGTTTCTCTCTCTGTCTCTGGTTGTCTGTCTGTGTCTGTCTGTCTGTCTGTCTGTCTGTATCTCTCTCTCTCTCTCTCTCTCTCTCTCTCTCTCTCAACGCATGGAAATATATCCCTTTTCTTGGTGAAATGGTTACCATATGACGTTGAGAGGTGGGAAGTGATTGTCCAGAGAGTGACGAGACATTGGTGTTCTGGGTCCCATTGGGAGTTTCTTGTTCACTCCAGGTATGTTTCAGGGCCTTGAGGTCACCTCCTGTTGTTGGTTGATCTGTGTTCTTCAGTCTTCCTCTGTTAGGTCTTCTCTCTGGTGTCACGTGAAGGTAAATCCGGGTGAGGTTACACTGTTCTTTCTGGGTGACAGGCCCAGCCTCTCTCCATCGTCTTTTCATGATGATACTGCCCACAATCTCATGACTGCATTGCACCAGCAGTTTTTTGCTTGAAGATGGTGTTAAGCCAGAAGATTTGTATGATTCTTTGGAGGTTCTGTGTGTGGAAGGTTAATTCTGTGTGTTAAAGGTTAATAGCTTGGTAAGGTCACTTTCTGTCATCATCCAGCATTCTAAGTCATATACTGATAATGGTATACTGGGAGAAAGAAAATCCCTGTTCCGATACTGTTAAAAGGGGATCAGAGAGAAGACAAGAGAAAGCTCAGAGATTGGATATGAGAAGGTGCTACTGATACCGGAGAGAGGTACTCGTCTGCCAAGGAGAAGAAAAAGAAGAAGGGCCAAAATGAACCACTGATGATTAACGAGCAGAGATGGGCCTGTAGGGGTGACGATACTGATAAAATACTTTTAAAAAATTGACAGCCGACCAGTTGTGTGTGCGCAACATAAAACCTTCACCGCCCTCCCTACTCATCTTTTGAGCTTTGCCATCTCTCCTGAGGACTCGATCTTTTCCTGAGAACGTTCTTTGGCGCTAATGATCTCCATCATCACAGCCATCAACCACAACCTTCACCCCCACACCCCGTCACTACAACCTTCACCCCCACCCCGTCACCACAAACCTTCACCCCCACCCCGTCACCACAACCTTCACCCCCACCCCGTCACCACAACCTTCACCCCCACCCCGTCACCACAACCTTCACCCCCACCCCGTCACCACAACCTTCACGCCCACCCCATCACCACAACTTTCACCCCCACCCCGTCACCACAACCTTCACCCCCACCTCGTCACCACAACCTTCACCCCCACCCCATCACCACAACTTTCACCCCCACCCCATCACCACAATCCCAATTTCTGATTCAGCTAAAAACCTTGGTGTCTGCATTGACTCTACCCTCTCCATGAACAACTTTGTTTCTCAAACTGCCAGATCTTGCTACTATCATCTCCATCGTATAAGCCTGATCAGGAAGTATCTCTCTGTGGAAACAACTGCAAAACTCGTTCTCTCCTTCATAATGTCTCGCATTGACTATTGCAATTCACTCCTGTCTGGTCTTCCTGCCTCCACCATTCACATCCTACAGCGCATTCAAAACAATGCTGTACGCCTTGTACTCAAAAAGAAAAAAAGCTGACCACATATCTCCTCTCCTGGTACAACTTCACTGGCTCCCTGTATCAAAGCGCATACAGTACAAACTAGACACCATATGCTACAAAAGCCTCAATAACGCAGCCCCCGATTACCTGTCAAGCCTACTTGAGATCTATCTTCCCTCACGTACCCTCCGCTCTGCCTCCGATCCTCTGACTTTTCGCTTTCCACGCACTAAGCTCAATACCTATGGTCCACGAGCCTTCTCTGTTTCTGGTCCACTCTCCTGGAACAAACTTCCTCTCTCAGTCCGTCAGCAACCTACTTTTGTCTCCAAGTCCGCTCTCAAAACTCACCTTTTCTCCTCTGCATAAAATCCTAACCTCACTCTGCAGCCTGTCTCCGCTCGGAGGGGAATCACTTTGTTTTAATATATAATTGTATATGATATGCTCTCTATAATTTTCCATTGCTTTTATTCTTGCTTTTATTCTTTCTCCCCATTTATAGCCATGCGTGGTGTGTTGTGTGTGTGTGTGTGTGTGTGTGTGTGTGTGTGTGTGTGTGTGTGTGTGTGTGTGTGCGTGTGTGTGCGTGCGTGCGTGCGTGCGTGAGTGTGTGTCTGTTTCAGCGCTTAGATTTGATTTTGTCGAGATTTTGCGCTATATAAATATTGTAATTATTATTATTATTATTAACCTTCAGCCCATCATCACAGCCCTCACCCCATCACCACAACCTTCACCCCCACCCCGTCACCACAACATTCACCCCCACCCCGTCACCACAACCTTCACCCCATCACCTCAACCTTCACCCCCACCCCATCACTACTACAACCTTCACCCCCAGCCCATTACCACAACCTTCACCCCATCACCTCAACCTTCACCCCCACCCCATCACTACTACAACCTTCACCCCCAGCCCATTACCACAACCTTCGCCCCCACCCCATCACCACAACCTTCACCCCCACCCCGTCACCACAACTTTCACCCCCACCCATCACCAACCTTCACCCCCACCCCATCACCACAACCTTCACACCCACCCCATCACCACAACCTTCACCCTCACCCCATCACCACAACCTTCACCCCCACCCCATCACCACAACCTTCACCCCCACCTCATCACCACAACTGTCACCCCCACCAAACTTACCTCCAGCATCACCATCAGCCTTAGCAAAAGCATCACACGCTTTTCATTCTACTCACCACCCCCTTCTTTTTTTCAAATATTTCAGTCCGTTTTCTCCTTTTTCATATTCTCCCCCCCCCCCCCCCCCCCCCTTCTTCTTATTTCCTGATGTGTTAATGGACTTGCAAACTAAGTCTGAATGATATCCATCGCTGACACTTAGAAGGCAATTTTGTTGAAACATTATTTTCATGCTCAGAATGGGAAGATCGTCAAGATACACGTAATTTTCTCTCGTTTCGCATCTACATTTTTCTGTTGTCAATGTGTTCTGAAAATAGACGTGCCCATTAAAAACCCGATGCATTTGTGTGATTTGCCTATAGTGGGGCCATATGTGATGACTCAATATGTATAGTGTCGAGTTCAATACCAGCACATGATATATAATCTGGCCTGTTTGCTGCTCATCTTAGTGGTTCAATTATTCTAATGGTGTCAGTGTTCTGTTGGTCTTGTTCTCTTCCCCCATTTGAAGGCCTTGCTAGCACGTAGGTTTTGCGCAGAATTGAAAGATTCTGCCGGATAATGAGTGGCAAATTGGGGATGAAGTGCTTACGTAAAATCGTCCTAGAGCGATGAATTACTCTTAACCCTTTGACTTACCCGCACCCTGACCACCAGCATCCTGTATTGTAAACGTGCTAGCAAAGAAAAACTTAACCCTTTGACTCCCTCACCCTTAGTTTCCTGCAGCAGGAAGGCTGGTGGAAAGGGTGAGGAATCAAAAGGTTTAGGTTTGTTTGCAGTTGGTGAATAGGGTGCGGGGGTCAAAAGGTTAAACACATTCTGAGATCCAAATCAAGCAATCATTTGCCAACATAGCGTCTACTTGGTCATTTTAGTCAGTTTATTCCTTTTCTCACACCGGACAGAGCAGCAGGGAAGTTTCAGTCTTTTTCTCCTAATTTTTGTATCTGGTGTTTGTTTGTTTGTTTGTCATCTTACGCTTGACAAAGGCCAGTTGCCGAAAATTTGCGCCTGTCTTGTCTTGTATTAAATACCCTTTCTTACTCTTTTTTCGTGGGTGTTTTTTTTTTCTGGTTCCATAGCGTCTACTTATTCGGTTAGTTAGCTGCTTGAATGTTGGTTGGCTGGCTGACTTGCTCGATGGTTCTGCTTTTAATGAGGAAAGGGAATAAACGAAAATTCTTTTGTTCATAATTTCAACTATCGTCAAGGTGGGATTATTACTTTGTTTGGTTGGTTGTCGTTTCTATATGGGGGTGGGGGTGAGTGGTGGGTTGGCAGCCATGTCCCTCTCGTCTGATAACTAGTTCACAACATACTGATTCTTTTCTGCAGGATAGAGTTTAATATTTTCGATATGTGAAATACTTTTGCAACACATACAACATATTTGCACACACACACACATAGAGAGACATATATATATATATATAGAGAGAGAGAGAGAGTAGAGAAGAGTAGATAGATAGATAGATAGATAGATAGATAGATAGATAGATAGACATAGATAGATAGATAGATAGATAGATTAGATTATTAGATAGATAGATAGATAAAACATAATAGATAGATAGATAGATAGACATAGATAGATAGATAGATAGATAGATAGATAATAATTACAATATTTGTATAGCGCAAAATCTTGATAGAAATCAAATCTAAGCGCTGAACATACACACACGCACGCACGCACGCACGCACCACGCACGCCGCACACACACACACACACACACACACACACATAGGGCTTTAAATGGGGAAAAAGAAGAAAAGCAATGGAAAATTATAGAGAACATATTATATACAAATATATACTACAATAGATAGACAGATAGATAGAAGACAGATAACACACACCACACCCCACAAACTCACACACACACACACACACACACACACACACACCCACACACACACACACACCACACACACACACACACACACACACACACACACACACACACACACACCAACACACACACACACATACAATTACATATTCCAGATTCGAATCATCCTATTTTGGACAAAACGGGGTTAGGGAGTCCCGCGGCTGTTAAAGACCTCTTTGCTGCCTAATTTTGCATCTGGAAAGAAAAAAAACAGAAAGAATTAGGACATGAACGGCTTCCAAGTGATGCCACTGTGCCGAGCCTACAGATACATAGATACGTATTTTGTCACCTTATCGCTTGAAATTGCAAGTTCTTTAACATCAAACGATTGCATCACAATATACAGGGGTAACAGTATTCACAGAATCACAGAGAAAAGGGGAACAAAATGTTTGCTCTCCCATGAACAGGTTATCCATGGCAAGGGCAAAAATATCACCGTAATAAAGTGCAATGCAATGATAAATAGGATAAGACGTTTAAACAGCGCAACAGAAAAAAATAAATACTACAAAATGATACATAAGATGTGGAACAATCTGCGTTATCAGTGTTCACGAGCATCTTTATCTCTGCAGTTAATACTTTCTTTAACCCTTTGACTCCGCACCCTGTCTACCAGCTTCCTGCATTGTCAACCATGCCAGCAAAGCAAAAACTTAACCCTTTGACTCCCAACCTCAGGAAGCTGGTGGATAGGGTAAGGGAGTCAAAGAGTTCAGTTTTTGCAGGAAGCTGGTGGAAAAGGGTGAAGGGAGTCGTTAATTTTTTGCAGTTGGTAGATGGGGCCTTGCTGGTTAAACAACGTTTCTGCTCCCATAAGAAATTTACAGTCTCTTTTATGGCACATACATAAATGTCTTTATAGTTAAATTATCCTGTTTATTTCAGACAAGCTTCTGCACTGAAACTTCATCTGCTGCTTCCATCGAACATATGTTTAGCTGCTGTTTCTCTCAATTTCAGGGGACATTTCAACATTCAAAATAAATCTGAAGACTTTATGTGACACGCGTATCTTTATCTTAGGAATTATAGATATCTAGTTTGGCGATGATTTTTTTAAATCAGAACTCGTCTGTATTTTGTTTGGTGGTGGTGGTTGGTGGTGGTGGTGGTGGTGGTGGTGGTTGCATTGGTTGTGTTGGTTGTGTGTTGGTTGTTGGTTTGTGGATGATGGTGATGATGGTGTGTGTGTGTGGATGATAGATGTTTTGTTTTGTTGTTGTTGTTGTGTTTTGTACACTTTACGGTATTACAAACAGTTTAATATTTTGAATATCTGTTTGTGCGTGGCATTTTCACAATAAAAATGTATCTATATATTTTGTCAGGTCATATATCAATCTATCCTACGAACCAAACATCTGCTTTTAGGTGACTCATAATTATTGGAAATAAATCAAATCTGCAGTCTCTTGGAAACATATATATATATATCTTACCAGCTGAATAATGTACCTTTTGGCGACATTTATTTCTTTGCACCCGAAATTGATATGCCGTTTCCGTCGTCACATTTATCTCTGGGGGGTCATTTCATTCTGTGGACGACATTTATGTATTATGCAAGATGAACCTGCAAGTTCCAGCGGTCGCATAATATATCTCTGTCTTTATAGTTCTGGCGCCTCTAGGCAACAATTCTGCATTGGGAATGGACGTGCAGGTTCTGTGGACACATATATCTCTTGTCTCAACAGCTAGCACGCCTTGGAGGAAGAGACGGATCTGCTGCACTCAGACATATATCTTGTGCTGTCACATCGTTCTGTTGATTTTGCAGGCTGACCTGCCAGTGCCTTTTGTGATTAAACTGGTGAATTATATAGAAGACACTACTTCGTGTTGCGCAGGTGGCGAGTGATAATGATAGGAACAAGATAACCATGTGTTTCGATGTCTCTCACGACGAATATTCTAGAATTCCCACGTCTCGCTTTTTATTATATCGTAACCGGTATGTGTTTTTTGTTATCTGTCTATGTCGTTTGGCCTTCATGGGCCCGGGTTGTTGCCGTTCTTTATGGTTGGATTATCTCTAGATGTGTGGTTTTGAAGAGAGTTTGCAGACTCTGAGTCATGACGCATGTAAAAAAGAGGGTTGGTTTTTGTTTTTTTTCTGGATTTAACTTAAATATGAGATTGATTCAGGTCGACCCATGGCGTTTTTTTTGGTGTCATCGTTGTTTTGCCTATATCTCTTTTGATTTGGTTTTCAATTTACTCTTCAAACAGTTTACCTCATTGTTTATTGAAATTGTACTTGTCTTGAATTTGTTCTAAAGTCACTCTAACTTTGAAAGCACTTTTTGTAGGATGTTGTCGTGTTTTCCGAGGATAGAAAAGCACGGTTGGTTGATTGGTTGATTGATTGATTATTTGATTGGTGGTTGACTGGTTGGTTGGTTGATTGATTGATTCTTTGATTGGTTGGTTGGCTGGTTGGTTGATTGATTGATTTGTTGATTGGTTGGTTGGCTGGTTGGTTGGTTGATTGATTGATTCTTTGATTGGTTGGTTGGCTGGTTGGTTGATTGATTGATTTGTTGATTGGTTGGTTGGCTGGTTGGTTGGTTGATTGATTGATTCTTTGATTGGTTGGTTGGCTGGTTGGTTGATTGATTGATTTGTTGATTGGTTGGTTGGCTGGTTGGTTGATTGATTGATTGATTCGTTGATTGGTTGGTTGGCTGGTTGGTTGGTTGATAGATTGATTCGTTGATTGATTGGTTGGTGGTTGGTTGGTTGGTTGGTTGGTTGGTTGGTTGGTTGGTTGGTTGGTTGGTTGGTTGGTTGATTGATTCGTTGGTTGGTTGGTTGGCTGGTTGGTTGGTTGATTGATTGATTCGTTGATTGATTGGTGGTGGTTGGTTGGTTGATTGATTGATTCGTTGATTGGTTGGTTGGTTGGTTGATTGATTGATTCGTTGATTGGTTGGTTGGCTGGTTGGTTTGTTGATTGATAGATTTGTTGATTGGTTGGTTGGTGGTTGGTTGGTTGATTGATTGATTCGTTGATTGGTTGGTTGGTTGGTTGGTTAGTTGGTTGGTTGGTTGATTGGTTGGTTGATTGGTTGGTTGGTTGGTTGGTTGGTTGGTTGATTGGTTCTTTCGTTCGTTCGTTCGTTCGTTCGTTCGTTCGTTGGCTGGTTGGTTGGTTGATTCGTTGGTTGGTTGATTGGCTGGTTGGTTAGTCGATTGATTGATTCGTTGGTTGGTTGGTTGGTTGGTTGTTAGTTGGTTGGTTGGTTACTCGGTTGGATAGTTGGTTACTTGGTCGGTTGGTTGGATGGATGGATGGATGGATGGATGGATGGATGGATGGTTGATTTAATTGAATCAGAAAAAGTAGTGTTTGAAAGAATATTTCTATGCCTTGTCCAGGAAGCTGTTTTCATGTCAAATTTGTTTTAGAGAGTAACGTTAACTTTAAAAAGAACGAATTTAACACTTTCAGAGCTTCATTTAAGGCAGAAAATTTGATATCAAGAAGCATAATGAATAAGATAATCTTGTTAATAAGGTCTCTATTTATTCTGCCATTTTTAAAAATATCAGTGAGATGGGGTGGGGGGTGGGAGGGTTCTGGCGATAACGACGGCAAATCAGTTTCAGGGAAGATTCGCTGGTGTCTTTAGGGCTTTCTCTGTTAAGGAACCCCATTAAGAAGTAATTGATGTAAATGTCACGAACTCTTAACGACCCTGTTACCTGATGTTGTGGGAAAAAGTGTAAAATGGTGTTCATGGATATGTCGAGAAAGGGAGACAATAAAGTTAGGGTGAGTTGTCGGGGAGGGAAAGAGAGAGAAACGCATGAAGGTGTGCTACGAAATATGCAACATCATTGTTGTGGTAATTGGTAGATAATTATAATGAAGATGCTGACGATGGCTCATAGATGTGTCATATGATTATGACTGACAAGCAATGCTTGTTGTCTGTTTCTTTCTTTCTTTCTTTCTTTCTTTCTTTCTTTGGAGTTTAGAGATTTTTCAGGAGGGATTCACCGCACTCAGACAATTTCATATTCGCTCTACCCACATCTGCCAGCAATTTTCTGTTAGTCTGCTTGAGCCTGCACAAAAGTGTATGCTGTGGCAAGATTTTCAAATGGGAGAGAAGAGGGAAGAGATAGGATCTGCATATGAAACACTAAGCTGGCACCACCAGAATTCTTGAAGCATTAAGATGGGCAGCGAACAAGCCAGTTGTTATGTTGCATGTTGAGACTGTACTCGAGATGTCATCTTGAGTCCATAGCTGCATCGACATAGTTATCCAGCCCGCTCTGTTTTCCTTACATTCATTGTTCAGGAAGAATTTGCATTTTATGTGCTAGCTCCTCAGGTCACACGAATAGTTTTAATGATTCCTGAAAGCGTTACAAACTTTCTCATTTACCCACTGTTCAGTCAGCTTAATGTGAACCAGAAAAAAAACGCGAAAATACAATCAGAACGCGTATTCAATGCAACTAGACAAGACAGGCGCAAACTTTTGGCCTACTGACCTTTGTCAAGCGTAAACTTTAGATCACAAACGAGCAAACAGCAATATGAAAATTAGGAGAAAAAGCTAAACTTCCTGCTGCTTCGTCATTGGAGAAAAGGTAGTCCTTTTAGTCTTTTAGTTTTAGTCTTTTTCTCGTAATTTTTATGTTTGGTGTTTGTTCGTTTGTAATTTTACGTTTACGCTTGACAAAGGCCATTGACCGAAAATTTGCGCCTGTCTTGTCTGGTTGTATTAAATACGCGTCTGATTGTATTTTTGTGTTTTTGTTTGTGTTTGTTTGTTTGTTTGTTTTTTTGTTTGTTTGTTCGTTCGTTATTTTGTTTGTTTGTTGTTTTCGTTGTTTGTTTTCGTTTGTTTGTTTTGTTGTTTCGTTTGTTTGTTTTTTTTGTTTGTTTTGTTTGTTTTTGTTCCTGTTTGCTTGAACGCAGGCAGTCGCACTTGTTTTGGATTTCAGCTAAATATGGTCAAAGGGAGACAAGCTACAGGACAAAACTAGGCCAGTTTGTCTAAAAAATATATATTTTGACATAAAAAAATTCACCATATGCTAAATAGGATCCCAAGACTTTGCCAGTGTATAGGGTTTATGGGTAGTTTTATGGTGTACGCCATGACCATTGTGGATCTTCTCTCTTCGTCACATGGCATCTGTGGTATCAGGGCAGGCATATGGAATTTATTCTTAGCTCAGGAGACACTGTCTTGAGAAATAGCATTGAAAGAGAAATACAAAGCTTGCTGTTTTATGTGAATACAGCAGTGTGGAATAATAGAAAAAAACATCGATTGTGTTCCTGATAGGTTGAATGTGAGAGTTTGGGACTGCTGTTAGCCAGCTACTGTCCTGTTGAAAGTTCTCAATCATCAGACTTTCTTATATACATATACAGTAGACAATTTACCAGTTTTGTCATAGTTGTTTGGATGGGGGGGGGGGGGGGGTGACTGGATGGTTTGTCGGTCGGTTGGTTGGTTGGTTGGTTGGATGGTTGGTTGGTTGGTTATTTGGTTGGTTGATTCATTGGTTGGTTGGTTGGTTGGTTGGTTGGTTGGTTGGTTCGTGGTTCGTTCGTTCGTTCTCGTTCGTTCGTTCGTTCGTTCGTTCGTTGTGCGGTTTATGAGATATGTCTGAAATAAGTGCCATATAACAGCTGTCTTTATATGAAATTGTTTTCATGTCAGAGTCTTCGAAAAGGACGATGACTCATTGTTTCTTCTTGCAAACGCACAGCAATATTTTGGAAAACGTCACGGAAAAAAAAACTAAAACGAGAGCATATTCATATGGCCTGAAAGTCTTGTCTACCATTTTCAGAGAGGTCAGAAAGGTTTTTGTTCTAGCGATAAAGACGGTGAATGAGTTTCAGGGAAAATTGGCAGGTGTGTTTAAGGGCTTTGTCTGTTAATGAAAACCATGAAGAAGTGACTGATAGAAATGTCACGAACTCTTAACGATTCCATCACTGAACGTTGTGAGAGGGGACTTGTACGATGTGAGACAAAAGCACTACACGGAGGACTCCTTAAAGAACCTCTTCCGAGACGTCCCTCCTGTTGCAATTTTCCAGTTTTTACAAGAGATCAATAGATATTACCTGATTGTGATTTTACGTCTGAGTATGGTTTTCTGTAATTGTACTTTTAGACTAGCGGGGTAAACGGTGAGCATGGTTTCTAACTGTTATCTTTTACCTTAACCGGGTTCTCGTTTTTGACGTGGTGTTAGCCCTGATATGGTCTAGTAGTCGGCTGGGCTATAAGCAATATGGATGTTGTGAGAGAAAGTGTAAATGATGTTCACGGATACGGTGACAAAGGGAGAGAATACAGTTAGGGCAGGTTGTTGATCACCGTTTGTGGAAATCGGTTGATGACTATATGATGATGTTGATGATGATTCATAGATCATCTGTCTAATGAGATGACATGAAGAGCAATGTTTTTCTTGGAGAATGTAGTTGTCCAGTTCCATATGCGCTCCACCCAAATTTGCAAGAAATTGCCTTTCAGACTCCGGAGTCTTTAAAAAACAAATATATGTGCAGGCAGTTCAGTTCAGTTTCAGTTTCAGTTTCAATTTTTCAAGATGACGTCTCCACGCTCGGAACGAATTCCATATGCACTAACGTCACAGGTGCCATGTGATGGTGATCATGGCAAAGCCTTAATCCTGCCATAAATCCATGAGCTGGCCTTGGCACAAGCCTTAAGCCTGCACATAAACCCATGTGCAGGCAAGGTATTGAAATGGCAAGGGGAATATATGCGATCTATAAACATTAAACTGCAGACACCAAATGATTGAAGCATCAAGGTGGGCAGGAAAGAGACCAGTGTTTCTGTTGCAGGTTGGGTTTGTACCTGTGACGTGTGTTAACTGTAATCAGCCTGCTGATAGCAGCACGGGGATGATATTCGTGATAAATATGAACTGATTGCTGTTCATTGCACATGTATATAAGTGTCAGTTGAAAATCAGACAGTATGTTCCAGTAAAGACGTAGAAGCATTGCTCCGTCTTCCGAGTCATCAACAGCAAGAACGAAAGAGTACCTGACATATCATTTGAGACCAGGGCTCTAATTGAACCAACCAGCCCACGCAGTTTTCTGCATATTCATAGTGCAATGAGAATTTTGTATTTACATGCTGGGTCTTCATGTCACATTACTTCAGTTGAATTGACACCCAAAAGTGTTACCAACTTTCTCATTCACCCACTGTCCAGAACACTAAATATAGTCAAAAGAATTTTTGTTTTGTTTTTAAAAAACGAAGGAGAAAAATAGACTAGTTTTTGAATGATATTCTGAACTACAAAAAGAAACTCACCACATGCTAAAATAGGACCCTAAAATCTTGCCAGCGCGTAAGGCTTATGTGAAAGTTTACAGCTTATGCCATGATCACTTTAGGTCTTATCCATCACGTGGCATCTGTGACGTCAGTGTATATTGAATATATTCCGTGCACGGAGACATCATCTTGAGAAACAGAAACTGAACCTGAAATAAAAAAAGCAGCTGCTTCGATGTGAATGCAGTAGTGTGGGTGAAGGAAAAAAAAGCGTCCATATTTGTTTTACCATTGTGTTGATTGATATGCTTACTTTGACAGTTGGAGACTGCTGGTAGCCACGTGAGGTCCTCTGGACAGTCTTCAATCATTAAACTTTTATTTTATATATATAGTCGACGGCTCGTCAGTCTTACCACAGCTGTTTTGGTTGGTTGGTTGGTTGGTTGGTTGGTTGGTTGGTTGGTTGGTTAGTTGGCTGGTTGGTTGGTTGGTTGGTGGTTGGTTAGTTGGTGGTTGGTTGGTTGGTTGGTGGTTGGTTGGTTGGTTGGTTGGTTGGTTGGTTGGTTGGTTGGTTGGTTGGTTGGTGGTTGGTTGGTTGGCTGGTTGGTTGGTGGTTGGTTGGTTGCTGGTTGGTTGGTTGGCTAGTTGGTTGGTTGGTTGGTTGGCTGGTTGGCTGGTTGGCTGGTTTGTGTATTTGTGTACGGGGTTTCATCCTCGTGTGTTTGTTTATTTGTGTGGTTGTTTGTTTGTTTCTTTCTTTGTGTGTTTGTACTAGTTTCTTTCTTTCTGTCTTTCTTTTATTGGTGGGGGGGGGGGGAAGTTGTTGTTGGTGTTTTATTTTTTGTTTGTTTGTTTGTTTGTTTGTTGTTTATTTTTCCATGCAGTGTTTGGTGTGCTTTGTTTTCTGTTAATTTTCCAAGAACGTATTTTTTTCAAACTTTCTTTGATCGTTTTAAACAAAGTAACACAAATACAAACAACAATGGCAAAGCGTAATGACAATTGTGTCATAAGAAAAATTTCAAGTCGGTTGGTTGGTTGGTTGGTTGGTTGGTTGGTTGGTTGGTTGGTTGGTTGGTTGGTGGGTGGGTGGGTGGGTGGGTGGGTGGTGGTTGGTGGTGGTTGGGTTTGGGTTGGTTGGTTGGTTGGTTGGTTGGTTGGTTGGTTGGTTGGTTAGTTGGTTGGCTGGCTGGCTGGCTGGCTGGTTGGTTGTGCGCAAAAACATCATATTTGAGACAATATCTATCTCAACTGAACGGCTTATTTATAATTGTCCTTTATATCAAAACTATTTCCATGTCATGCTGTCTTCGAAAAGGACAATGGCATTTGACTCGGTGCTTCTTTCAAAGGTAGAACAATGATTTTTTTTTGTTCGATACAAGTCATAAAATCATAATGAAAGAAAGAATGTTCGTATGGCCTGACCACCTTGTCCACCATTTTCAGAAAGGTCATGAGGGGTTTTGTTCTAACGATAACGATGTGACGCAGTTTCTGGGAAAATTCGCAGGTGTGTTTAGGGCTTTTCTGTTAAGGAAAACCACAGTAAGGAGCCATTGATATAAATGTCACGAACTCTTAACGGCGTGAGATCCCGACAGTATAGGGGGGAATTATAGCTGGGGGGTTTGTGTGGGGATACGTTGATAGAGGGAGAGTGTAGAGCTAGTAGTCAGAAGACAGAAACTCATTCTAACGCTGTGCCTTTTTACATGAAAAGTGTTACAGAACATCCTGATTTTGTATTCCTCAGGTCTCTGTGACATTGACAAAGCTGTGGTTGAAATAAAAACCTGACGTGCTTTGAGGACAGTTGTAGGTTGTCACAACAGTAAAAGCTGACCTGGAATGTACTCAGAGATTACTTAGAAAGTGCTGTTCACATACCTTCCTGAAAAAATATGCTGATTTTAGGTAATTTTGTTGGTCCATGTTACTTTGACCTTGATGGAACTGTTGACCTTGACGGAACTTTGGAGCTTACCTTCCAAACTTAATACTTTCACAACTACTGAACAGTACACAGCCTTGACCAAAATTTGATAAAGGTCCCACCCGTAACGAACTGAGAAGGAAATCTTGTTCGTACATTGTTGTCACAGAGAGACCAACATGTACGAATATGCGCCTACTGAATCGTTACGAACAAAAATGTAGAAGATGAAAGCTGACTGATGATCTTACAGTTTGAAAGACATAACTGTAAGACATCAGAGCGTTCACTGCAACGTTTCAGACAGAATGAGGAAGAAAGGGACTAGAAGAGCTACAGAGGTTGAGAAAGAGAGATAGAAGTGAGAGAGAGAGGAGGCGATATGGAGAGGTGAGAGAGAGGGAGAGAGAGAGGGGAGAGAGAGGGGAGAGAGAGAGGGGAGAGAGAGAGAGGGAGGAGAGAGGGAGAGAGAGGGAAGAGGAGAGAGAGAGAGGAGAGAGAGGGAGAGAGAGAGGGGAGAGAGAGAGGGGAGAGAGAGGGAGAGAGGAGGGGAGAGAGAGAGGGAGGAGAGAGAGAGGGGAGAGAAAGAGGGAGAGAGGAGGGGAGAGAGAGGGAGAGAGAGGGAGGAGAGGGAGAGAGAGGGGAGAGAGAGAGACAAAGAGTGAGGAGAGAGAGAGAGAGAGAAAGAGAGAGAGAAACAGACAGAGAGAGACAGACAGAGACAGACAGAAGAGAGGAGGAGAGGGAGCGCGAGAGACAGAGACAGAGACAGACAGAGACACAGAGAGACACAAAGAGGAGAGACAGCAGAAGAGAACAGACAGAGATAGAGAGCAGAAACAGGCAGAGAATGAGTAAATTGACTACCCTCGATTAATGGAATGTTTGAAAAATGAGAGGAAAAAATCAAAGACACTGAAAATCTGATTGATGTTACATTATTGGAAGAATTGAAAAACTGACAGATCTTAAACAGAAAGAAGGTAATGATGTGCACTATTGGTTTCAGGACCCTGGCGACCAGAAAGGTTTACTGAGCAGTCCTGTCAAGAACAGAGGATGTACCGACATCGCCTTCTTACTCATCTTCACCATCTTCTGCTGTGGCATGGTGAGTTTCTGTCTGTCTGTCTGTCTGGTTGGCTGGCTGGCTGGCTGGCTGGCTGCTTGTCTATCTGTCTGTCTGTCTGTCCGTCCGTCCGTTTGTCTGTCTGTACGTGTGCGTGTATCTATTACCCTCGTATGTAAAGATGTCTTTGCGCTTTAAAAAGAAAATGTAAAACGTAACTTTTTCGTCGTGTGATCTCTCTCTCTCTCTCTCTCTCTCTCTCTCTCTCTCTCTCTCTCTCTCTCTCTCTCTCTCTCTCTCTTTCTCTCCCTCTGTCTGTCTGTCTCTTTCGCTCTCTCTCTCTTTGTCTCTCTCTCTGTCTGTCTCTCAATCTCTCTCTCTCTTTCTCTCTCTCTTATCTCTATCTATCTATCTCTTTGTCCTCTCTCTCCCTTCCTCCCTCCCTCCTTCACTCCTCCCTCTCTCATTCTCTCTTTCTTTCTCTCTCTTTCTCTCCCTCCTCTCTCTCTCTCTCTCTCTCTCTCTCTCTCGTTCTTCTCTCTCTTTGTCTCCCTCACACAGGATTATGTTATTCTTATTCCCAACACTTCCCTAGAGTTAATTTTGTCATGGATCTTTTCTTTCACCCGTCAACTCGTTTTTGTATTCCTTGTACATAAGCTTTTTTTCCTTTCTTCTTTTCGTCGTTCTTATGCTCTTGTTGTTGGGGGTTTTTTTTTCCTTTTCTTTTTCCTTGTCCAACACATCCATTGTCTCATCTTCCTCTTCCTTCTCTGCTTTTTCTATCCCCTTCTGCCAATTTCGCCTTTATTTTCTTTTAAACTTTCACTTTCATTTTTTCCTTTTACTTCTTTTTCTTCCTCTTCTTCTTCTTTTTTCTCTCTTTCGTTTTCCTTTTCATCTTCTTAGTCTTCTTTTTCTTCTTCTTATAATTGTTATAATTGTAATTATTATTGTTATTATTATCATCAGTAGTAGTAGTAGCAATAAAAGTAGTGTCAGGTATTATTTTATTCTTGTCGTTGGTATTATTATTATTGCTGTTTTTATCATTATGACTATCATCATCATCGTCATCATCATTATTATTGTTGTTGTTATTATTTATTATTGTTGTTATTCTTTTTATTGTTATTATTACGTTGTTGTTGTTGTGTTGTTGTTGTTGTTGTTGTTGTCGTCGTCGTTATTATTTGTTGTCATCATCATCAACATCTTCTCTGTTTTCTTCTTCATCTTCTTCTCCTTTTTCTTCTTCTTCCTTCTTCTTTGCTGCTTTTTCTTCTTTTCTTCTTCTTCTTCTTCTTCTTCTTCTCCTTTTTCTTTTTCTTCTTGTTTTTCTTGTTCTTCTTCTTCTTCTTCTTCTTCTTCTTCTTCTTCTTCTTTTTGTTCTTCTTGTTCTTGTTCTACTTGTTCTTCTTGTTCTTGTTCTTCTTGTTCTTGTTCTTCTTGTTCTTGTTTCTTGTTCTTCTTGTTCTTGTTCTTCTTGTTCTTGTTCTTCTTGTTCTTGTTCTTCTTCTTCTTCTTCTTCTTCTTCTTCTTCTTCTTCTTCTTCTTCTTCTTCTTCTTCTTCTTCTTCTTCTTCTTCTTCTTCTTCTTCTTCTTCTTCTTCTTCTTCTTCTTCTTCTTCTTTTTTCTCTTGTTCTTCTTGTTCTTTTTGTTCTTGTTTTTGTTGTTGTTGCTTCTTCTTCTTTCTTCTTCTTCTTCTTCTTCTTCTTCTTTTCTTCTTCTTCTTCTTCTTCTTCTTCTTCTTCTTCTTCTTCTTTTTCTTTTTCTCCTTTTTCTTCTTCTTCTTCTTCCTCTTCTTCTTCTCTTCTTCTTCTCTTCTTTTTCATCATGTCACTTGTCCTCCTCATCTATTTTCATCTCTCCTCTTCCTTTTGAAACATCCTTCTTGCTCGCGTCCCTCCTTTTCTTTATTTTCTTTGCTTTCAGCAGACATGAAGATTAAAACCAAGATTGTCGAACCACTTTAACAATCTCCTTTCTTTGCTGGGAAAAGTGATAAAACCCTATTGTAAGAAATTTTGTAGAAGTGAAATATATGAAAAAAATGGGTTGGATGTGCGTTCGTGTTTTGTGTGTGTGTGTGTGTGTGTGTGTACGCGCATATTTGTATGAGTGTGTGTGTGTGCGTGTGCGTCTCTGTCTCTGTCTGTCTCTCTCTGTCTCTCTCTCTCTCTCTTTCTTTCTCTCCCTCTTTCTCTCTCTCTGTCTCTCTCTCTCTCTCTCTCTCTCTCCATTCCGCTCTCTCTGTCTCTCTGTTTCTCTCTCTCTGTCTCTCTCTCTCTCTCTCTCTGTCTTCTTTATCTATGTTTGTGTACGCGCTCTTTTACATGCAAATATATATGTATATTTATATTTTCAATAAAGAAAATAAAGTCTTCTTCGGTGGTTTGCCTTTTTTGTTGTTTTTTGTTTGGTATTGTTTTGTTTCTGTTTTTGTTTTTTGTTTTGTTTTTGTTGTTTTGTTTGTTTGTTTGTTTGTTGTTGTTGTTGTTTTGAGAGGGGGTGGGCAGCTATTATAAGTGTTCTGGAATGTGTATGATGAAAAAAAAACCTAATAACGTCATCTATATTGCGCCTTTCAACACAGACGTGTTGTTTCTCAGAACGTATCATCACAGTAACTTTAAAGGTGAAAACAATCGTAGTTCACTGAAAGCATGTAATGAATCCATTAAGAAGATACTGTGAACTCGTTTTACGATGCAGATGTAAGAACGACATAAAAACACGCACATAAAACAAAAGAGTTTTCTGATGCTAATGTAAGAGCAACATTGAAAAACAAAATCAAAAACACCCACTAAAATGCTTTCTCATGGAGACGTAGAAACAATATATAAACCACACACACACACACACACACACACACGCACGCACGCACGCACGCACGCACGCACGCACGCACGCACGCACGCACGCACACACAATCTTTTTGATGCAAATGTAACAACAACATAAAAAAAAACTCAATAACTCAATGTTTTCTGACACAAATGTAGAAACAACATTAAAACGAGAAAAAAAAAAACCATGAAAATCACTCAAAAATTCTTTTTTGATGCAAATGTAAGAACAACATAAAAACACATTTGAAAAAAAAGGAAACAGTTTTTTTATGCAAATATAAGAACGAATGTCTTGGTGGGGGGGGGGGGGCGGTTTCAGCATCACTTTATTTTCCCCCTCAATATCTATGTATCACTATGTTAAAACTCAGCTTCTTAAGAATAGAAGGTACTCAAAAGGACATTTTTATATTTGACAAAATTCTTTTGGCTTCTGGGACCAAACCATTGGGTTTTTTTTTAGTAGACATTGCTGAAAGAGGAAATGAAATAAGATCAGTTAAAACGGAACTTTTGTTCTTTACCTTACATAGAAAGCTGATTTCTTCATTTTTTGCCTTTCGTGTGTGTGTGTGTGTATGTGTGTGTGTGTGTGTGTGTGTGTGTGTGTGTGTGTGTGTGTGTGGAGGAGAGAGAGAGAGAGAGTGTGTGTGTGTGTGTGTGTGTGTGAGTGAGTGAATGGTGTGTGTGTGTGTGTGTGTGTGTGTGTGTGTGTGTGTGTGTGTGTGTTGTGGTTGTGTGTGTGTGTGTGTGTGTGTGTTGTGTGTGTGTGTGTGTGTGTGTGTGTGTGCGTGTGTTGGTGTGTGTGTTGTGTGTATGTGTGTGCTTATTTTTGTTTCATACAGTCCTTTTTGTGATTCTTAATGTTACTATAATCTTCAAGAAGCTTCAGGTGTATGAAGCTGACCACTTTTGAGGACACTAGTCGACGGTCACAAGAGTGACAACGTTGTTTGAATGTTTTGTCTGAAGCTCTGGAGATGTTCACACAACTTCTTCAAAAACTTCTAATATTAGAGTAGTAATTTTTGACATTGTTTTTGGTTGACTTTTTTTTAGGGGGAGGGGTTGTCAGTGTGACCTCGACTGTGACACTTTAATTTCCAAACGTTATATATGTGCGATTCCTCACTTGTTATCACTTATGACGACAAGTTAGTAAGGATCCATCCAGAAACAGCCGAGAAAATCTTGCTAACTCTCTTTGGTAACATACACACACGTGCACACGCACACCACAACACCACACACACACACACACACACACACACACACACTCACTCACTCACTCATCACCACACACACACACACACACAACTATCACACACACACACACTCACTCACACACACACAAAACACCACATACACACAGGACACTGATGCACACATACACACAGAGACACTGATACACACACACAAACACACCACACAGACACACACACACACACACAGACACACACACAACACACATACAGACACACACACACACACACACACACACACACACACACACACACACACACACACACACACACACACACACACACTACATCCATCCAAGGTAATACGAAAAGAAGTCCAGCTTCTGTAGGAAGTGGAAGATACTTCAAACCACTTTTTAATATATTCTTTTTGTTAAAAAAAAAAGAAACAAAAGAAAAGGGGGGAGAATCGAAAGAAAGAGCGAGCGAACGAATGAGCGAACGAGGGAGCAGGGAGAGAGAGAGGGAGAGAGAAAGAGAGGCAGAGAGAGAGGCAGCCAGTGGAGGTAAGATAGGAGTGTTAGGAAGATGAGGTCCCTGGGGGATACTGTAGAAGAGTGTACGCACCTGCCTCCCTTCCTGTTGCTTGCCGTCTTTCTATCTTGTGGCTTGTCTGTTCTGTTTGTCTGTCTGTCTCTCTATCTGTCTGTCTCTCTGTCTGTCTGTTCTGTTTGTCTGTCTGTCTGTCTGTCTGTCTGCCTGTCTGTATGTCTGTCTGTCTCTCTGTCTGTCTGTTTCTGTGTGTGTGTCTGTCTGTTCGTCTGTCTGTCGGCCTGTATGTATGTTTGATGTATGTATGTTATGTGCTCTCTCTCTGTTCTCTGTCTCTCTCTCTCTCTCTCTCTTCTCTCTCTCTCTCTCTCTCTCTCTCTGTCTGTCTCTCTGTCTCTCTCTCTTATCTCTTTCTCTGTCTCTCTCTCTCTCTCCCCTCCCCCCGTCTGTCTGTCTGTGTGTCTGTCTGTTCGTCTGTCTGTCGGCCTGTATGTATGTTTGTATGTATGTATGTTATGTGCTCTCTGTCTGTCTCTCTCCTCTCTCTCTCTCTCTCTTTCTCTCTCTCTCTCTGTCTCTCTCTCTCATCTCTCTCTCTCTCTATCTCTCTCTCTCTCTCTCTCTCTCTCTCTCTCCCTCCCGTCTATCTGTCTGTCTGTCTGTCTGTCTGACTTATCTGTGTTGTTTGTCTATGGGTCCGTTGTGTCAGACAAATTCATGTTCTCAAAGAAACCTGCAGATGTCATGAAGGATGAACTACATGCAATCCATTTTGTGATCAGGAAGACAGAAAGAATATGTGCAAGCATCTGAACAAATTCGTGTATTCCAAAAACATGGCAAAGACTACATGCCCTACTTTACTTTGTTAACAAAACGTTCATCATCATCATCATCAGGTGCCCTGCCGCATGGCGTTGGCGATCATGGACTTCTATCTGTCGCTATCTCTTGCCGCCCCAAGCATCTCCTCCACCCCCCTCGTCTGCAGCCACTCCGCAAGTCGTCTAGCATTTTCTCCCTGGGTCTACCCGGCGCTCTCTTTCATTCCAGCTTTCACGTTTTGACCAGGTGCTCCAAATCCCCCTTCTTCATAAAATGGCCTGTAAATGTTGCCTGTCTTTTCCTAATCTTTCTTATGATGATCTACTTGTGTCCGCCTCCATCAAGACTGTCTTGTTCGTTTTCTTTGCTGTCCATGGAACTCTCAACATTCTTCTCAGAAATCACAAACGTTAGGTGAACACAAACACGGCCAGTTCCACAGACTGACGCCTTTCGAAATCTGTCGCCATATCTTCACGGTAGTAGAATGAAAAAATACAGGAAACATGTGATACACAAAGCAAATAGTAAATGGTGGACAAGTAACCGATGGAGATGATCAGTCAAAATGTTACCAAGAAAAATGTGTTTGGGAAAACGTAGTTTTACTCTTGTGAATGACACTGGTAAGTCATTAGTTGGTTTACCAACAATCAGAATACATTACTTAGTCGTAGCTCAGTATGACTCATGTTGTTGTTACTTCAATAACAATGCCCCCATGCTGATGCCAGGGGCTCTTTCAGTATAAATAGTATACCCATCTTCTGGAAATTCTGTGCTAGAAATTTCCTCTTTCCTGTCGCTCTCTTTGTTTCTTTCTTCCTCCTTGCTTACATCATTTTTAGCTTTACATCATTTCTTCCCATCATTATCTGCCTTGCTGGTCCATTTACCTGTATGTGTTCGGTAAAGTGTTACATACATTCTCTTAGGATTGATGATTTGGGTACATGTGTTAAAAGCGTTTTGGCTCTAGGGAAATGAGATATGCGGAAGCAATTTTAGGTAATTTAGGCCTGTTTTTGTATATGTTTTAGTGTCCTTAGTTATGTTTAGTTTGTATCAGGTATGTTTTTCATATCCCATGTGCGATAAATTGGACGGAATGATCAACACCAGGGGCATCTCCTTAGATTATGTGCGCGAATGCATTGATATGTGTATTTAATTTTCTTTTCTTTTTTTTTCCTGTTGAAGTATTGTGTATGTTTTGAACTGGTTATAGCCCTGATATGGCTCTACGAAGTCGGCTGGGCTTTAAACAACAACAACAACAACAACTTCAGTAAAAGTACAGTAATCAGGCTTAATGAACGTTATCACCTGGCTTCTTGGTCACAAGATTTAGTTGCTTCAGATATACAAGATTATGAGTGGGAAGTCAAGCTTGTGGTGCGATTGTGCGTGTGTGTGTGTGTGTATGTTTGTGTATGTGTGCGTCAGTACAACGTTTGTGTTAACTGACATTAACTAGTCATGATCATGAATGGGTCGCTTTCAGTTTTTCTCTTTGCTTGACATTTTGTCTTGTTTTTGAGGCTGTTTGGTTGGTTGGCTGGTTGGTTGGTGGTTGGGTGGTGGGTGGGTGGGTGGTTGGTTGGTGGGTTGGTTGGTTGGTTGGTTGGTTGGTGGTGGTGGTGGGTGGGTTGGTGGGTTGGTTGGTTGTGGGTTGGTTGGTTGGTTGGTTGGTTAGTTGGTTGTCTCTTTCATTCTTTCTTTTCTCTCTTGCTCTCTTGCTTGCTTGCTTGCTTGCTTGCTTGCTTGCTTGCTTGCTTGGTCTTACTTTTTTTTCTGTTTTCTTCTGCTCTGTCCCTGATACACCTTCTCCTCCTTTTTAATTCTCTTCCTCTTCTGCTGCTTTTTTTTTCCTGCGTGATTTAAGTGTAGAAACTGTCTCCACTCAACACTGTGGTTTGTTGAGATGGCTCTATCCGTCTGTGTGCAACATTTTCCCCCTCCCCCTTTCCTCCACACGAGGAGGCAGACATCGTGGACGTCATAACTGTCCAAGTCTATCATCATTATCACATCCAACTTTTACCTCCCAACCCCTGCCCCCCCCCCCCTCCCTCAAGGCACACGGAGAGGACATGAAATTGTCTGGTGTGTAAAATTGTCTCCGTGGCTGGAAGGTCGCTGTTACAGAAGCTGACTGATTTATTGAGGTCAGGCTGATGCTGTGTGTGTGGTGTGTGTGTGTGTGTGTGTGTGTGTGTGTGTGTGTGTGTGTGTCTGTGTGTGTGTCTCTGTGTGTGTGTGTGTGTGTGTGTGTGTGTGTGTGTGTGTGTGTGTGTGTGTGTGTGTGTGTGTGTGTGTGTGTGTGGAAACTTGGCGACGGGTCTCACGTGCAGTTTAGCCAAGAGTTAGTATGACCGGTGGCAAGAATTTTTTTCCCTCGTTAAGTGGCCAGGGGAGTTTGACAGACTGTGAGGCTGACTGCAGGCGCCAAGTTACGCAAGCTGATCATGCATCCCTGCCTGGCCCCTAAGGTCAGTGGCTGATTGCATGGTGTTCCTCCCAGTCAGGGTGTGTTTTCTCTATAACGGATGGGAGGAGAGAGAGAGAGAGAGAGAAAGAGAGAGAGAGAGTTTTTTATGAGTGGGAGGAGAGAGATGAGAGAGAGAAATGAGAGAGGAGAGAGAGAGAGAGGAGAGGGAGAGGGAGATGATACAGAGATGACATAGAGAGAGAGGGGGAGAGAGAAGAGAGGGGAGAGAGAGGGGAAGAGAGAGGAGAGAGAGAGGGAAGAGAAGAGAGGGAGAGAGAGAGAGAGAGAGAGAGAAATAGGAGAGGGAGAGAGAGAGAAGAGAGAGAGAGAGAGAGAGAGAGAGAGAGAAGAGAGAGAGAAAGAGAGAGAAGAAAGAGGAGAGAGAGAGAAGAGGAGAGAGAGAGAAAGAAGAAAAGAGGAGAGAGAGAGAGGAGAAAAGAGAGAGAGAGAAAGAGGAGAGAGAGAAGAGAGAGAAGAGAGAGAGAAGAGAGAGAAGAAGAAGAGAGAGAGAGAGAGAGAGAGAGAGAGAGAGAGAGAGAAGAGAAGAGAGAGAGAGGAGAGAGCAAGGAGAGGGAGAGTCATAAGGCTAACTAAATGAATGTTCTCACTGGTCTTGGTCACAAGATGTATTGCTGAGGACAGATAAGATTAGTGGGAAGTCAAGCTTGTGGTATGTGTGTGTGTGTGTGTGTGTGTGTGTGTGTGTGTGTGTGAAAGTGTGTGTGTGTGTGTCTGTGTAAGTGTGTCTGTGTGTGTGTGTGTGTGTGTGTGTGTGTGTGTGTGTGTAAGTGTGTGTGTGTTCTGTGTGTTGTGTGTGTGGTGTGTCGTGTGTGTGTCGTGTAAGTGTGTATGTGTGTGTGTGTGTGCGGTGTCTGTGTAAGTGTGTGTATGTGTGTGTGTGTGTGTGTGTCTGTGTAAGTGTGTGTATGTGTGTGTGTGTGTGGTGTGTTGTGTGTGCGTGTGTCTGTGTAAGTGTGTGTATGTGTGTGTGTGTGTGTGTGTGTGTGTGTCTGTGTAAGTGTGTGTATGTGTGTGTGTGTGTGTGTGTGTGTGTTGTGTAAGTGTGTGTGTGTGTGTGTGTGTCTGTGTGTGTGTGTGTGTCTGTGTGTGTGTGTGTGGTGGTGCGTGCGTGCGTGGTGTGTGTGTGTGTGTGTGTGTGTGTAGTGTGTGTGTGTGTGTGTGTGTAGCAGTAGGCTTTTTGATATACTTACATTAAACATTTTATGTTGTTCTAAGCCTGGCCTAAATTATCAACATAGGGCTCCCTTGCATTAAACCAGGATGGTATCATGATGGGATGTATAGAAGACTTTACATTCTATCATCATCGTCGTCGTCGTCGTCATTTTCATAATTGTTGCCTTATAGATGACAAACTGCCACACATTGTTGTAACAGTACAAACATACAGAATTACACACAACACGGTCACGTGGTACAAAAGAATACCTCAGACATTTAGAATTAGATTTTCAGCATAAATATTGCATTATATTTTACAGGGTGCAATTGTTCTTACACATGAACTTGTGCTTTAAAGTGCACCCAGATACACAGATATACATGTACACATTTAGATAAATGCATATACTCGGAAACCCTGGTATAGGCAACGTGGAACCAGAAGAACAAGCAAACCAAAGCAAGCGCGTATTCAACACAACAAGACAAGACAAGCGCAAATTTTCGGCCAAAGGGCCTTTGTCAAGCGCGAATGCACGGTCACAACCAGACCACAAACAACACCAAACAACGGATGATAAAAAGAGGACTAAAAACTTCCCTGTCGCCGTTTGTTTGTGGTCTGTTTGTGACCGTGCATTCGCGCTTGATAAAGGCCGGTTGGCCTAAAATTTGCGCTTGTCTTGTCTTGTTGTGTTGAATACGCGCTTGCTTTGGTTTGCTTGTTCTTCTGGTTCCTGTTTGCTTGGACGCGGGCAGTCGCACTTGTTTTGGATATCATAGGCAACGTGACCAAGATTGTTGTGTTAATGAGCCACGTAAAAGTGTCAATGAAGCTTTTGCTTGCAGAAACAGCCTCCTGTGGAGGTTCCCATGGACGGTGGAATGTCTGGTCATATCCCAAGACTTAGTCATAGAATAGACAAAGAAAACTGCCAATCAAAAAAACAAAAACAGAAGCAGGTAGGACTTCACAGGAACGCATGCACCGTTTGTTTGATCTGATATTGTGCCGCAAGCTTGAAAGAAACAGAAGAGAGAGAGGAGACAGAGAGAGAGACACAGAGAGAGAGACAGACAGAGAGAGGGAGAGACAGTGAGAGAGAGAGACAGAGACAGAGAGAGGCAGAGAGAGAGAGACAGAGACAGACAGACAGAGACAGACAGAGACAGACAGAGACAGAGAGAGACAGACATAGAGAGAGAGAGAGACAGAGACAGAGAGAGACAGAGACAGAGAGAGACAGACAGAGAGAGAGAGAAAGATGGAGAGGGTGGGAGTCGTGGGAAAATGGCATGGAAAATACGAAGCAGTGGGTTGCAAACTAAGCAAAGACACATACCAGATGAACAAGAATAGCAAAAACAAAAGCGATAGCAAAACAAGAAAAAAAAAGAAAGAGAGAGAAGGAAAGAAAGAAAGAAAGAAAAGGAACTGGTAATCATTCTTACTTGGCAACACAGAACTATGGCCGATGTCAATAGGTAAAAATAGCGATAGTGGGAAAAAAAGAAAGAGAAGAAAAAATTAGGAAAAGTAATAATAGTACCAAGAGCAGCAGCACCAGTCAGTGACATTGGTGCAGATAAAAAGAGTTAATACGTGAACATTTGTTATTCAAAAGTAATCATGTTCGATCAAATTAAGAATTGGGATGGCAAAATAAAAAAAATGGTCCAACTCAACAATACCTGGAAAAACAGAGGCATACCAAATGGCCTGAAAATGAAATTTTTGAAATGTTTGATCTGGCCAATCATGATTTATGCCTGCGTGCGAAGCCTGGACTGTCAGAAAAGCTGATTGCAAAAGAATTGAAGCAGCAGAGATGTGGTTTTATGGGAGACTACTACGTGTCAAATGGACAGATAGAAAAACTAACGAAAGTTTTTTGGAAGAACTTGATACCACCTGAAAACTACTAGCAGACATCAACAAAAAAAGACTGAAATACATTGGCCATGTTTCACGTAGCAAGTGTACAAACCTCATGGCAACCATCTTTCAAGGAAAAAATAGAGGCAAAAAGGAAGAAAGGCAGACCCTCAGTCTCATACATCGAGAACATAACCAACATCAGTGGCCTAAATATTCAAGAAATTGTCCACAAAAGTCAAGACAGAACCGTCTGGAGGGGAGTGGTGGTGTCAAAGAGTGCAGCGGCCAACACTGAACCCGGTTACTCTGACAGGTGAGACAGGTGAATCATACTGGGTTCCGTTGACCTGCTTGCGAGTTAGTCTGAGAGAAAGTGTGTGTGTGCGTGCGTGAGTGTGTGTGTGTGTGTGCATGTTTGTGCTAGTGTGCGTGCGTGAGAGAGAGAAAAGAAACTGAGAGAGAGAAAGAGAGGAAGAGAGAGAGAGAGAGAGAATAAAAATCAAATACTTAAGAACTGTACTAGTCCCAGTTGGTCCTTTGATAGGTTTTTGCAGTCTTGTTGGGTAGCCCGTCAGTGCAGTCCATTCGTGCTAATGGATTTGACTTGCTTCATCCATTTGCAGTAAAATTTGAATTCATTTTTGTGTTATTTTACTTTACCTAAGATTTATATGGCATGCGGCTACATTAATGTCTGTTGGTCTTTGAGGAGGGATAGAGGTGATGGACCTAGGATTTTTTTTCACCCTGGAGGGATAAGGTGGTTTACTATGGCAAAACGACACAGTGATAATGGTGGGGATTCTGTGTAACTGGGTTTTGTCAGTTTGTTCCTTTTCTCACATTGAAGACAGCAGCGGGGAAGTTTCAGTCTTTTTCTCAATTTTTTTGTATCTAGTGTTTGTTTGTTTGTTTGTTTGTAATCTTACGCTTGACAAAGGCCAGTTTGCCGAAAATTTGCGCCTGTCTTATTTTGTTGTATTAAATACGCGTTCATATTCTTCTTTCGTGCTTTTTCTGGTTCCTGTTTGCTTGAACGCGGGCAGTCACATTTGTTTTGGATTTTGTTTGTTTTTGTTTGTTTTCCTAGTGTGACTGGAAGCTCATAATAAAAGAAGTCACCTCAGCATAGTTTGTATTTATTTTGATGGGTAGATGGCGATGTTTGTGGT
>CM060315.1:29660686-29663186 GCA_030674185.1 Monoplex corrugatus | reverse complement strand
CAAAAGGTATACAATCACAAGATAAGACACGTTTCCTCTTAACAGGTTTTGGCATGTTCAGATCAAGTCATCAGAGCAAAAAGATGGATCTTACCATGGGTGGAGGAGGTAGCGGTTATAAGACAGTTCGGAACAAATCTGTTTCCTGTGTGAGTTAGAAATTAACGTATTATCTGATAGCCCCATTTTAGGTCATTGCACCCTTGAAAATAGAAAGAAAATAAGTGTTTGAAAAATGTTGAACAGAATTTCAGAAACTAAGAGTTTATACATGAAAAAATGTTGAACAAAATTTCAGAAACAACGAGTATGTACATTTACTTTTCAGAGATTGAAACAAACTACAGCACATGAATGATTTACAGTATGTTATGAAAAGATGGTTACATAGAAAAACTGATTATCAGAGAAAGAAGAAAAAAAAGTGAAATAGCCTGTAGACTTAATATTCCAGTCGAAGATTTCTTGAGAAAGTTTAAACGAGAAATGAAATAAAAATAATAAAAATCAAATTAAAGCAGAGAGTACAAATTGACCTTAGCTCCTGTGTTCCCTGCTGGGAATATTGCGTTTCCTTCAGGACTGAATGTTCCTTTTCCAGCCTGATGGTAGCTTCCGAAGAAACATGTCTATGAGATGTTGGAAATGTCACATTCTGAAGTAAACCACTGGGATTTTTGTGTTGATGCTTAACCGCTTGTGCATCATTTTAGCTGGCATGACAGTGGCATACATCTACTGTCGTTGTTGTTTGTACTAGCATCCTACTGCAATAAATCTTTTGCCTGTTTTCGTCCCCGTACAACTGTTGTTGTGTTCCTTAAAGAACAGACCCAAGCCAACACAGCTGAGCCAATAAAAGAAATGGTTCTTAGTGTTTGGAGTGTGACACATTTGTATGTAAAATTCTCTGACAACTGTTTACAAAAGATAGAAAATCAAGATGTAATTCGATAATGAATCGATGTTTTCTCATGTTTAGTCTTGAAAAGGAATATACATGCAGAATCTTGTTTCTTGCTTGGGACAAAAAAAAAACTAGATGCACGAAAGGAAAATCAACATTTAAAAACACGATAGTGGTTAATCCTGCCGTTGATAACACAAGCATTCAATCAAGGCAAAATACTTTGGGGATGATGAAAACTTGATCTTGGATCTGTCAGTTGGAGATGCCCTCCTTTGCTGTTCATAGTAAATAACTGAACAACTGAATAGCCGGGGGAAACAACAACAATGGTTGTCATCGATGAGTAAGATGCAATCTAGTGTGTAGCCAGGTAGAAGTGTATATACATATATATACATATACATATATATATATGTATATATATATGTGTGTATAGATAGATAGATAGACAGACAGACAGATAGATAGATAGATAGATAGATAGATAGATAGATAGATAGATAGATTGATTGATAGATATAGATAGATAGATAGATAGATAGATAGATAGATAGATAGATTGATTGATAGATAGATAGATAGATAGATATGTCTGTGTGTGTGCGTGTGTGTGTGCACGTGTGTGTGTGTTGTTGTGTGCTTGTGCGTGTGTGTGTGTGTGTGTGTGTGTGTGCGTGTGTGTGTGTGTGTGTGTGTGTGTGTGTGTGTGTGCGTGTGTGCGCGCGTGTGTGTGATTAATGTATGATTTAACAACGTACGTCTCTTTCATTAACGCTGTTAAAAAAACAACTAGTAGGAAGGATATGCTCAGTAAGTTAAGTTTACTTCTGTGTTTAAGGCAAAACAAAAAGAAAATCTAATAATCTTAATCATGTTGGTTCAGGACTGTTGCTACATGTGGGATGTGTTCACAGCATTACATCATCGTCAACATCGTTGATGTCGACAACGTGGCTGTCTAGATTGAGTCATGCTTTGGTAAAGTCCACAATTTTTTTGACTATTGGCACATGCACTTATCATAACATTTACAGAACACCACATTGTACGTAACATGGTTACATCGTCAGAAACAAAAGTATTGGTTTGAAACAAAAATACTTGTACACGTTTAATAGAGTGCAATGGTTATTACAGATGAGTTGATGCAATCTAAGCAATGGTTGTCATAGATGAATTACATGCGTGGCAGTGTGTACCCAGGTAGATAGACGTCTCTGTGCACACCTGGACAAAAAATGCACGCACTTGGCAGAAGCAAGGCACGCTAGATTATTGTGTTAATGAAGCTTTGGTGAAATGAGGAGCCTCCTGCAGCAGTTCCCACGGACTGTGGAAGGTATGGGACAGATCCTAAGTTCAGCCATGAGGAAAAGCAAAAGAAAACAAAACAGAAAACTGTGAAATGAAAGAAAGAATAACAGAAGCGAGCAGACAGTGATTTAAACACGCCTCCACGCTTTCTTTGATGGGTGCTGTGGCAAAGTAGAGGAGCAGACTGCCAGACAGTTTTAGTCTATTCACAGGAGTTTGGAGTTTGTTCGAGACGGATTCATGGCACTTTGACAATTCCATATGCGCTCCACCCAA
>CM060315.1:29650686-29655686 GCA_030674185.1 Monoplex corrugatus | reverse complement strand
TCAACTCTTCCCACCCTTCCAGGCATTTGGGAGTGGACTCGAAATTGTCTTGCGTGAAATTACCTCTATGTCCTGGAGGCCACTGTCACTAATCTGATTTATTTATATCAAACGCATGCTGTATAAATTTTGGCGACGTGTCTCACGTGCAGATCGGCCAAGAGTTAGCATGACTGGCGGCAAGCGATTAGTTCCTTGGTTAGATGGCAGGGGGATTAACCCTTTGACTCCTGCAGCCTTTCCACCAGCATCTTACATTGCTAATGATGCTGACAAAGCAAAAACTTAACCCTTTGACTCCCTCACCCTATCCACCAGCTTCCTGCAGGAAGCTGGTGGATAGGGTGAGGGAGTCAAAGGGTTAAGTTTTTGCAGTCGGTAGACAGGGTGCAGGAGTCAAAGGGTTAAATGTGAGACCGCAGGCGCCACGTTACGCAAGTTAGCGTTTTCAGAAACGTCCAGTCTGCCCCATGGCCAGTGGTGTTTGATTGCGTGGTGCTCATCTCAGCCAGGGAGTTTATTTTTAGGGGGAGTAAGTGGAAAGAAGGGAGGACACTGAGGATAATTGGATAGTCTGACCCTGTTTGTTACTGACTGGCAAAACTTTGTTGTATGGAAAAGATACGTTTCTTGTGGGCTTTTTTTTTGGTAACTTGGTAGATGTGATATGTCTTTCTAGACTGGAAAGTTGTTCATTTTTGAGATATAAACATGATAGCACAACTTTGACACAGGTTGATAAATTTAAATACCTGGGAACGATCATTTCATCAGACGGCAGACGCACATCAGAAACAGCCGGCAGAATCGGCCAAGCCAAAACAGCATTCAAGAAGATGACAAGCATTCTTACCAACAAATGCCTATCAATTAACATCAGGAAGAGAGTTCTTAAATGTTACATAGAACCAATACTGTTGTACGGATGTGAGGCATGGACAGTCAACAAGCAAAGCCAGAACAAGATTGAGGCAGCCGAGATGTGGTTTCTAAGAAGAATGTTGAGAGTTCCATGGACAGCAAAGAAAACAAACGAGACAGTCTTGATGGAGGCAGACACAAGTAGATCATTCATAAGGAAGATTAGGAAAATACAGGCAACATTTATAGACCATTTTATGAGGAAGGGAGATTTGGAACACCTGGTCACAACGGGAAAGCTGGAGGGAAAGAGAGCACCAGGTAGACCCAAGGAGAAAATGCTAGACGGACTTGCAGAGTGGCTGGGGACGAGGAGGGTGGGGGAGATGCTAGGGGCAACGAGAGATAGAGACAGATGGAAGTCCATGATCGCCAACGCCATGCGGCAGGGCACCTGATGATGATGAAACATGATAGATTACAGTGCTTGTGAAAACAACGCTGTTTTCATTTAATAAGGATGTGATGATTAAAAATAAGTTTCTTTCTTCTTCTGTCTTTTCTCTCTGTTTCTGTTTACCTCCCCCCTCCCCTCCCCACCTCTCTTTCTCTCTCTCTCTCTCTCTCTCATTCTTTCTTTCTTTCTCTCTCTCACTCCCACTCTCTCTCTTTCTCTCTCTCTCCTCCCTCCCTCCATGTCTCTCTTTCTGTTTCTCTCTCAATCTGTGTGTGTGTGTGTGCGCGCGCGTGTGTGTATGTGTGTGTGTGTCTATCAATGATAGAAATCGGATGCATCACTTACAGCATATTGTATAAAGTTCTCTTAGGATGCTGAATTTGTTGCAGACTATTTTTACACATAAACTACGTATTTGTCAAGAAAAATTTGTTGCGGAATATTTTCACACATAAATTACGTTTTTGTGAAGAAATTATACTTCTGGTGCTTACCTTTCTTTTTTTTCACTTCAGTTATCGCGTATACAGCTGTAACTGTAATATATTAATCTAACTATTTTATAATTCAGGGATATGTCATACTGATTTTGATGTGTTAGCTTGTTGAGAATGTTTCTGAAGTAAGAAATCTATGCTTCAATTGAGAGACAAGACATGGATTTGTGTCCCCACCCCACCCCATCCCCACCCCTACCCCCACTAAATGGATGTCTAAACTGAAACTGTAAACAACAGCATATTTCCATGCACCTGTTCATTCTCTTTAAACCTTTTGTAGGAAATCTGAGCCTATGGGGAAATTGCATTTCAAAGAAATTTTTAAAAAATGAAGAAAAGGTCAGTTTATTCTTATCAGCTATTAACGTGATTAAGTCAAGTCTGCCGTAAAGGTCATCAGGAATGGTCCCCAGGGGAGCAGAGGATGTATAGATGGATAGGCTGGGTAAGACCTCGGGGCCTGGCCAGCTCATGGGTTTATGTGCAGGCTTTAGTCTTATGCCATGATCATTTTGGATGTTATCCGTCACGTTCACCAGTGACGACAATGCATATGGAATTCATTCCGAGTGGGAGACGTCATCTTGAGAAACTGAAACTGAAACTGAATAACTGACGCCCATAACGTGACAGCAGTAGCTGTGGTAATGAATAATTGTGACCTGCCAGCACGAAATCAGTCTTAACTAGCATTTGGGGTATTTGGAGATATACACATCACTGGAAAGTGTACATTCTGCTTGTACTCAAAAAAATGTAGAAGTTATGTATGTTTAAAGTCATTAAGTTGTATGACGGCCATTTTGAGAAAACGGCCTCTAAACTTTTTATGTACTCTCCAACACATTTTCCTTAAATTTCTTTATTTGGTGGCTTTTACCCAGTTTGTTTATAATTTTAGCTGTCATTATCTGGAAGGTGCACCAAAGAGCTTTCTGTCAATACATGTATTACATGTGGGGGTCTATACAGGTTACGGTTCATAATAAGAGACAGAAAGAGGTACTTTTGGTAGGAAATTGCGTTCTTTCTCCTGCGATCAGTGCATTAAAATACCATTTTAAATTGATTAATAATATTTTTTCAAGAAAAACTTTTCTGTGGGGGATAGATTATAGTCTACAGAAATCAATTTTGAGAAAAAGTCAAAACACCCTAGATAGACCCTCAGTCACCTTTTCAGCTCCTAGTGCTGTTCAACTGACTGCGAGTTAAGACTGATTTCGTGGTGGGAGGTCACAATTATAAACCAGTTGTAATAATGAAGTAATCATATATCAACATCAGTAGTAGTAATAGCAGTATCAGCAGCAGTGATAGTTGCTGTGATTAAGTTATCACTTCAGACAATGTTTCTTATTCAAGACAAATAGCAGTACGTGCCATTGACCTGTTCAACAGCTGAGAGCAGACAAACAGACATAGAGAGTTTATGAGTTTTGAAGTTTGTTCAGGACGGATCCATGGCATCCAGACAATTCCATATGCGCTACAGCTTAATCTGCCAGCAGTTGTCTGACAGACTCCCCGGTCCAGCATAAAAACCCTGTGTACTAACAAGGTCGTGAAATGGGGGATGGGGAAGGAGAAGAGACCTATCAAACACTAGGCTGACACCACTAGAATGATGGAAACGTTAACGTGGGCAGCGAACAGGCCAGTTCTTAATCTTGCAGGCTGGAATCGAACTCCAGATATCAGCTTTCGAGTCCAGGGCTGTGCCAAAAAGACACAACCAGCCCACGACAGACAGAACTGAACATAAAGTAATGCTCCACATGGTACCACTGAACTGTCTTTCAGCCAGTCCAGTAAAGAAGAAGACTGAGACAAACAAGCAAAATACAGCGAGATATGATGCCAACAAAAAATGTAATTTGCCTCTGCCTGTCTGGCACCTAACGAAGCCAGCTGTCCACTGTTATTCCCGCTACCTGCAGGCAACTGTGGAGGCAATCACAGGTGATGCTGAACGGCAGAAACACGTTGCGTCACTATAACGCTTGAGCTGTCATCTCACGTCTCACCTCGTGAAGGGTTTGCCGTTTTGGGTTTTCTCATGGTTCTTGTTTATCCGTGTCTTTATTAATTAACGAAAGGTTCGGTTTGTACCGAACGTAAGTGGTTACGAGATGCAAAAAGAATGTGTGTGTGTGTGTGTGTGTGTGTGTGTGTGTGTGTGTGTGTGTGTGTGTGTGTGTGTGTGTGTGTGTGTGTGTGTGTGTGTGTGTGTGTTTGATGTTTGAATGTGTGCATGTGTGTATGTATGTATGTATGTATGTATGTATGTATGTATGTACGTGTGTGCGTGCGTGCGTGCGTGCGTGTGTGTGTACGTGCGTGCGCGTGTGTGTGTGTGTGCGTGTGTGTGTGTGTGTATGTATGTATGTATGTATGTATGTATGTGTGCATGTATGTACGTGTGTGCGTGCGTGCGTGTGTGTGTATATGTGTGTGTGTGTGTGTGTAATGTTGGCCACAGCTTTCTGTGGAGGGATGAGAGGGGAAGCGTACAACATTGATAACATTAGCAACATTAATATCGAGTACAACAGACATGAAACACAATAAAACGTGAACAACTATGCACAAGCATTATCCCTTTAGATGAAGATGATGAATACAGATCATGAATATAATAATCAAAGGTCATTAGTTTAGCCTGTAAATGCCCCACGAAAGCAGAATCGTGAAAGCAAACACTGTGAGTAAATTTCTCCAGTATTCCTACTGAAACAAAAGCAAAACTCGTCGGTTACATCAGAATCCAGAGAGCAAACAATGTCAGTATTTTCTACAGTATCCCTATCGAAACAAAAGTCAAACTTGTCAGTTACACCAGAATTTAGAAAGCAATTAGTGTCAGTAAATTTCTCTTGTATTCCTACTGAAACAAAAGCCAAACCCGTCAGTTATACCATAATTCAGAAACTAGTGTCAGTAAATTTCTCCGGCATTCCTGCTGAAACAAAAGCCAAACTCGTCAGTTACACCAGAACTCAGAAACCAGTGTCAGTAAATTTCTCCAGTATTCCTACTTAAACAAAAAGCCAAATTCGTCAGTTACACCAAACTCCAGAGAACACTGTCAGTAAATTTCTCCAGTATACTTTCTGAAACATAACACAAACTCGTCAGTGGCACCAAACCCCAGAGAGCAAACAATGTCAGACTCGTCAGTT
>CM060315.1:29628186-29630686 GCA_030674185.1 Monoplex corrugatus | reverse complement strand
TGTGTGTGTGTATGTGTGTGTGTGTATGTGTGTGTGTGTGAGAGAGAGATTGAGACAAAGAGAGAGAGAGAGAGAGGGTGTGTGTGTGGTGTGTGTGTGTGTGTGCGTGTGTGCGTGCGTGCGCGCGCACGTGTACTGACCAGCATGAATTCGTGAATGTATGCGAGTACACAAGCAAAATGTGTGTGTGTGTGTGTGTGTGTGTGTGTATGTGTGACACTAAAACGGTGTCGAAGACGTGGCAAGAAAAACAAGAAGAAAAAAAACACCTTGGAAGTAGCAGAGAGGAGCGAGCAAGCGAGCGAGCGAGAGTAAGAGAAAGAGGGGAAGGGGGGGAGAATTAGAGACAGAATGAGACACAGACAGACAGACAGAGACTGAGATTGAGAGACAGACAGACAGACACAAAGAGACAGACAGAGAGAGAGAAAGAGAAAGAGAGAGAGAGAAATAAAGACAAAACAAAAAGAAAAAAGCACATACAAATGTATGAAACGCTAGCAGAGAATACAATATCACTCCTCCCTCAAAATACATGTAATGTACAGTCCGAGCTGCGTCATACACGAATTCTTCTCTTCTTCTGTCTTTGCCGTGTGCACGGTCATGTCGTATCTGGCCATGAATGTGCCCTTTTACTCCCGTGGGGATGCCAGGGGCTCTTTCAGTATAAACAGTATCCCCAACTTCTGGAAAATTCTGTGCTAGACGTTTCCTCTTTTCTGTCACTCTCTTTGTTTCTTCCTTCTTCCTTTGCTTTCTGTTATTTCTTCCTATCATTTTCTGCCTTACTGGTCCATTCACATGTATGTGTTCGAAGAAGTCTTACGTACTTTCTTTTAGGATTGATAACTGGGCACATGTATTAAGTGCATTTTTGTCTGCGGGGAAGTGAGATATGCGGAAGCAATTTGAGGTAATTTAGGCCGGTTTTTGTATGTTTTAGTTTCTGTAGTTATTTTTCAATTTGTATTCAACTGCGTGTATAAAATTCCCTGTGCGGTAAATTGGACGAAGTGGTCAACGCCAGGGGCATCTCCTTAGAGTATGTGCGCGAATGGATTGGTATGTGTATTTGATTTGATTTTCCTTTTTTTTTTCTATTGAAGTATTGTGTTTGTTTTGAAACAGGTAATCCTTTGATATATCTCTACACGGGAGGCTGGGCTTTGAACGAAAATAACAGTAACAGTAACTTTGTTTGTTTTGGGGTGGGGTTTTTTTCAATTTTTTGCCGGCTGCCATGCAGCTTGGTGGTCAAAAGATTTATACACATGTCACGTCACTTCTCACTTCATCTTGTTTGGGTCCGTTGTTGGACAATAAGCCTTCCTCATCGCACGCCACTGTTGCCGCTTAACTGCTGTTCTGGTCCATTGTTTGTCGAACTTTTCTAGATCGTCTCGCCATCTGGTTCTCTGGCGACCTCAGTTCCTTTTTTGGGCTTCGAGGGATCCAGTTCGTCACTTTGGTGGTCCTTCTGTTGTCAGATCTCCTAATGACATGACCAGCCCAGTTCCACTTTCGTTCACAGACTGTGTCTATTATGTCTTGGACCTTCGTTTTTCTTTTTACCCATGTCGCCGTTTTCCGGTCCTTCCAGGTGATTCCCATCATGATCCGTTCGTGGGCCAATTTTACGGCTGGCAGTTTTAAGATCTGACGTTTCGTGTAGTAGCGTTCCCTAGTCCAACAAGCAACAATAACAGTGACAGCAAAAAAAATAAAAAATTAAAAAATAAAAAATAAAATTAAAAAAATATAAATAAATAAAAATAAAAATAAAACAGTGACAGCAACTTTCTTTTTTCCCGTTCCTGTCTGCTGCCATACACAGCTTGCTGGTCAAAGGGTCTGTGGTAGCCAGTAATTTTCTTCTCACGTTCCCTGGCCCATCAAGACAGTTAGGAGCAACTTCCAGTAGCTGAGGGATGGGTCCTGTTGAGGCATAGGTCCAGGTGTTGCTCCCACCCTGAAGAGACCTTAACCCTTTGACTCCCGCATCCTGTCCACCGACTGCTTTTGCTAGCTTGGTTGACAATGCAGGATGCTGGTGGACAGGATGCCGGAGTCAAAGGGTTAATTAGCGATCGGCATTCTTGTCTGATGTAGATGATAGCGTGTAGACATTGGCGTTATTTTGCATGGTGCCATTGTTTGTAAGAAGGCGTCTGCAGGACTAGTAGCTCTGACTGTAGTCGTTATCGTGCCATGTGCACCGGTGGGTGGGGGGACACATGATTACATGTGAATGGATCTGACTGAGATCGGTGACTGTTCAAGGTCACAGTTACGCAAACAGTATCATACGCACAGAAAAAATATATATATTGATAGATCCCCATTATCCCAACACATAACAAAAACAATGGAAATTTTAAAAAAAGACAAAAACCTACCGTGAGATAGAGAGAGAAAGAGATAGCGTGAGAGAGAGACAGAGACAGACAGACACGGATAGCGACAGAGACAGACAGACACAGAGAGAATTACAAGAAGA
>CM060315.1:29610686-29620686 GCA_030674185.1 Monoplex corrugatus | reverse complement strand
TTTCACTCTCTCTCTCTTCCTTTCTTTCTCTCTCTCTTCCCCCTCTCTCTCTCTTCCCTCTCCCTCTTTCTGTCTCTCTCCCCCCTCTCTCTCTTTCTGTCGCTCTCTCACGCTTGCTTTCTCTGTCTCCCTCTCTCTCTCTCTCTCCCTTTCTTTCTCTCGCTTTCCCTTCCTCTCTCTCTTTCTCTCTCTTTCTTTTTCTTTCTTTCCTTCTCTCTCTCTCTCTCTCTCTTTCTTTATCTCGTTCTCCCTTCCGCTCTCTCTCTCTCTCTCTCTCCTTTCTCTCTACTCTCTCTCTGTCTCTCTTTCTTTCTCTCACCCTCACTTTCTATCTCTATCTCTATCTCTCCCCCCCCTCTCTCTCCCCTCTCTCTCTCTCTGTCTCTTCTTTTTTCTTCCTTTCTTTCTTTCACAAGCTCATTATCTGTGTGTCAGCATGTGCCATATTTCAAACGTCTTATCAAATATGAATGTCATGTTGCGTCTTGTCTTTCATTACTGGTATTTTTATGGATATGTCATAACACCATTTTGTGATAACTGTTCACCAACCATGTCTTTCCGTGTGTTTCAACATTTTCATAACAATAAATTGGGTTAGGTTGTAGGTTCTTGGATTTTTTTTTTTTTTTTTTTTTTTTTTTTGTAGTCACTAACGGATTTCAGTTGTTTTACCAACATAAAACAAGATGGCCAAGCCATTTAAATAATCTCCCTTTTTATGCAAAAAAAAAGTACAGAAAGAAAACAGATTTTGTACTTTTCAAAGCAAAGTGTGTTCTTGATTCAGTTTTAATAAATACATGACATTAACTGAGGAGAACGGTACATTGTCACAACAATGAAAAGATAATGTAAATATTGTCAAAGGTTTTCAAAAAAAGTACTGATTGTACACCTTCCTGCAAAAGTGCTGACTTTAGACACTTTTTTTTATGTGATGTTAACCCTTTGACTCCGGCACCTTGTCCACCAGCATCCTGCATTGTCAACCATGCCAGCAAAGCGGAAACGTAACCCTTGAACTCTCTCACGATTTTGCAAGAAGCTGGTGGATAGGTTGAGCGAATCAAAGAGTAAAGGTTTTTTTTTGCAGTTGGTGGATAGGGTGGGGGAGTTAAAGGGTTAACAAGAAAACTGTTCTCATCAGATGAGTTCAATTCTGTCCTCCCGCGTTGTCTGACGTTAAAAAGGTGTAATCGTTTGGATCAGTCAACTGTCAGCAGCCTGACGTCACTCCAACTCTTGTTCACGAAAACACACACACACTCGCACACACACACACCACACACACACACCCCACACACACACACACCAACGCACGCACGCACGCACACACACACACACACTCACACGCACGCACACACACACACACTCATACACACACACATACACGCGCGCACGCACACGCACACACACACACACACTCGCCCACACACACACACACTCACGCCCGCGCAACACACACACATACACACACACACACACACACACACATACACACACACATATATATACACACACACAAACAAACACACACACATACAAACAAACACACACGCACGCACACATACACTACACACACATATATATATATACACACACACACAAACAAACACACACACACACAAACACACACACACACACAAACAAACAAACACACACAACACACACACACACAAACACACACACACACACACAAACAAACAAACACACAAACACACACATACACACACAAACAAACACACACACACAAACAAATACACACACAACACACACCACACACACACACACACACACACACACACACACACACACACACACACACACACAACACACACACACACACAGGCGACAGGAGAGGCCTGTTCCTTTCAAAGTGTAAGGAATTAAGGGCTGAAATACTTACTTCAAGGGGAGGGGGGCGCTTCTCCCATGAAGATCTGCTGTCTAGCTCTCCCTAGAGTTTTCTTGCTACTCGCTGGAGGTCCACCTGAATGATTTGTTGCAAGTTGTCATTGGCCGGCCTCTCTTTCTCTTTCTCTTTCTCTCTTAGGTGTCCACCACAGCACTTGGTTGGCGAGTCTTGTCGAAAGAAGCCTTGACACATGGCCAAACTAGTTCTTCCGCCTATTTCTCAAACCCAACACAGTTTGCGCTACCCATTCAGCTAGCATAGACGCAGCCTCAAAGGATAAAGTGGTAGGTAAGCTCAGAACATTCCTCTGATGAATGTTCTGAGCTTACCACTTTATGCTTTGAGGCTGCGTCTATGCTAGCTGAATGGGTAGCGCAAACTGTGTTGGGTTTGAGAAATTCTACATGGGAGATAACTCCGTGACTCTCAAGAGTTATGTTACTTAGTTGATATTTAAAAATTCTCCCTGTTTCTCTCTTATTTCCTTTAGTTCTTCCGCCGTTTGCAGATTTCATTGGAAACAGAATGTTGATCAGACCACTCTTCTGATTTCGTCGTTGGTTGTGCAATGACTCCATTTAATGCTTATAGTGTTTCTTAAACATTTTGAAGGGGAGAGGAGTGGCAAAATGGTTCACACGTTAGCCTGCCAATAATTAAACCGTCTAATATCACTTATAGTGAAAAGACGTTAAATCAAAGAACGAACAATAATTAAAGTCGATGTTCCAGGGTTCGCTTCCCGTAGAGGCTTCAACTTTTCTCCTCAGTTTGATCGGAAAATCGAACTGAACGTCAAGTCCTTTGGAAGGGGACGAAAAACGAGTCGGACCCCTGTGCCTTCTGGCTGCGCATGTTGAAGATCCTACGGCAGTTAAAAATCCCTGAAGAGCAGGACATTGCCCGGCTGCCTTGGTAAAAAAAAAAACAATGGAGAGACAGGTTGTTTTCCCAGGTCCCACCCCTTGAAGCCTTCTTGCCTTTCTGAAGTATTGGTAAAACAAATGTGAATATGAATATGAATATGAAGCGAGGGAGACGGGATGGGCGCCGTCCTCGTGGTGCTGGCCCCGGGAAAAGTTGAGGTCTCTGCCACCTCACTCCTCTACGACCCCAGAGTAATAGAACTATTTAGGTTAGGACCTCAGGACCTGGCCAGCTCTGGGTTTATGTGCAGGCTTAAGGCTTGTACCGTGATCATTCTAGATCTTCTCCGTCACATGGTACCTGTGATGTTAGTGCATATGGAATTCATTCCGAACGCGGAGACGTCATCTTGAGAAACTGAATCTGAAACTTAAACATTTTGAATAAAAAAGCATCAAAATTTCTTCTCCTCTCTGGATTTCAGGTGCAAGATTTTTGCAGTCGGAAAGGAAGAGGGACAAACCTTGGAGTTGTAAAATCGAATTTGGGTTTTTAAAGTGAAGTTTTTTGCTTGCCCAGATCGTCCAGACTATAAATTACATTTTGCGTAACAAATCGATGTGGTGTTGCACGACTGGCTTGATTTATTTCCTCCATAATCAGAATGTAATGGGCGTAGTTTGTCTGCGGAGGCTGTAACTTGTTAAAAGCTGTTCCTGTCGTGTAATGTCCCCCGTAAGAGCTGAAGGGAGTGAACTCTTGAACTTCCGGTGTGAAGTGGTAGGGTTATTTATTTATTCGTTTATTTATTTATTGGTCGGTCTGTCGTTTGGATGGTTGGATGATCTGGCTTGGTTTTATATCTTTTTCGTTCATATTTATTTATGTATTTCATATATCAGATAGACACTCTGTTACTCCGTGGTTCTGATTCTCTGTCAGCGTTCAAATCTTCTCTGAAAACTACTCGTTTTATATCTTGACAAATGTCCCTTTCATCACCCCTCTCCGGTTGCCTCTCTCTCTCTGTCTCTCTGTCTCTCTGTCTCTCTGTCTCTCTCTCTCTCTCTCTCTCTCTCTCTCTCTCTCTTCTCTGTGTGTGTATGGTGTGTGTGTGTGTGTGTGTGTGTGTGTGTGTGTGTGTGTGTGTGTGTGTGTGTGTGTGTGTGTGGCGTGTGTGTGTGTGGTGAAAACTTATGTTCATTTACATTACCCAACTCTGTGTATATCTTCTTTAAATTTGTGTTTTGTAATTGTTTGTTGTTACTTGCCTAAAGTGTAAGAGTTTGGAAATATGATTCAAATATGATTTTATTATTGATGTTCGTCATGTTTCAGGAGTACGTTTTATTATTGATGTAGAATGTGTTTCATGTATTTATGGCGATGTTCTCCGTGCTTTACAACTGAAATAGGATCTTTAATATTTATATTCGTTATGTTTCAGGTGTTCGTGGAGGTATTCTCCATGCCATACGAAATGAAATATGATCGTTATTATTGATGTGTGGTACATGGTATGTTTCAGGTGTTTGTAGCGGTGCTCTCCGTGCTGTACAAATGAAATATGATCGTTATTATTGATGTGTGGTACATGGTATGTTTCAGGTGTTTGTAGCGGTGCTCTCCGTGCTGTACAAATGAAATATGATCGTTATTATTGATGTGTGGTACATGGTATGTTTCAGGTGTTTGTAGCGGTGCTCTCCGTGCTGTACAAATGAATATGATCTTTATTATTGATGTATGGTAGATGGGATGTTTCAGTTGCTCGTAGCGGTGTTCTTCGTGATTTACAAATGAAATATGATTGTCCTTATTGAAGTCCCGTTATGTTTCAGGAGTTCGTTGTTATTATTGATATGTAGTATGTTTCAAGTGTTCGTGGCGGTGTCCTCCTTGCCGTACAAATGAAATATGATTGTTATTATTGATGTTCGTCATGTTTCAGGAGTTCGTTGTTATTATTGACATAAATTATGTTTCAGGTTTTCTTGGCGGTATTCTCCGTGCTTTACAAATGAAATATGACCTTTATCATTGACATGTGGTAAATGGCGTGTTTCAGGTGTCAGTGGCGGTGTCCTCCATGCTGTACAAATGAAATATGATTGTTATTATTGATGTGTGATACATGGTATGTTTCAGGTGTCAGTGGCGGTGTCCTCCATGCTGTACAAATGAAATATGATTGTTATTATTGATGTGTGACACATGGTATGTTTCAGGTGTTAGTGACGGTGTCCTCCATGCCCTACAAATGAAATATGATTGTTATTATTGATGTGTGACACATGGTATGTTTCAGGTGTTAGTGACGGTGTCCTCCATGCCCTACAAATGAAATATGATTGTTATTATTGATGTGTGACACATGGTATGTTTCAGGTGTTAGTGGCGGTGTCCTCCATGCCCTACAAATGAAATATGATTGTTATTATTGATGTGTGACACATGGTATGTTTCAGGTGTCAGTGGCGGTGTCCTCCATGCCCTACAAATGAAATATGATTGTTATTATTGATGTGTGACACATGGTATGTTTCAGGTGTTAGTGACGGTGTCCTCCATGCCCTACAAATGAAATATGATTGTTATTATTGATGTGTGACACATGGTATGTTTCAGGTGTTAGTGACGGTGTCCTCCATGCCCTACAAATGAAATATGATTGTTATTATTGATGTGTGACACATGGTATGTTTCAGGTGTCAGTGGCGGTGTCCTCCATGCCCTACAAATGAAATATGATTGTTATTATTGATGTGTGACACATGGTATGTTTCAGGTGTCAGTGGCGGTGTCCTCCATGCCCTACAAATGAAATATGATTGTTATTATTGATGTGTGGTACATGGTATGTTTCAGGTGTTTGTGGCGGTATTCTCCATGCTTTACAAATGAAATATGATTGTTATTATTGATGTGTGACACATGGTATGTTTCAGGTGTTAGTGACGGTGTCCTCCATGCCCTACAAATGAAATATGATTGTTATTATTGATGTGTGACACATGGTATGTTTCAGGTGTCAGTGGCGGTGTCCTCCATGCCCTACAAATGAAATATGATTGTTATTATTGATGTGTGGTACATGGTATGTTTCAGGTGTTTGTGGCGGTATTCTCCATGCCCTACAAATGAAATATGATTGTTATTATTGATGTGTGACACATGGTATGTTTCAGGTGTTTGTGGCGGTATTCTCCATGCCCTACAAATGAAATATGATTGTTATTATTGATGTGTGACACATGGTATGTTTCAGGTGTTAGTGACGGTGTCCTCCATGCCCTACAAATGAAATATGATTGTTATTATTGATGTGTGACACATGGTATGTTTCAGGTGTCGTGGCGGTGTCCTCCATGCTTACAAATGAAATATGATTGTTATTATTGATGTGTGACACATGGTATGTTTCAGGTGTCAGTGGCGGTGTCCTCCATGCCCTACAAATGAAATATGATTGTTATTATTGATGTGTGACACATGGTATGTTTCAGGTGTTAGTGACGGTGTCCTCCATGCCCTTCAAATGAAATATGATTGTTATTATTGATTGTGGTACATGGTATGTTTCAGGTGTTTGTGGCGGTATTCTCCATGCTTTACAAATGAAATATGATCGTTATTATTGATGTGTGGTAAATGGTATGTTCCATGTTTGTTATGTTTCAGGAGTTAGTTGTTGTTATTGATATGTAGTATTATCATGTGCTCTTTGCGGTGTCCTTCGTGCCGTACAAATGAAATATGATTGTCATTATTGACATGTTGTATATGGTGTGTTTCAGATGTTTGTGGCGGTGTCCTCCATGTTTTACAAATGAAATATGATTGTTATTATTGATGTGTGTTATATGGTATGTTTCAGGTGTCAGTGGCGGTATTCTCGATGCTTTACAAATGAAATATGACCGTTATTGTTGACATGTTGTACATGGTATGTTTCAGGTGTTTGTGGCGGTATTCTCCATGCCGTACAAATGAAATATGATTGTTATTATTGACATGTGGTATATTGTATGTTTCAGGTGTTCGTGGCGGTGTTCTCCGTGACGAAGGGTGACGCCTTCCGCCTGGTGTACGGCACAGACAGCTATGGCAACACGTGTGACGAGGACAACACGGACCGCGCCATCCCCGGGATCCCCTTCTCTGGACAGAACCTGAAGGGACGACCGTAAGTTGTGAGGGGAAAAAACTATTTCCTTACCATGTACGGTGGCCCGGTAGCTCAGTTGTTCGAGCACCGTTCTCATGACGCAAGGCTTGTTGGTTCAAATCTCGGGTGGGCCTCAGGGTTTTCTATTGTTGTTGTTGTTGCTGCAGCTGCTGCTGTTTTTACTGTTGTTTGCTTTTTTTCTAGTTGCCTATTAACTATTGTGTGTATATTCTTCTTTTTTCTGTCCATAATAAAGAAGACTATTCACACAATAGCTTGAATTTTATATAGAACCAATACTGTTGTACGGCTGCCAGGCATGGACAGTCAACAAACAAAGCCAGAACAAGATTGAGGCAGCCGAGATGTGGTTTCTAAGAAGAATGTTGAGAGTTCCATGGACAGCAAAGAAAACAAACGAGACAGTCTTGATGGAGGCAGACACACAAGTAGATCATTCATAAGGAAGATCAGGAAAAGACAGGCAACATTTATGGGCCATTTAATGAGGAAAGGGGAATTGGAGTACCTGGTCACAACGGGAAGGCTGGAGGGAAAGAGAGCACCGGGTAGACCCAGGGAGAAGATACTAGACAGACTTGCAGAGTGGCTGGGGACAAAGAGGGTGGAAGAGATGCTTGAGGACAACAAGTGATAGAGACAGATGGAAGTCCATAATCGCCAACGCCATGCGGCAAGGCACCTGATGATATTGATGATGTGTATATTCTGTGTATGTATATACACACATTCCTTCAAGAAAAGTCGCTCGTATAGTGTGCTCTGGTTTGTTGTGTCCGGTTGTGAGTTCAACCCCTCCGGCGAGCCAGGGTTGGTTGTTTGTTTGTTTGTTTGTGTTTTTTTTTGTTTTTGCTTTTTGTTTGTTTTTGGATTTTTGTTTGTTTTTTGTTTGTTTTTTGTTTGTTTTTTGTTTTGTTTGGTTTTTGTTTGGTTTTTGTTTGTTTTTTGTTTTTTGTTTTACGTTTGTTTTTTGTTTTGTTTTTGTTTTTTGCTTTGTTTTGTTTTGTTTGTTTGTTTTTTGTTGGGTTTTTGCTTGTTTTGTTTTTTGTAGTTTTTTTGGGGGTTTTTTTGTTTCGGTGGAGTGGTGGATGGGATGGGGGTTAGTGGCCCATTAGCTCTAGATGTTCTTTCTTCAGTCCTGAAGGACTGTGGGAATTACACGCTACACCCATGTCTTCGGGGCACAAGCCTGTGTATCGTGATATGGAGAATCTACTGTAGTCCATACAGCAGGCTCCTTGCTTCCGAGACGCCAATTTGAGCCAAAGGGAAAATGTATCGTCATGACGGCTTGAAAGCAAGCTTATACAGTTTGGTTGTTTTTTTTCTTTTTTTCTTGTGTGTACTAATTCAGACACGGAAGGATATAGAATTCATAGCTCCGAAAGGAATCTTTTATCCTTTTTTTTTTTTTTGGTCAGTTTTTGTTACTAGTCAGTTTATTTATCTATTTATTTGTTTATCTATGTATCTATTTATTTATTTATTCGTTTATTTATTTATTTATCTAATGTATTTATTCATTTATTTATTTATTGAGCTTTTATTCAGCTGTTTATCTAATTATTTGTTTGTCTATTTGTTTGTTGTTGTTTGTTTGTTTGTTTGTTTGTTTGTTTGTTTGTTTTTTGTTTGTTTATCTATCTACCTATCTAGCTAGCTAGCTATTTGTCTATCTTTGTAATCTTTGGCTTGTTTAACTCCTTGCGGGAAGAAGGAAGAATAAACAAGAACTTGTAATTTAACCTGAGGTGTGATTTGTAGATCACAGGAACCCAAAGAGAATGAAAATATCCCGGGAAATGGACATCGATAGGTTATGGGAAAATTAATGTCAGTGATGTTCTCTTTAGTGTAATTTGTTTTTCTTTGAAACTGAAAATTGTTCCATGGATTGTTTCCCCATCGGCAACAACTGATATTTTTGATGTTGTAAAAGACAGTATTGTAATGCTTGAGGTTGTTGTTGCTGCTTCTATGCTGTTGCTGCTGCTGCGCTGCTGCTGTGGTGGTGGTGTTGGTGTGGTGTTGTTGTTGTTGTTGTTGTTGTTGTTGTTGTTTGTGTTGTTGTTTTCATGTGTTAACGCTGTTCACATCTTTGATTTCAGGCAATTTCTGAATAACGATAAAAATAAAACAAAATTATTCTTTCGTCTCTCTCACCCTATCCCCCACTTTCTATTGCTCTTACCTCTTTTCCTCCTCCTCCTCCTCCTCCTCCTTCCTCTTCTTCTTCTTCTTCTTCTTCTTCTCTTCTTCTTCTCTTCTCTCCATGTTCTTTCTCTTCTTTTTCTCTTTCTACTCTCTTTATTCTTCTTTTTCTTCTTGTTCGTGTTCGTTGATCACTTCTTTTGTTCTTCTTGTTCTATCTTTTTTCTTCTTTTTCTTCTTCTTCTTGTTCTTCTTCTCTTCTTGTTCTTGTTCTTGTTCTTTTCTTGTTCTTCTTGTTCTTCTTCTTGTTCTTCTTGTTGTTCTTTTGTTCTTCTTGTTCTTGTTCTTCTTGTTCTTCTTCTTGTTCTTCTTGTTCTTCTTGTTCTTGTTCTTCTTGTTGTTCTTCTTGTTCTTCGTTCTTGTTCTTCTTGTTCTTTTTGTTCTTGTTCTTGTTCTTCTTGTTCTTCTTCTTGTTCTTGCTTCTTCTTGTTCTTCTTCTTCTTGTTCTTCTTCTTGTTCTTCTTCTTCTTGTTCTTCTTCTTCTTCTTCTTCTTCTTCTTCTTCTTCTTCTTCTTTTCTTCTTCTTTTTCTTCTTTTCTTCTTCTTCTTCTTGTTCTTGTTCTTCTTCTTTTCTTTCTTCTTTTCTTCTTCTTCTTCTTCTTCTTCTTCTTCTTCTTCTTCTTCTTCTTCTTCTTCTTCTTCTTCTTCTTCTTCTTCTTCTTCTTCTTCTTCTTCTTCTTCTTCTTCTTCTTCTTTCTTCTTCTCATGCTTTCTTAACGGAAACGAGTATATTTCATCTGATTTAATATATACATTGATTTAATACAACTCGGCGTTTCGTCGGTCTTTTTAGCTTCCTAATGTGTGCAGGTGCT
>CM060315.1:29600686-29605686 GCA_030674185.1 Monoplex corrugatus | reverse complement strand
CAGCCAGAAAGACAGACACAGAAAGACACAGAGACAGACAGAGACATATTGACAGAGAGAGAACGTGTGTGTGTGTGTGTGTGTGTGTGTGTGTGTGTGTGGTGTGTGTGTGTGTGTGTGTGGTGTGTGTGTGTGTGTGTGTGTGTGTATCTGTACGTGTCTGTGTCTGTGTCTGTGTTTGTCTTTGTGTGTCTGTATATATATCCGTGAGTCTGTGTGTGTTTCTGTGTGTATATGAGTGTGGGGCGGGGATGGGTAGGATAGACTGTAAAGAGTGGAACTGTGCTCGCCTGTATTTGTGTGTGTGTGTGAGTGTGTGTGTGTGAGAGAGAGAGAGTGTGTGTGTGTGTGTGTGTGTGTGTGTGTGTGTGTGTCTGAACACGTGTGGTAAGTGATGAAGAAGTGTGTGTCTGTGGGGAAGATTGTTTTCATATCGACTGGAGAGAGGGTGTTGTTGGCATATGTGCGAGGGTGTGATAAATTTAGACTGTAGTAGGGGTGTAGTGATTCATATTGACTGAGAGAAGGTGTACATTGTTGTATGTATGTATGTATGTTTTGGCTTTGTGAAGTGTGTGTGTGTTCGTGTGTGTTTCTGTGTCTGTGTATGTGTGTGTGTGTCTGTGCATGTGTGTGTGTCTGTGTGTGTGTGTGTGTGTGTATGTCTGTGTGTGTGCCTCTGTGTGTGTCTGTGTATGTGTCTCTGTGTGTCTGTGTGTGTGTCTCTGTGTGTCTGTGTGTGTGCCTGTGTGTGTCTGTGTATGTGTCTGTCTGTATGTCTGTGTGTGTGTTGTGTTCTGTGTTTGTTGGAATTTGTTTTTTGTTTTTTTTGGTGGTTTTGTTTGTTCGTTTGGTTTTGGTTTTGTGAGAGAAAGAGTGTGTGTGTGTGTGTGAGAGAGAGAGAGAGAGAGAGAGAGAGTAGGTTTTTGTTTGTTTCTTTCTTTCTTTTTTGAATTGGGGGGAGGGGGTCTGTCATTCTGCTTCTTTGTCCTTCTTTCTTTCCAGTCTTCACCAGCGTGTAGGTTCCAGCAAAAGGATTCTGACATTAGCTATTTTTTATCTGTATTCCCCATAACATGCCAGATAAAACTTAATGCTTGTGGAAACATCAGCTTGACATTTTCTGAAACACAGTTTCCTCCTCCTCCTCTTCCTCCTTCCACTACTACTCTACGCTGCAACTAAAAGTTGAATATTATATAGAACCAATACTGTTGTACGGATGTGAGGCGTGGACAGTCAACAAGCAAAGCCAGAACAAGACTGAGGCAGCCGAGATGTGGTTTCTAAGAAGAATGTTGAAAGTTCCATGGACAGCAAAGAAAACAAACGAGACAGTCTTGATGGAGGCAGACACAAGTCGATCATATTCATTAGGAAGATTAGGAAAAGACAGGCAACATTTATAGGCCATTTTATGAGGAAGGGGATTTGGAGCACCTGGTCACAACGGGAAAACTGGAGGGAAAAAGAGCACCAGGTAGACCCAGGGAAAAAATGCTAGACGGACTTGCGGAGTGGGACGAGGAGGGTGGAGGAGATGCTTGGGGCAACAAGAGATAGAGACAGATGGAAGTCCATGATCGCCAACGCCACTACTACCACTACTACTACTATTATCGCCATAACTATCGCTTTTACTGCCGTTGCTACCACGACTACTATCACAGGTACTACTACTGTTCTCACTATTATTGCTACTACTAATACTGCTGCTTGTGCGCCGTGACTACTATTACCGCTACTGCTCTGGTCATCATTACTTGTACAGCTACTACTGCTGCTACTATTACTACTATTGCTACTACTACCATCACAACTACCGTTGCTGCTGCAACTCTGTTCGTTGACCATTTATTGTTAGGTTTAGTAATGTTGTACCGACGATTTGTTACTGCTGTTACTACGACTATTCTACTTCTACTGCTGTTATTATTTCTATTACTAAGAGTGCTACTGCTCGTTACTGCTTTTTCTCTACTTCTTCCACCGCTCACTGCCCCATCCCCAGTTCTTAATCTTCTTTTGTTCTGTCTTCTATTCCTCCTCTTCCTTTTCTCATCCTCATCTCTTTCTTGTGTCTTTTTTTTTCTTTTCATCTTGTTTTGTCTTCTTCCTTTTCCTTTTTCTATCTTTCTTCGGAGCGGAGATGTTTTCGTTTCGTAACATCTCCTTCTGCCTCTTTCTGCTGGTTCCCCCGTGGTTTTTCCTTTCTTGTTTTGTTTTTTGTTGTTGTTGTTGTTGTTTTGTTTTGTTTTCTGTTTGTTTTTTGTTTGTTTTGTTTGGTTTGTTTGTTTGTTTGTTTGTTTGTTTGTTTGTTTGTTTGTTTGTTTTAGAATTTTGTCAAAATTAGCCAGCCTGGTCCTGTAGAACCGATTGAGGGACTGGACAAATCTGTACAGAAGAAAATGGCTGCCAGGTGTTTTTTTTTTAAGGAGAGTAAATGCAGGGAGGCAAACCTGTTTTTTTCCCCCTCTGTAAGCTGAGGACAAGTAGCTACTTTTACAAAACGTGTATTTTGGTTGCATTTCAGTTTGGCCCTGTTGAACTGCTGAAGGAACTTACAAAACTATTTTGGTTACATTTCAGTCAGCTCCTGCTGAAGTGCTCAATGGGCTGACAAATATGTTTGGATACGTTTCGTTGAAGTTCTGTTGACCGACGGAAATGGCTTACAAATATATTTTAATACGTGTCAGCCAGCCATTGTTGAACCGATGGAGATGACTTACAAATATGTTTCCGTACGTTTCAATCAGTCCATGTTGGACTTACAAAGGTGTTTTAGAAATATTTTTGTAATATGTTTTAGCCAGCCTTTGCTGAATGGCTAGAGAGGTTTACAATGATGTCTTCACATTGTTTCAATCTTCCACTGCCGAACTGACGGATGGTTTTAACAGATATGTATGATGCGTTTCAGCTAGTTTACGTTGAACCCGCAATATGTTTTCGGTGCGTTTCAACGAGGTTCTGCTGAATCGACGGGGTGTGTGTGTGGGGGGGGGGGGGGTTACAAATGTGTTTCGGTGCATTTCAGTCAACTTATGTTGAATCGACGGAGGGGCTTCCAGATATGTTTTCGGCACGCTTCAGTCATCCCCAGCTGAACTGCTGTAAAGGCTAAAAAAATATGTTTTGTAAGTTTCAGCCAGTCACGGCTGACCGATGGAAAAGCTTACAAAAATGTGTTTTCACACGTTCCATCCAACCTTTGGTGAATTGCTAGAGAAGCTCCCGAAAAAAATGTTTTTGAATCATTTCAGCCAGACCCTATTGAATTGCTGGAAGGGCTTACAGCGATGTGTTTTGATATGTTTTAGCCAACTCCTGTTAAATCGATAGAGCCCCTGCCCCCCCCCCTCCCCCCGTGGAAATGCCGGGGGCTCTTTCAGTACAAATAGTATCCCCACCTTCTGGAAATTCTGTGCTAGAAATTTTCCTTTTCTGTCACTGTCTTTGTTTCTTTCTTCCACCTTTGCTTTCTGTCATTTCTTCCTATCATTTTCTGCCTTATTAGTCCATTCACCTGCGTGTTTTCGATAAAGACTTACGTACTTTTCTATTAGGATTGATGATTGGGTACATGTATTAACTGCACTTTTGGCTCTAGGGAGATGAGATATGCGGAAGCAATTTTAGGTATTTTATGCCCGTTTTTATGTATGTGTTTTAGTGTCCGTATGTATGCTTAAATTTGTATTCAGGTGTGCGATAAATTGGACGGAGTGGTCAGTGCCAAGGGCACCTCCTTAGATTATGTGCGTGAATGCATTGGTAATTGTACTTAATTTTCTTTTCTTTTCTTTTTCTTTTTTTTTTCCTGTTGAAGTTTTGTATGTTTTGAAGCAGTTATAGCCCTGATATGACTCTACGCAGTCGGCTGGGCTTTAAATAGTAATAACAACAATAAGAACAATCCATAGAGGGGGTTACATGTTTTGGTACGTTTCAACCAGCTCCTTCTGAACCGTTGGAGGCACTTACAATTCGTTTTTGTATGTCTCAACCAGCTCCTGATGAACTATTTGAAAGGCTTACAGTAATGTTTTGATAAAGTTTCACCTAGCCAGTGTTGAACTGCTGAAGGTGCTTACAAAGCTGTGCTTTAGATACTTTCAACTAGGCATTGGTCAACCGATGAAAGAGTTTACAAATATGTTCTGGTACGTTTCATCATCATCATCATCATCATCATCATCATCATCATCATCATCATCATCATCATCAATCATCACCATCACCACCACCACCACCACCACCATCATCATCATCATCATCATCATCATCATGTGCCTTGCTACATGGCGTTGGTGATCATGGCCCTCCACACGAACCGTTCTTTTGTCGCAGCAAGTATATCTCCTACTCTTTCTGTCCTCATCCACTCCCAGAATCCGGCCAATATTTTCTACCCGGGTCTACTTGGTGCTCTTTTTCCTTCCAGCTTTCTTGTAGTGACTAGGTACTCAAATTTCTGTCGATGGACGGACTTATATAAATATATATGATCCGTTCTTACAAAATCACATCTCCTTCTGCCTCTTTCTGCTGGTTCCCCCGTGGTTTTTCCTTTCTTGTTTTGTTTTTTGTTGTTGTTGTTTTGTTTTGTTTTCTGTTTGTTTTTTGTTTGTTGTTTGTTTGTTTGTTTGTTTGTTTGTTTGTTTGTTTGTTTGTTTGTTTGTTTGTTTTAGAATTTTGTCAAAATTAGCCAGCCTGTAGAACCGATTGAGAGACTGGACAAATCTGTACAGAAGAAAATGGCTGCCAGGTGGGGGTTTTTCAAGGAGAGTAAATGCAGGGAGGCAAACCTGTTTTTTTCCCTCTGTAAGCTGAGGACAAGTAGCTACTTTTACAAAACGTGTATTTTGGTTGCATTTCAGTTTGGCCCTGTTGAACTGCTGAAGGAACTTACAAAACTATTTTGGTTACATTTCAGTCAATGGGCTGACAAATGTGTTTGGATACGTTTCGTTGAAGTTCTGTTGACCGACGGAAAT
>CM060315.1:29575686-29590686 GCA_030674185.1 Monoplex corrugatus | reverse complement strand
TCTTTACTGGGCAATAGTTTTCAGTAGCTTTCTTTTTCTGTGCACAGAATCGTCTTTCCTTTTAGTGAGTCTTCTGTCAAAAACTGAACTTTCTGCTCTGTCCTTTGTGGGCACCAGTTTTTTTTGTTGTTTTGTTGTGTTTGTTTTGTTTTGTTTTGTCTTGTTGTTTGTTTTTTGTTTATTTGTTTTGTTTTTGTTTGTTTGTTTTTTGTTTTGCTTTTTGTTTTGTTTTGGTTTTGGTTTGGTTTGTTTGGTTTGTTTTGTTTTTTGTCTTTTGTTTTCTTCTTTGTTTGTTTTGTTTGGTTTTTGTTTTGTTTTGTTGTTTTTTTTTGTTGTTGCGGTTTCTTTTGTTTTGTTTTTTTGTTTTTGTTGGTCCTTTATTTGGTCTTCTTTTGGTCTTATTTGACATTGTGTCTTCAGTGTTAGTGGGCAGATTCAGATTCGTATCGTTAAGTGGCCCTATGTTTGCGGGTAGGACTTTTGCTGTCCGTATATTATTCTGTGATTGTGAGCGGGACTTTAAATTTGATAGTTGGTCTTGTATCTGTGACCAAGTTTCTGACTGTAGTTCATGTGTGTATGGAAATTTTTCTTCTTTGGTTTGCTTTTCTTCTTTTTGTGTGTTTGTTTTGTTTTGTTTTGTTTGTTTTTTGTGTTTTGTTGTTTTGTTGTTGTTGTTGTTGTTGTTGTTGGTTGTTGTTGTTGTTGTTGTTGTTGACAGATCATACCCAAAATGTCTTTTCTTTCCCAATCAAAGGGTTGTTTAAAAAGATTACAGATAATGAAATCTGAATTATATTGATGTTTGTTTTCCTTTCTTTTTAATGGAAGGCATCATTTTTATGTATCAAAATCGAAAATCAGAAATAAAACAACAAAAAAGAAGTATGATTGAGGATCCAGCAGAATCAAATATCGTTTTTCGTATTCTGATTCAGATTTCCTTTTGCATGTGTGAGTTTCATTTTTCTTTCCTTTTCTTTTTCTTTTTTTTTTTTTTTTTTTTTTTGTATTAGAAAATTTCACACAAAACTGTCTGCTTTTGTGAATTCTGCTTGCAAAATGACAAGCATAAAAACTGATGGGATGTATAATGTCTGTTGCAAGCAGCAGCTGATGGCTAAAATAGCTGTTGATATTAAAATTCTCCAAGAAATTGTAGCGAAATGAAGAACAGCCTTTCTCTTTTGCCACTGTATATTTTGAGTCTGTAGTCTACATACGAAGTTGTATCCGTCACACTGTATGTATTATGTTATGTATGTATGTATGTATGTTATGTATGTATGTATGTATGTATGTAGGTAGGTAGGTAGTAGTAGTATGGTAGGTAGATAGGTAGGTAGGTAAGTAGGCAGATACTATGTATGTATGTATATATGTATGCATATATGTATGTATGTATGTATGTATGTATGTATGTATGTTGTGTGTGGTTTGTACGTATGTAGGTAGGTAGGTAGGTAGGCAGGTATAGAAGGTATTATGTATGTATGTATGTATGTATTATATGCATGTACTGTACGTACGTGCATACGTACATTATGTACGTATGTGTGTATGTTGTATGCAATGTATGAAAGTAGTACGTATGTATGTATGTATGTATATGTTGTGTGTGTGTATGTATGTATGTATGTACATATGTATGTATGTATGTATGTACGTATACATGTATGTGCGTCTCTCTCTTCTACTCTCTCTCTCTCTCTTTCTCTCTTTCTTTCTATTTCTCTCTCTCTGTGTTTCTCTCTTATCTCTTCTTTTCTCTCTTTCTTTGTATTTCTCTCTCTCTCTCTTCTCTCTCTCTCTCTAGTGTCTGTCTTCTTTTCTCTCTCTCTCTCGTCTGTCTATCTCTTTTTTTTCTCTGTCTCTCTCTGTCTCTACTCTCTCTTTCTCTCTGTCTGTCTGTCTGCCTCTCTCGTTTCTTCTCTTTCTCTCTCTCTCTCTCTCTCTCTCTCTCTCTCTTTCTCTCTCTCTCTCTCTCTCATCTCTCATCTCTCTTTTTTTTTTCATTCAGATACTTCTTGGGATTAATAATAGTCAGCAGGGAGGAGGGAAGGGATGCTTTGCCATTTCATCTATGTGCACAGCAGGCAGCTTCACATTCATTAATTGATTTTTACCTCTGTCAGGGAAGGGAAAGTGTTAATTTCTGTAGACATCAGAAAATGAATGGAAAGTCAGTGAAGATCGTGGTGAGTGGTGGTGGTGGTGGTGGTTGTTCGTCGTCGTGTGTTGTCGTTGTTGTTGTTGTTGTTGTCGTCGTTGTTGTTGTTGTTGTTTTGTCAGTGGACATTTTGTAAACGATTTGTGTTCGCTCCTTTTGATGGTGAAATCTATTATATTATTGGAGGATCAGAAGGGTTAAAGTTTGCTTTGTAATCTGGAGCTCATAAAAACGTGAGGTGATTGAGATCTGAAATTTTACTGGGGGCCAGTATTTCAAGAGAGGTTTCATCATTTCTTCTAGATGCTTTACCTCCTTCAGCTTAACAAGGTCACATACCCATTTACAACTGGAGGGCTAACTCCACATCAGCCAAAAATCTACCTGGAGGTGGCTTTTTAAAATCTACCCCCCCCCCCCCCACAAAAGAATCTATTGAAGGAAATTGATAATAAAATCATCGCTAATTATGATCAAGATTTGTAAAAAAAAAATATTTTTTTGGACGTAAGAAATCATCCAGAAGCTTTCCCAGTAAAGAAAAAAACAGGAAAATGATAATTCAAATAATGTGATAACCTTTTCCAAATCAAGGTTTGATTGCACGTACTGTACCTGTCCCACAAATGTTTGCCTACATGGACGACTACTGTTCATCTTTGTACAAAAGTTTAGTATGATGATATACCAAGAGAAAATCATTTATGAGGTGTTGAAACAAACAGGTTCTTCACAGCAGTGTAATTGCCAGGGATCAAAATATTCAGTCCCAAGCTGTGACAAAAAATTGGCCTGCTCGCTGCTTATCATAAATAATGCTCCAATCATTCAGATGATGTCACTGTTTCATAGGTCTCATTCTCCCTCCTTCCCATTTCAAAATCTTACCAGTGTAGAAGGGTTTGTGCAGGCTCAAGGTGTCTGTCTGCCAGCTAATTAGTGGTAGATTAGGGTGGAGTGCATACAAACTTATCCATGTGCAGAGAATCCATTTTGATTACCAAACTGCAAATTCCTCGGATGCTTTAATTGTATAGTTACAATCATGTGTAAGAAAGTGTATAGATTCGCTTCATTCTTAATCTAAAGGGACCATGGCTGTCCTCAGTATCTAATTTTCCTAACGCATAACATGATATGATTTGACTCGTTTCATGGTGGAAGCTTAAGTCATTTTGTCTCCGTGCCAGGACTCGAGTAACGTGGTAAGAATCAAAGAGTACTGGGATGAGAACTGGGTAGGGTCTGACACCTTGCTGATAGGCATCATACCGTGGGCTACACGTTTACTGCTGATTCTTTTGTTTCATGCATTCCTCTTTTGTTTTCTCGTGGCGTTTTTAACCTGATGAAGTTTTCTTTCACTGGCAATATTTAGACTGAGGTTCATTATTGATTGTAATACTATCTCCCAAATGGAATTTTGTGCTGCTTCTTTTCTATCTACATTTTCCCTCGTTCCTCTCTCTCTGTCTCTCTCTCTCTCTCTCTCTCTCTTACACACACACTCTCTCTTCTCTCTCTTCTCTCTCTCTCTCTCTCTCTCTTCTCTTTCTCTCTCTCTCTCTTTCTCTTTTCTCTCTCCTTTCTCTCTCTCCCTCTCTCCCTTCCCTCACCCCTCTCCCTCTCTCCTCTCTCTCTCTCTCTCTCTCTCTCTCTCTCTCTCTCTCTCTCTCTTTCTGTATTTCTCTCTCACTCTCTCTTTACGAGAGATTTCAAATTAACAAATCTGGCAGATGCCCCAGTTGTTGCGTGTGGTTTTTGGCTCGAACCAAATTAATGCAGACATATCATCTTTTAGGATCATGACATAGCTATTTAGAAATCTGTGTTATGGTTCATAAAACAGCAATGTTATCGACGAACTCAATATATAAGAAAGCATATGTGAATAAGTGCAAATGTACACCTGCAGATATATGTTCTGTGTGTGTTATGTGTGCACGCGTGAGTGTGTGTATGCATATATGTGTGTGTATATACATATGTATGTGCTTGTCTGTGTATGTGTGTGCATGTGTGTGTGTGTGTCTGTGTATGTGTGGTAGATTCCTGCATTCACGCAACTTCTCTCTCTCTTTCTCTCTCTCTCTCTCTCTCTCTCTCTCTCTCTCTCTCACATACACACACTTTCTCTCTCTCTCTCTCTCTCTCTCTCTCTCTCTCTCTCTCTCTCTCTCTCTCTCTCTCCTTTTGCCTGTTCGTTTAGGTTTTTTTGTTTTCCGGTCTGAACACTCATATATTAGATAGTTAATCTGCTTGACTATTTCAGCATCGATTTCCCTGCCAGTTCCGACTCTTAAACAAGAATTATTTGTAGATTTGAAGAACGAAGTTCGTAGGAAGAAAAAAAGAAGCATGGGGAGAGGGGAAGTTAGTGGTGGACAAAAACTGGCCATCAACACGAAAATGTTCTAAAAAGCTACAGACGTTGATCACTTCACAATGATAAGAAAGAGCCGAGCAGTCTCTGTTTCACAGACAGTACCAACTAAAGGCCATTTTGATTTCAGCTGAAGTGTTGTGTGTGTGAAGAGTATGGTCAGACAGTATTTATCTCCCCTACCAAAGACAAACTTACGGTGGTGTGGCGTGTGTGAAGGATCAGGTGACGATGACGATGAAGAAGACGACTGTGGATGCAGGAGACTACATAATTGCAGATGCTGTCTAGCACGGTGATGGCCATCCATTTCGCTGACAATAGGCTGACAATAGGGCCGACAGGTTTTATGGGGGCAGACAAGCTTGGGCCTTCCTGATTGGCCAATCATCTCGTTTAGTAGTGGTGGTTGAAAGGGATCGGCTGTTGATGTAGGGATGGCAGTGATGAGGTTTAAACAGAAAAAGATGGATAGGGGTTGTGTGGGTTGTGGCCACTTATCTGTTAGCCAAAACATTACAATGAGACTGATGGGAAATTTTGTATGGATGACTTTGGTGCTGATGGGGTTTGACTCCCGCATCCTGTCCACCGACATACGACATTGTCAACCATACTAGCAAAGCAAAAACTTAACCCTTTGATTACATCACCCTATCCACCAGCTCCCTGCACGAAGCAGGTGGATAGGGTGATGGAATCAAAGGGTTAAGGTTTTTGCAGTTGGTGGATAGGGTATGGGAGTCAAAGGGTTAAAAGGATATTTAAGGCTGTGAGGGTTGTCGCCCTAGATTTTGTCAATAAGACTGGGAGCTTTGCAGCCAGTCTGTGTTTGTTTACAGGAGGAAAAGAAATCATATTTGTGCTTCTGTGCACACAACCTTCTTTCCTAATTGTAGGTCTCCCAGCTATAAACAAAACATTCTGTTCTGTTCTGTTCTGTTCTGTTCTGTTCTGTTTCTGTTCTGTTCTGTTCTGTTCTGTTCTGTTCTGTTCTGTTCTGTTCTGTTCTTTTGTGGGTCAAAACAAAGTTTGGCTACAATTAGAAGATTCTGTTCTCTCCTCTGTGGACCAAATTTTCTATCTCTATATTTTGTCTCTTTTATGACATTCTGTCCACAGTCTTTATGGATAGATTTTGCCATTCTGTTTAAGCCCCTTGTCTGTTGGCAGGATTGCTTATTCTGTGGTTGTGGCCAGGACTGTAAGGGTTCATGATTGTTCGTTTGTCTGTGATCAAGGTTTCTGACAGTCACGATGATCTACGTGTTATGTATTTTTGGATTTTCTTCATGATTTTTTTTTCTCTTGTGGAAGGGGGATTTCCTTTTCTTATCCAATGAAATGTACAAAGTAACCCAAAACGTTAAATAATGAATTATGACTTGATATATTAATAATACTCTTACTTTGTTTGTTTGTTTGTTTGTTGTTTGTTTGTTTGTTTGTTTCTTTGTTCATTGGTTCGTTCATTCGTTGTTTGTTTTTTGTTTGTTTGTTTATTTATTTGTTTCTTTGTTTTTAAATGATCTATTAATAAAATATGTTGTTTTGAAATGAGATATGAGAGAAATGAGAGGAGATGTAAACATAGAAACAGTATTATAATTGAAAGAAGCAGCAAAATCAGGTATCATTTTGCGTGTCCACCTCCATATTTCCCTTTCATAATGTGAAATCCATTTTCTTCGCTTTCTTCTTTTTTTTTTTTTTTTTTTTTTTTTTAGAAAATGGTTGCAGATTACTGCCTGCATCCCTAAAATCCGCTTGCAAGAAGACAAAAGTGAAAATTGATGAGGTGTATAATGTCTCTTGAGAACTGCAACCAGAGGCAAAAAGGAGCTGTCGATATTGAAGTTCTGTAAGAAAGTATAGCAAAATTACCACAATCTGATCTCTCTCTCTCTCTCTCTCTCTCTCTCTCTCTCTCTCTCTCTCTCTCTCTCTCACTCTTCTCTCTTTCTTCTCTTTCTTTCTCTTTCTCTCTCTCTCTCTTTTTTCTCTCACTCACCACCCTCCTCCCCTCCTCTCTTCCCTCTGTCTCTCTTCTCTCTCCCTCTCTCTCTTTCTCTCTGTCTTTCTCTCTCTTTCTCTCTCTCTCTCACTCACTCTCTCTTCTCCCATGTCTCTTCCTCCTCCTTTCTTCTCTTTCTCTCTCATCTCTCTCTCCCTCTATCTCTTCTCTCTTTTCTCTCTCTTCTCTCTCACTCCTCTCTCTTCTCTCTCCTTCTCTCTCTTCTCTCCTTTCTCTCTCTTTCTCTCTCTCTCTCACTCACTTACTCTATCCCTCCCTCCCTTCCTCTCCTCTCTTTCTCTCTCTCTCTCTCTCTCTTCTCTCTCTCTCTCTCTTTCTTCTCTCTCTTCTCTCTCTCTCTCTCTTTCTCTCTCTCTCTCTTCTTCTCTTCTTTCTTCTTCTCTTTCTCTCTCTCTCTTTCTCTCTCTCTCTTTCTCTCTATCTCTCATTCTCCTTCCTCCTCCCTCTGTCTTCCTCTCTCTCTCTTCTCTCTCTCTCTTTCTCTTCTCTTCTCTCTCTCTCTCTTTCTCCTCTCACTCTCTTCTCTCTCCACTGTCTCCTTCCCTCCCTCCTCTCTTCTCTCTCTGTCTTCTCTTCTTCCTCCTCTCTCTCTCTTTTTTCTCTCTCTTTCTCTCTCACTCACTCTTTCTTCTCTGTCCCTCTCTCTCTCATTTTTTCTCTCTCTTTCTCTCTCCTCACTCTCTTTTCTTCTCTCTCTGTCTCTTCTATTTCTCTCTTCTCTCCTCTCTCATCTTCTCTCCCTCTCTCTTCTATTTTTTCCTTCTCTTTCTCTCTCACTCACTCTCATCTTCTCTCTCCCTCTCTCTCTTCTTTTTTCTCTCTCTTTCTCTCTCTTCTATCTCTCACTCGCTTACTCTCTTCCTCCCTCCCTCCTTCTCTTCTCCTCTTCTCTTCTCTGTCCTCTTCTCTCTCCCTGTCTTCTATCTCTCTCTCTATTTCTCTCTCTCTCTCCCCCTCTCCCCCCCCCCCCCCCCCAGTCATTCATTTATTTGGTGAAATATGTCAGATTACAAATATGTCAGATGCCGTAAGTGATGTATCAGGTTTGAGTCTCGTATCTTATTTAATCTAGGCACACAGTAATTTTTATGTCCATTACATGCATGGTGAAAAATTACATTTATGGCTTTTAAGAAGGCACACAGATGTAGAAGCTGGCATGCACATGGGCTTGCATGTGTGTGTTGTGTTGTGTGTGTGTGTGTGTGTGTGTGTGGTGTGTGTGTGTGTGTGTGTGTGTGTGTGTGTGTGTATGGCGCATGTGTGTGTGTGTGTGTGTGTATGTGTGTGTTCGCGTGCGTGTGTGTTTGTGTGTTGTGTGACCATGCATGTACAAGTGTTTCCCATTAGTTTGTCTCAGAATATCTGTACATAGTCACACACGCAGAGCACGTGAAATCTTCTCGTCTGTTTACCCTGTCTAACTAACCCCTTCTTTCATGTTGCCAGTAAGCATAAACCTTACTTGCTGGTCTTAGGATCTGAAGTACAACACAAGTAGATCAACCGATATTTGAAAGTACAACGTTCTTAAAAGGAAGTACAGTAATCACGTTACAATACAACAAAAAGACAAACCAGTATCTGTTTCACAGACTATACCAACAATCCAGTGTTTGCTTTCACAGGCAGCTGTAACCAGTAGCCATTTGTTTTATCGTAGATGTTGTCTGAAGAGGGAGGTAAAACAATGCTTACCTCCGCTCCCATAGACAAACTTACGGCGGTGTGGCGTGTGCAAAAGATCAGGTGACGATGACGATGAAGACACAGTGGCTGCAGGAGACTGGATAATTGCCCAGGCTGTCTAGTCCAGTGATGACCATCCATTTGCCTGACAATGGGGCTGACAGGTTTTATAGGGTACACAAGTCTGGGCCGTGTTGATTGGCCAATCATCTCGTTTTGTATCGGTGATTGGAAGGGATTGTGGGGATCAGCTGTTGACGTAAGAATGGCAGTGATGGGATTTACACAGTAAAAGATTGATCAGGGTTGTATGGATCATCACCACTAATCTCTTAGCGAGAAGGTGCCAGTGAGATTGATGGGAGATTTATAGGGATGACATTGGTGTTGGTGGGTTTGAAAATCAAAAGGATATTCAGGGGCTGTGAGGGCTGTCACCCTTGATTTTATCAATAAGATTTGGAGTTTTGCAGCCAGTCTGTGTTTATTTATCGGACAAAAATATTTATTAACTTTGGGTTTCTACGCTTACAATCTGCGTTCCTTGTTGTTGGTCTTCTTCTGTTCTGTCCTCTGTGGTCAGGATTTTCTGTCCGTATGTTTTGTCTTTTAGAAATATTCTGCAAATAGTCTTTGTGGACAGACCTGCTATTCTTTCTGGACCCTTTATCTGTTGGCAGTATTGTTATTCTTGTAATTTTGGTCAGGAGAGTTTACAACTGTTCTTGTGTCTGTGGCCAAGATTTCTGATAGTAAACGATAATCTTATTGTCTTATATTTGGGTTTTCTTCGTGATTATTTCCCTTGTGGAAGATGGTTGGGTTTTATTTCATGTCCAGCAAGATGTACAAAACATTCTGAATACAAGACCATGATTTATGAACTGATACATTAGTGCTGATGATTTTTGTTCGTTTGCTTTATTTTGGGAGGAGAGTCCCTTAATCTACATCTAATTGTTTTGAATGTCAAACTCTGGAATTGAGATACGTGAGCACAGTAACGTAGTATTATAATTGAAAGAAGCAGCAAAATCAGGTATCATTTTGCGTGTCCACCTCCATATTTCCCTTTCATAATGTGAAATCCATTTTCTTCGCTTTCTTCTTTTTTTTTTTTTTTTTTTTTTTTTTTTTTAGAAAATGGTTGCAGATTACTGCCTGCATCCCTAAAATCTCCTTGCAAGAAGACAAAAGTGAAAATTGATGAGGTGTATAAATGTCTCTTGAGAGCTGCAGCCGCAGGCAAAAAGAGCTGTCGATATTGAAGTTCTCTAAGAACGTATAGCACAATTACCACAATCTGATTTCTCTCTCTGTCTCTGTGTCTCTCTCTCTGTCTCTTCTCTCTCTCTCTCTCTCTTCTCTCTCTCTCTCTCTCTCTCTCTCTCTCTCTCTCTCTCTCTCCCCTTTTTTGCCACCAGTTAGAAACGTGTTTGGATTAATAATAAACAGCAGGGAGGAAGGAAGAGATGCTTTTCTATTTCATCTGCGTGCCTAGCAGGCAGCTTCACATTCATTAATTGATTTTTATCTCCGTCATGGGAGGAAGGCCCTAGCTGTGACCATCTACCCCAGAATGAGCCTTTCAGTCAGATAAAGATGATGTTACACTTTGATTATGAATTTTTTTATGTTAAGATATCAGTGCTATAAATAGTGGCATTAAATTAAAGTCACTAGATTCCCTCCAGTAGTTTATCATGCAGAGATAAATTGATTGAAAGTAGTAAACGTTCTCATCAAGATCTGTTGATTTTCGTATATGAAAATTATTGATATTTGAATGTTGTTCTGCACCCACAACATGACGCTACTTATGACCTCTCATCTTGCCACAGGTCGCCAACTTTATCTCTTTGATGAAAGAAAGAAGAAGAAAGTGTTTAAGAAAGTTTACCAAATCTCTTTTTCATATTGACTTTTTCCGGCTGTTTGTCTCCAGGAACCAGAAAAACATGAAAATAGAATCAGAACGCAATTTTTTTAGCCAAGTGGCCTTAGTCAAGGGCAAACGTGTGATCACGGAAGAACAAACAACAAATACAAAAGTTACGAGAAAAAAAAGCAAAACTTCCCTGCTGCCTCGTCCAGTAGGAATTCAATCTTTTTCTCCTACTGGATGGAGCAGCAGGGAAGTTTTGGTCTTCTCCTAATTTTTGTAATTGGTGTTTGTTCTTTTGGGATCTTACGTTTACGCTTGATAATGGCCAGTTGACTGAAAATTTGCGCCAGTCTTGTCTGGTTGTATTAAATACACATTCTCATTCTATGTTCCTGTGGTTGCACTTGTTTTGAATTGTATTCAGTTACATTGAAAGCCTGGCAAACACTGTGGTAAATTTGGAGTGTGTCTGTCACTCCATCTATCCAGCACCACTGTGATCATCTACTTACTTAGAAGCTCAAGCATCTGGTATTGTAGACTCAAAGGGCTGGCTGATTGACTGGCATCCTGATGAAATGGCCAAACCACTATTGTGTAATGTAATGGTTGACAGGTGTCGTTCCAACCGTCTCTCATCTTTTTGCTTCTAATCAAGTCTTGCCTGTTGCTCCTCTGAGACAAAGATTTCAATTATCAGAATCCCAGAAATTAACCCTGGACACATTCAGCATCTATACAACCACGAACCGTTGTATACTTTTTCACTATACAATACAATACAATATAATACAATACAATACAGTACAGTACAATATAATGCAATAATACCTTAGTAATACATCAATGAAAACTACCTGTCTGCCCAAACTTATGACATGGCACTAAAAATCGAAGTACAGCTCAAATCTTCAAAAGAACATCCTCCTAAAGTATAAATCCCATCTAAACCCCAACCACCCCATCCACCCTTCCCCTTTAACCCTCTGTAAAATGGGACAGTCAGTGCCAGATACTGGCTTTTAAAAATGGTTGGCCTCCTCTCCAGTTACTTTACATTGTACGAAAGAAGGTCTAATCCAATTCTGTCATTCATATTTACAAGAGTTTTAAACAAGAATGTTTGTAGAATCAGTTTCACAGTTGTGGAGAATCCAACAATAGCATCGGGATCTCACAGTGCAACCAAAATATTTTCAGGCTTCTTTGAGCAACATTCTTATAGCTAGTCATATACTCTGAGACTTGTAGGATTTTAAACTCCACAAAAAAGAGCAACCAGAATCAGTTTCAACGTGAAAATCGATCATAGCTAGCGCAAAAACACGGTGGTCTGATTTAGGACTCAGTTTTAGGGTGGAGGTCACCTTTGTGTGTGCTGAAGACCCATAGAACGTGATTAGAATCAAAGCGTTTGGGAAAAGAAACTGGCTGACACCTTGCAGGCAGTGGGGTTACTACTGATTCCTTCGTGTTCGGCATCCCTCCATTCCTTGTGACATTTTTATAGCTCATGCCATTTTTCTTTCTGTGGGTGATATTTAATTTAAGTTGAGGTTCATTAGTAACAGTAAACAATACCTCCTGAATGAAGTTTGGTGTTCCTTCTCTCTCTCTCTGTCTGCCTCTGTCTCTGTCTCTGTCTCTGTTTGTTTCTCTCTCCATTTATCTCTGTCTCTCTGTCTCTGTCTCTGTCTCTGTCGCTCTCTCTCTCTCTCTCTTTCTTTTTTTCTTTCTTTCTCTCTCTGTCCCTCAAATTTTTCGTGCTCTCTCTTTCTCTCAAATTCTCTTGCTTTCTTTTTTTCTGTTTTTCATTCTCTCTCTATCCCCCCCCTCTCTCTCTCTCTCTCTCTCTCTCTCTCTCTCTCTCTCTCTCTTCTCTTTCTTTCTTTCTTTCTTTCTTTGCCTCTCCCCTTCTTTTTGTGTCTCTCTCTTTCTTTTTCTGTCCCGTTCTTTCTCTCTCTTTCTCTCAGTCTCCCTCCCTCCCGTTTCTCTCTCTCTCTCTCTCTCTCTCTCTCTCTCTCTCTCTCTCTCTCTCATTCAGTGAGAACTGTCAGATTTCAACTTATCAGATGCCACAACTGATGTATTAGGTTTGTGTCTCATATCTAATCAAATTTAGACACAACGTATTTTTATGATCATGACATGGGTGGAGAAAAATTAACTTTATGGTTCGTGAGATAACCAGCTGCTGCAGAAAATATTCTCTCTCTCTCTCTCTCTCTCTCTCTCTCTCTCTCTCTCTCTCTCTCTCTCTCTCTCTCTCTATCTATCTATCTATCTATCTATCTATCTATCTATCTCGGCAAGTTTGAAAAATGGCTTCTGGCCAATAGCTTTTACCATTGGAAAATAAAGTATCGTTGTCATTGTCATTGTCTCTCTCTCACACACACACACACACACACACACACACACACACACACACCACACACACATCAGTGTGTGTTTCTCTGCATTCACAAGCATCTCCTATGTATCTGTAAATGTTTGTTTATAGGGTCATAGGCAGTGTATGAAAGATTCTTGTTTGTTCATCTGTCTGACTAAACCCTCCTTTCATTCTGCCATTGAACATAGGTTCTTACTTGTAGACTGGAGGATTTGAAAAACATCAAAAGTAGTCTCACTGATATTTGAATATACGACTTTCTTAAAAGTTAAGGACATTAGCCACTTCACAATACAAGAAAAAGACTAACCAGTATACCACTTTACAATACAAGACAAAGACTGACTAATATCTGTTTTGCAGACCACCGAAATACCAGAGGTGCTTTTACAAAATACTCCAACTAATGACCATTTGTTTCTTCGTTAAGTGTTGTGTGAAGAAGGTAGCCAGACAGTGATTATCTCCCTTCCCACGGGACAAGCTTAAGGTGGTGTGGCGTGTGTGAACGGTCAGGTGACGATGAGGATAAAGACGACAGTGGATGCTGGAGACTAGATAATTGCAAGGGAGCTGTCCTGCGCGGTGATGGTCACTCATTTCGCCGACAAAAGGAGCGACAAGTTTTATTGAGCAGACAAGCCTGGACCATCCTGATTGACCAATCATCTCGTTTAGTGGTGATGGTAGTTGGAAAGGATCGGCTATTGATGTAGGGTTTGCAATGACGGGGCTTAAACAGAGCAATATGGATAGAGGTTGTGTGAGTTGTCGCCACTGATCTGTTAGCCAGAAGGTTTCAATGAGATTGATGGGAGATTTGCAGCTAGCCGGCGTTTGTTTGCTGGGTAGAAATTGCCAGTGTTTTGTAATTCTGTACACAAGATTATCTTTCTTTGTTTTTTCTGGCTATGGGTTAGATCGTGTTATTTCCTATGATGGTTAGTATATCTTTCCGTATACTTGGTGGCTTCTTCTTGTGGGCTCTTTTGTCATTACAGCTGGTCAGCTTGCTCTTTGTGTCAAAATTATGATCAGGATCTCTTGTTCTTATGTGGTCTTTTGTTTATCTTTAGCAGGATGTTTTATCCTAATATTGTCCATTGTTTATAAGTAGGACTGTGTCATGGTTCTCTGTCTGTAGGCAGAGTGGATTTATTGTCCTAAGGTGATCGTTTGTTTTATCTTATACCTGAGTTTCTGTATTAAATATCTGTGATAGATTGCATGTAATGACATGAATGTCTTTGGATAAAAATATCGTGTGTCCTTACTGTCGATTTGATTACGTATGGTCAAGATGTTCCATCCCTAAATGATTCTTTATCAGCAAATTGATAGTCCCTTCCCTGTATAATCCTCAGTGTTTATTTTGTATTTACACTCTCTCTGTTTCATTCTCTCTCTTCTCTCTCTCTCTTTCTCTCTCTCTCTCTCTCTCTCTCTCTCCTCTCTCTCTCTCTCACTGTCACACACAAACACACACACACACACACACACACACTCTCTCTCTCTCTCTCATACACACATCTGTGTGTGTCTCTGCATTCACAAGCATCTCCTATATATGCTGCCACTGAACATAGGTTCTTACTTGCAGACTTAAGGATTTGAAAAACATCAGAAGTAATATACGACGTTCTTAAAAGTTAAGGACATTAGCCACTTCACAGTGCAAGAAAAAGACTAACCAGTATACCTCTTCACAATGCAAGAAAAGGACTAACTAATGTTTTACAGACCATACAAATGCCAGAGGTACTTTTACAGAATACTCCAACTAATGACCATTTGTTTTTGTTTTTTTGTTGTTGGTTTTTTTTCGTTAAGTGTTGTGTGAAGAAGGTAGCCAGACAGTGATTATCTCCCTTCCCACGGGACAAGCGTATGGTGGTGTGGTGTGTGTGAACGGTTAAGTGATGATGAGGATAAAGACGACAGTGGATGCTGGAGACTAGATAATTGCAAGGGGCTGTCCTGTGCGGTGATGGTCACTCATTTCGCTGACAAAAGGACCGACAGGTTTTATTGGGCAGACAAGCCTGGGCCGTCCTGATTGACCAATCATCTCGTTTAGTGGTAGTGGTGGTGGTTGGAAAGGATCGGCTGTTGATGTAGGGATGGCAGTGACGGGGTTTAAACAGAGAAAAATGGATAGGGGCTGTGTGAGTTGTCGCCACTGATCTGTTAGCCAGAAGGTTTCAATGAGATTGATGGGAGATTTGCAGCTAGGTGGCGTTTGTTTGCTGGGTGGAAATTGTCAGAGTTTTGTTATTCTGTGCATAATATTATCTCTCTTTGTTTTTTCTGGCTATGGGTCAGATTGTGTTATTTCCTAAGATGGTGGGTTTCTCTTTCCATATACTTGGGCTTCTTCTTGTAGGCTGTTTTGTCTTTACAGCTGATTATCTTGCTCTTTGTGTCACAGTTATGATCAGGATCT
>CM060315.1:29550686-29555686 GCA_030674185.1 Monoplex corrugatus | reverse complement strand
GCTGAAGTCTATTGTGTGTCATCCAGTTCTTAATGTCCGAGTAACACTCAGTGGTGCGAGTCAACAGGCGCTGTATATTATCAGGTGAGTCACTGTCTTGAAGTTGGGTGTCATCATCATAGAAGTGGTGTTTTATAGAATGGGAGTTGGTGATGGTGGACAGGGGGGAGGTGTAAAGAGTGAAAAGAACAGGGCCAAGGACAGATCCTTGTGGAACACCACAGGTCAGGTATGCAGGTTGAGAGTAAGTGCCATTGATGAGAACGGTTTGTTTTCTGTTTGATAGGTATGAAGTGAACCAAGACAGAGCAATGTCAGAGATGCCAAAAGTATGATGAAGTCTAGAAAGGAGAATACCATGATCAATGGTATCAAAGGCTGCAGACAGATCAAGGAGTGTGAGGAGAGAGACTTTGCCAGTATCAGTTGCAAGGAGGAGATTGTTGAGAATGTGTAGTAGGGCAGTTTCAGTGCTATGGCACTGGCGGTAGGCTGACTGGAAAGGATTGAGGAGATTGTTGGCAGACAGGTGAGAGTTCAGCTGGTTGAGGACGACTTTTTCAAGGAGTTTTGACAAGAAAGAGAGATTAGAGATAGGCCGGTAATTTTTCAGTTCATTTGGATCTAAATTGTGTTTCTTGAGGAGAGGGTGAACAATAGCAGACTTGAAAGAATCTGGGACAGTTCCAGTTTGAAGAGAAGTGTTGATGATGTCAGTGATGAATGGGAGGAGAGTAGGGAGACAGTCGGCGTAGACAGAACCTGGAAGAGGATCCAGTTCGCAGGTTTTGAACGACATGGATCTGATTGTGTTGAGAATTTCTTCTTGTGAGACTGGGGTAAAAGTAGTAAGAGGTGTGCCAGAGAAGGAAGGGTCAGGTGGGCATGGTTGACAGGGTGTCCTGTCAAGCCTGTCACGAAGAGTTTGTATTTTGGTGGTGAAATAGTTGGAGAATACAGATGGGAGTTCTTCATTTGTATGTTTTGTTGGGAGAGGTAAATCTTTTCGTGTGCCAAGGAGATGATTCATGGTTGTAAAGAGTTCTTTTGAAGAAGAGGCATTCAGGATTTTGGTTTGGAAATAGCTTGTTTTTGCTGATGCAATGAGGGTGGATACTTTTGTTTTAGAGGCTTGGAAAAGTTGCCTGTGTACAGTGAGTTTGGATTTGCGCCAGCGGCGCTCTGCTCTGCGGCGGGCACGTTTTGCACAGGCGATCTCATGAGTGAGCCAGGGGGTAGGGGGGCGGTCAGATAAAAGACGGGTTGTGGCTGGAGCATGAGTGTCCAGAAGATGGTGGAGAGTAGTATAGAATTCATCGGCAAGGTTATGTGACTTTTCAGAAAGGAGACGGGAGGCATCAGACATAGAACCAAAAACAGAATGAAGACCAGAAATTGGTAAAAACGCAAACAAATAGATAAGATATTTAGACCATTTTAACAACTTTTTTAGACACACACACATAAAGAGATACCAAATGTGACAATTCGATTGTACAAGTAGGTGTGTATGTTCATTTATGATCTCATACTCACACACACAAACACAAACACACACATACACACACATACACATACACACACACACATAAACACACACATACACACACACATACACACACACATACACACAAACACACACATAAACACACACATACACACGCACACACATACACAAACACACACATACACACACGCGCGCGCGCGCGCGCAACACACACACACACACACACGCACGCACGCACCACATACATAAACACACAGATCAAACGTCAGCTAATAGTATGTGTGTATGTGGTTGTACGTCTATGTGAAATGTGTGTGTGTGTGTGTGTGTGAAATGTGTGTGTGTGTGTGTGTGTGTGTGTGTGTGTGTGTGTGTGTGTGTGTGTGTGTGTGTGTGTGTGTGTGTGTGTGTGTGTGTGTGTGTGTGAAATGTGTGTGTGTGTGTGTGTGAAATGTGTGTGTGTGTGTGTGTGTGCATGTGAGTGTGCATGTGTGTGTGCATGTTTGTGTCTGTGTCTGTGTCTGCGTCTGAGTCTTTCTGCGTGTATGTGAGTGTATGTGCGTGCGTGCGCTCGCCTGGGTATTTTCATGTCTTTCATGTTTTTGGATATTTTGTTTATATCGCATTCTTTCGTTGAAGATGAACCTATAATACACAGTCTATGACCGTGTGTTCTTGCTGTTTCAGAAATAAAAAGCGGTTAGGAACGCCGCTGCTGAGCGCTGTAGGGCGTCTGATGATCTACCATATGGGCTCTGTGGCCTTGGGCTCTTTGGTCATCACCTTAATCAAACTGCCTCGCATGTTTCTTATGTATCTGCACAAAAAGTTAGTTTGTGTGTTGTTGAGACTTTACCCCCATCCCCTTCTATCTCTGTCTGTCTGTCTGTCTGTCTGTCCTGTCTGTGTCTTTGTCTTTTTCAGTCGTTGTCTGTCTCGTCTCTGTCTCTGTCTCTGTCAGTCTGTCTGTATGTATGTCTGTGTCTCTGCCTCTGTGTGTGTGTGTGTGTGTGTGTGTGTGTGTATGTGTCTATGTCTATCTCTCTCTCTCTCTCTCTCTCTCAGTACATATATATATACACATATATATATATATACATGTATATGTATACATATACATATATATGTATGTCTATATCTACATATACATATACATATATGTATACATGTATATATATTATGTATATATATAGATAGATATATATATATATATATATATATATATATATATATATATATATATATATATATATTATAATTACACGTAGGTATAATGGATAGATGGATGGATGGATGGATAGATGGATGGATGGATGGAAGGATGGAAAAATGGATGGATGGACGGGTGGATGGATGGATGGGTGAATGGATGGATGTGCTTGTCTGTAGTAATTCTTAGAATGTCCCCGTGGAAACTTGGATTTTCAAAGATTTGGGGTGGGTTAAGTGTAGGAGACAGCTCCGTTACATTTTCATAACTACATCCGTACTGATTTTTTTTTCATCGCACGTTATTGAATATGAATCATTCGGAACATTGAACCCTCTGAAAGTATGTTTAGGTAGAAATGGTCATCTATGTTGATAACAGATTTCAGAAAAAGATGAAAACAGTCACTGAACGTGTTTCCAGAACATGATTCAACCAGTATTAACTTTTGGAATTCCACCGTCTCCGTGCATACTTCTAATTCGTCTTGTTTTGTTTGTTTGTTTGTTTGTTTGTTTTGTTTGTTTGTTTGTTTGTTTGTTTGTTTGTTTGTGTACTTTTTAAATTTTTTTAATGCCAGAATTATGTGTTCAAACTCTGTGTTAATTTTTTTTTAAACATATTCTCCATTGTTTATGTGTTAATTTCATAGACCTTAAACTTTGTGTTAACTGTCTTTTGAAATGTATGTCTTCATTATTTATGCGTTGATTTTACACACTTTTTTTTTTTTTTTTGACTATATTGTAAGTGTGACTAATGAACTTAAATGACCACTGATGTAAAGTATTGAACTGTGTCTGTTAAAGAGAAGGATTTTCTTAATCTCTCTTGATGTTTTTTTTGTTTTCAGATTGAAAAAGTCAGACAACTGTTGTGCTGGCTTTTGTGTCAGATGCTGTTGTTGCTGTCTTTGGTGTCTTGAAAAGTGCCTCAAATATCTCAGCGCCAACGCCTACACTGTTATAGGTGAGTACAGTGAAAGAGACTTGGAAAAAAAAAAAGAAAGAAAGAGGGGGGGGGTCGCTGAAGGATGTTGCTAAAGTTACCATTTGAATTTTTAGCTATTCCCTTTTCTTTTTTTGTGTTTTAATTTTCAGTTTCAGTTTCCCAAGATGGCGTCGCCACGCTGGGAATATATTCCATATGCGCTGACGCCAAAAATGGAAAGTCGTGGAGAAGATTCCCCAAAAATGAGCATGGCACAAAGCACTAAGCCCCTGCATAACCTCTATGTGTTGGCAAGGTCTTGGTGCCTCCTACCTAGCGTGTTGATTGTATGTCTGTCCTTGTATGAATCTGTGACTGAAGTAACCTGAGTTTACGTTGTAATGGAATATATCTAGGTTTCTGTGTTTCTTTTAATATCTACATATAAATTGCGTGTGCTTTTGGACAAAATAAAAACGGTTTTGTTGTTTTTGTTGTTGTTGTTGTTGTGTTGTTGTTGTTGTTGTTGTTTTGTTGTTGTTGTTGTTTGTTTGTTGTTGTTGTGTGTTGTTGTTTGTGTTGTTGTTGTTGTTTTGTTGTTGTGTGTTGGTTTGTTGTGTTTGTGTTTGGTTTGTTTGTTTGTGCTGTTTTGTTGTTTGTTTGTTTGTTTGTTTGTTTGTTTTGTTTTTTGCATCCCCTCAAATTCAAATTTGGGTCATCATCATCATCATGTGCCCTGCCGCATGGTGTTGGCGATCATGGCCCTCCATAAGAACCTATCTTTTGTCGCTGCAAGTACATCTCCCACCCTGCAGATCCGTTTAATATTTTCTCCCTGGGTCTTCCTGATGTTCTTTTTCCCCCCAAGCTTTAGATATGTTTAAGAAATTGTGTAATACTTGGCTGTACAGACTATTACATATAAAAGAATATGAGGGTGGACACAACTGTGGACTCTTCACATACACAGCCCTGTTTTATTTTGTTTGAAACATTTCATAACAACTGATTCTTTGGTCTGTTGCAGCTGTTAGTGGCAGAAATTTCTGCTCATCATCAAAAAAGGTGAGGAAAGGTCTTAACTATTTGTCGTATTGTTTATATATAATGCATGTTATTATTTGAAATGAAAGACAACAAAACAAGGAAGTCACTGAACTCCTGGTGAGGCCTTTTTCTACAATCGTATGAGATTTTACATGTTTGCAGACTATAAGATAATTGTAAAAGTGTTATGATTCATAAAATGTAATTGAATTTATTTTTGAGGAGTTAGGCCTAATTGAATGTACTTTTGATTTTGTTTTCAGTTAATCGTTATGGATAAAGTTGCTGTAGTGGGGGGAGGGGGGT
>CM060315.1:29543186-29545686 GCA_030674185.1 Monoplex corrugatus | reverse complement strand
ATAATTCGTGATCCGTGGATTAGATTATCCACTCCTGATTCCTCGCTTCCACCATCATCACCCTACTTCAAAAAGGCGCCTGAGAGAGGAATGTTCAGTTCCCAATGTTCCTTTTTTTTTTTTTTTTTTTTTTTTTGTTTGGGGTTTTTTTGGGGGGGGGTTTTGTTTGGGGTTTTTTGTTTGTTATTGCAGTTTTACAGCTTCAGCCAAGCGACGCGTGTGTAATCTGTGGGTGACTCTATCCGTGACTAGTTGGTCGCAAGTTTTTTATTGGGACCGTGTTCATTTTAGTCAAAACATAGCCGTGACAATAACTAGCAGACGTTATCCCTGCAATAACAGAATCCAGAATGCACATCCTCACTGTGACTGTGAGACGACTTCAGGATCTTCATGATGGTGGTGGGGCTGCCAGTGCTCGGTGTGCCCGTGAACGAACGTTCAGCATCTGTGTACTCGACTTTAAAGCATTATTAGCGTTGTTTTTGGCTTCAAACAGGTGTTTCAGTTAGTCTTCAGCCAAAACTGATATTCTTCCTCATCAGCACACTGATTTGCAGGAACTGATCAAAGCAGACTTTTTTATTATTTATGAATCATTCTTGGGGAGAAAACCTGAAGTACGTTAATCAACTGTTATATTTAAACAGGTGTTTATTGTGTGATGTACTATACAAAAAAGGCAGGAAGCTCGGCTATATCTATGTAAATGGATATATATGTATTGTATGTATATTGTATATATATATATGTATGTTTAATATTATATATATATATAGTATATATATATATATATATATATATATTATATATATATATAAAATATATTATATAATATTATATACTATACATAATGTGTGAATGTGTGTGTGTTATCATTTTGATATAATAATACAATTCAGTCTCATGCAGGTCCTGATAGGTCAGCAGTTTTTTTTGTTTTTTTTTTACTGAAATATAACAATTTTGTGTGTAACTTTTAAACATATGTCAGCTTTTATCTCGATTTTATATTTTGTTTTTGAATCTAATACGTATAACATATAAGCAGAAGAAGAAACATGATTTATACATACATTTTGTTTTGTTTTGTTTTGTTTTCTTTCAATAGATCAAAGCAAATGGCTACGTGTATGACTTCACAGATGTTTTGGTTTGGCTTTGCTTTGCTTTGTTTTGTTTTGTTTTGTTGTTTTCGCCTTTCACATTCACCCACCGTGTTTCTAAACAGGTAAAATTAGTGTTTTTTTTTTTTCTTTTTTTTCCCCCCTTTTTTTTTTTTATTACATATGCATTCGTTTGTGCTTAAATCCAAGCGGCAAAAGAAATCAATACATTATCGTCAGTATTAGAATAACGAAGACACCCAGGAAAAGAGAGTTCCAACTAATGCATTGTCTGCCAGTCTCATACAGTTGTTTTGACAGGGATGCCGTTTACTGGTGGAAACACATTTTGTGTACCTCACTTCGAAACATATACGTACGTCTGTTTCTTTTCTTCTTTTTTTTTTTTTCTTTTTTTTCTTTTGTTTTGTTGTTTTTCTCAATTTGGTATGTTTTCGAAATGTCTTCTACTTTATGTGCATTTGGTTTTGAATTTGTAACTCTGCTTTTTAACGTATTTTCTCTCTCCTTTTTTTTTTTTTTTTTTTTTTAAGGCTAGTTAAGTTTCATATATTTGAATGGTTTATATATATTGGGTGTGGTTGTATTTCCTTCTTGTTTTTGTTGTTGTTGGGGTTTGTTTGTTTTTTTTTTCCGTTGTAGTACTCATCTCAGATTGTGTATTTGAATATGTATTATTACGGTGAGTATTAATCAATTTTGTGCACCTCGCAATGTAGTGACTGTTGACAAAACAAATGCAGACTATATCCAACAAATGGAAATAAACCATACTGACGTGATTGTCGCTGAAAGTGACATACAATCTCAACAAAAAGCTAACGACTTAACTGAACCACTCTAAATTTGTTGCTGAAGATATTTTATCAGTATGTGGTGGGGTATATGATTTTTATTGGTACATGTGCTTTGTGCTGTGGTGCTGCTTACGAACGGACCTGCAGGTGAAATGCACTAGAATGTTTCACTTATTATGAAGATTTCAAGAGAACACATATATATGTTTCAGATCTCTCTGTCTGTAGTCAGTTTTGGTGTGGGCACAAAAGGAAAGTTGTACCGGTCAGCCTGGTGAAGTGATTAGCACATCGGACTACTGACTGGCGAGTCGGGGGTTCGAACACCTATCATGTCTGAAATAATCTCTTCTTTTTTTTGTTTGTTTGTTTGTTTGTTTGTTTGTTTGTTTGTTTGTTTGTTTGTTTTGTTTTGTTTGTTTTTTGTTTTCCCGGCCCTAACCATTTCCTGCCGGAGTTGAGCGTGCTAAGGGCTCATTCGAAAGAACTGGGACGGGCATGATCGAGTCTCATCATTTACTGACGTGTCATTGATGCTGTGCTCAAAGTTTCTGACTAACGCTGTAGGTGTCTGTA
>CM060315.1:29528186-29538186 GCA_030674185.1 Monoplex corrugatus | reverse complement strand
TTTGTTTTTTATTCCTCTGGTGATAAATTGGACGGAGTGGTCAACACCAGGGGCATGTTCTTCGATTGTGTGTGCACGCATTGATATGTGTGTGTGCTTTTGTTTCGACGTTTTGTCCAAGCATTATGAATGATATCACTCATATGATCGTTTTTCGTTATATAAGAATTTTCTTTTCCTGTTTTTTGTTTTGCAACCAGATGTTGGATACGTATTCAAATGGTTACAACCCTGTTACGGCTCTGTGAAGTAGGCTGGGCTTTAAACAATAAGAATAAGATGTTCGTGTCCATTTCTCTCCTGTAGAAGAAGACAAATCCGTGTCCCCACAACAGGAAACTTCATTTCGAGATAAAATATTACATGAATAACGAAGAGCCTGTATAAAAAAAAAAAACGTATCTCAACAGTTTAAGATACACAAGTGTAAAGATACGTGTAGATATACAGGGCAGAAGGAAGAGGTACCATAGCAAAGGAAACACTTCAGATAGACAGCTTAATGACTTAGGAACAGGTACTCTTCAAGGTATATATATATATATATATATATATCAGTATTCATGTCTCTGCTATCATGGCTAAAGTAGATAAATTGTGATCACAGACACTAAAAACAAAGACCTGAAAAAATTGCGAAAGTTCATATGCATAATACGTAATTTGAATTCTGTTTATGTAGTTTGAAGTCTGTTTATGTAATTTGAATTCTGTTTACGTAATTTGAATTCTATTTCAGTAATATTTAGAAAAGGGGATAATAACTAAATGGTTGTCTGCATCAATATCATCATCATCATCATCGTCGTCGTCGTCGTTGTAGTATACCATACCTATATTCATTGGATACAGTAACAGACATGTTAGTTTTTATTGCAAGACTTAGGCCTTAAGATGAAGTTGTTTGTTACAAACCAAACAAGAACAGCAAAAACACAGACACAAAAAGGACAGTTAAAAGACAAATCTGTTGGAAAATAATGTATTAAATACGATACTGTTTTGGTGGAAAAACATCTTTATAAAGCTACATTTTCCCCTTTTTGCATATGTCATGTCTTTGTGCTATTTTTGATAGTTTTTTTTTTCTCTTTTTTCTTTCTTTCTTTGTTTGTTTGTCAATCCAAAACATTCTTTGTTTGTTTGTTCGTTCGTTTTGTTTGTTTCTTTGTTTATTTGTTTGTTTGTTTGTCAATTCAAAATATATTCCATAATCAAGACACTATCAGGATGGCCAGGGCTGTATTTACATATAGATATTGTAAGAACTATACATGCGTATCAACTGAAAGTGACTCAAAGCTGTGAATGTCTTCTGATATTATTGTCTTATCAATAGCCTACACATCGCCAGATCTGGTTTATATATCGCTGAATGTTTTTTTAATTAACGTTGCTATATTACTAATTGCCTGCAGATCCTACGTTTGTGGTCCATGCTTTTTCGCCCCGTGTTTCGTATTTGGTTGCAGATCCCTTAAATTGTCCATGATTTATCCCCTGCCTTTATACAAACTTTTTCATCCGTGTTTATTTACTGGCAACGACACTGATATCTTTATGATGTCCTTGACTCGATTGTTTATTTGTTGTTTCAGATTTGTTTTGTTTTGGTTGTTGCTGTACGGGTTTGTTGTCGTTGCTGTTGTGATTGTTGTTGTTATTGTTGTTGCACTTTCTGACACCATCGCATCGATTGAAGCGTTTAGGTGGGTTGCGAATAGGCCTTTTTTTTTTAATGTTGCGCGTTGGGATTCAGCTCCATACAACCCACTAAAATCGAATATGCACAGCAAAACAAAAAACAAAAAAACAAAAAAAACAAAAAAAACAAAAAAAAACAATAAGAGCACGTGATTGGAGAAGCTTTTGTAAAGACTATTGAGCGCTTAAGAACTGAAGCTCTTTAGTGCACTAGAACGACTAAAACTGACAAACAGAAGTACTTAAATAGGCACATCACTACATTAGTATGGATGTGTTTTGTTACGACTGTGTTTTATACAACACAGTATCATTGTCGTGAAAAAATATAGGAGGTAAACAAGAATCTTGAAACTGTTAAAGGTGCATGAGAAAAGACAGTAATCACAAACATAATGACTGTAATAAGACATCCTGATAACAGTCTGGCCGTAATAATTATGTTCTTACAGGAAATAGAAGGAAGAACGGAAGTCTTAACGTGCATGCGCAAAACATTTAATTTACATGGGAAGTAATTCGAAAAACTTTACAGCTGTATAGAACATTCATCTCCCTTGGTTGCGTATCCACACAAATTTATTGTCGTGTTTTTGTTCTTGTTAACTTCTTGTGAACTTTTAGCGAGGTCGTAGTAATTAAGATTTAATGGGATTCTGCTGCTCTCGTAACTAAGCGAATATAACTATTATGAGTTTTGTCCCTTTTGGGGAATATGAAGTATAGGTTTTTGTTTGTTGGGTGTTTTTTTTTTGTTTTTTTTTTTGTTTGTTTGGGGGGGGGGGGTGGGATGTTGGTTTGGTTCTTTAAGGGATGTTTTTCTTTTCTGCTTGCTGATTAGCTGTCTGTCTGTCTGTCTCTGTCTCTTGTTTTTTTCTGTTTTTGATTGTTTTGAGGCATTACTTGAATAATTAATGATGTTTTTATGCAAGTTCACCAATCTGTTGTCATGCCCCGAAACGCTAATTCTATGACAGAATGCCAGTATTGCTGCAGAGCCAAGGACCCCATTATGTCTTTTTTTCAGTTTTTGTTTCTGGATTGGTGTTTGTTTTGTTTTGTTTTGTTTTGTTTTTTGTTTGTTTGTGGGATTTTTGGGGGGGAGGAGGAGGGGCTTGGTGTGTGTGTGGTGTGTGTGTGTGTGTGTGTTGTGTGTGTGTGTTGGGGTGTGTGTGTCTGTCTGTCTGTCTGTCTGTCTGTCTATGTCTGTTTGTGTATGTGTTTTTGTTTTTTTGTTTCTTTGTTTCTTTGTTTATTTTTTGTTTGTTTGTTTTTTGTTTTGTTTGTTCTTTTTGGGGGGAGGTGGTGGTGGTGGTGGTGGTATTTTGTGTTTTTATTTTTGTATTGTTTCGTTTCTGTTTTATTTTGTTTTTTTGTTTTTGTTTTCCTTTCTTCTCTTCTGTTTTTTACCATGTTTGGTACATAATACTGGTATCTATACATTGACAATACACTATTTATTGATATTGTTTTGTAGCTGCGCTTCTTTCTTTCTTTCTTTCTTTTTGGTTTTTTTTTGTTTTTTTTGTTTGTTTGTTTGTTTGTTTTGTCTTTTTTTCGATAAATATTTTGCCCTGATTCTGCTATTATTCAATTGTTCTTCATATTAATTGGATAATCATGAACTTTTTTAATATGCATCCCGTTTTTATCATGATGTTTGTGTATAGATTGTCATATACACCGACCCCTGTCAACTCAAGCGGCTACGATGTATTTTACTTTATAATATTATTCATGTAAACATAAGCTTAAAGCAGCCAAGAATAAATGTACGTGTTCTATTGTTTTTATGTAAAAACAGGTTTTACCTTTTTATTTATGTCAGCATGGACACAACGTGAATACTGTTCTGAACAAGAAATAACTTGTATTTTCATTTATTGTCGAATACTAAGCGTCAGTATACACAACCACGAACATCTGTATCAGTTTTTCTTTAACGCTGTGACTGAATTCTGTGTTGTGATTGTTCTACTTAGTTTGGTTGGTTTGTTTGTTTGTTTGTTTGTTTGTTTGTTTTTTGTTTGTTTGTTTGTTTGTTTGTTTGTTTGTTTGTTTGCTTGCTTTTGTTGTTTGTTGTGCTTGCTTGCTTGTTCGTTCGTTCTTTTGTTTGTTTGTTTGTTCATTCGTTCGGTTCGTTCGTTCGTTGTTTGTTTTTGTTTTTTGTTGTTCGTCTTTTAGTTGTTCGTTTGTTCGTTCGTTTTTGTTTGTTTGTTCGTTTATTTGTTCGTTTGTTCGTTGTTTTGTTTGTTGTTCGTTCGTTTGTTTGTTCGCTTATTTGTTTGTTTGTTCGTTCGTTCTTCGTTTGTTTTGTTTGTTTTTTGTTTGTTTGTTTGTTTGTTTGTTTTGTTACAATCGATTCATTTCATCAATTTTTTTATTTTTACATGCTTTTGGACTGGACCTAACAATCTAAAGCTTCCTCATGCTCTCATCTCTAAGATGGTCCTCACGGTCGATGTGTCTATAGTATAAACAACACAGCCGATTAGGCGTGTTTACTGATCGATTGAAAGTGGGGTTTTTCTCCTGTTTTATGTCAAGCAATGAACGAAATGAAACACAAAAAAACACTGAAGACAGGTGTGCCATAGCTACAGTCTTCATTCCTTTTCTTAATTCTTGACACTCGTTACTTGCCACTGTGACAGTGAACATTCACCACTGTTTTTTTGATATTATTAGTACCAGTTGCTATATACAGGCTGTAATGATGGTGAGAAAGGAAGCTTGCATATGTGTGTGTGTGTTTGTGTTTGTGTGTTTGTGTGTATGTGCGCAGGATTACGCCTACTCATCACAAAATCTCAAACTAGTCGTGGGAATGAATAAAAAAAAAAACATTCATAGGCTATTTTATGAGGAAAGGAGAATTAGAGCACCTGATCACAACAGGAAAGCTGGAGGGAAAGAGAGCACCAGGTAGACCCAAGGAAAAAATATTGGACGGACTTGCAGGGTGGCTGGGGACAGAGAGGGTGGAAGATGTGCTTGCGGCAACAAAGGATAGATGCATATGGAGGACCATGATCGCCAACGCCATGCGGCAGGGGCGCATAATGATGATGATGGTGACTGAAAGAAACCAATCTCCTCCAGATTTTGTTCTTGCAAATTGTCAGGTACACGAAAGAATGGTGTATAATCATAATTTTTTTCCAAAAAAAAATTATTTATATAAAATTATAAATAAGCATACTCACTCACATGAATTCATGAACTCCAAACTTTTAAGATGTGCATGATTGTTTTGTGTGACAAACTGTTAAGCTATAGAGATGGAAAAAGGGGACAATGAATATCTGTACAGAAACTGTTCATTTATGTAAATGACTGACTAAGTGCACGAAAAAAAATTATAGATTTAAATAAATAAGACAATCTGTAATAAAAAAAAAATATACGATCTTTAAATGAACTGTGAAATATTTTTGCAAGGTCGTGTATCATTTTAAGATTGTTGAAATGCACGTTTTAGAGTCGAGAATGTTATTTTGACTTAAAGGATCGTTTCGTATAAATCTGCTATACTTTACATTGCTTTGTTCGGTTATTCATTCATTTCTTGCTTAGTATTGATTTGTTTTTGCAGCATTGTGCGAATTTTTTTTTCATGTTTTTGTTTTTATTGTTTGTTTGTTTCTACTTTGATTGCCCCCATTTTTCTAATTTAGGAATGTGAATATATATTTTCATTATTGTCTGCTATGTCATAAAATGTTTACGCATCAGAACAGCATGACCAAAACAGAACGCGCACTATTGTGCACTTCAGACATAGAGCACCATTGTTTGACTAGGACATGATGAATACAAAACCTGGACTTACATTAACTATGTTTTGTTGGATGAAATAAGTTGGTTTGCTTTTGTTTTTCGCTTTTTATTTTTTTTTTTTTCTTGTTTTTAGTTTTGTGTTGTTTTTCGTGGGTAGGGGAGATTGGGGTTTGGGGTTGAAGGAAGGGGTTTCTTTTTCTTCGTCTTCTCTTTTTCTCTCTCTCTCTCTCTCTCTCTTTTTTTTTTTTTTTTTTTTTTTCCTTTGGTTTTGGTTTTGTTCTTTCGCGTGTATGGTGATGTGATTTTTAGTGTTTCGGTTTGTTTTTGTTTTTGGAGATTTTCTTGTTTGTTTGTTGTTATTGTTTTGTTTGTCTATTTTTCATTCTTGTTGTTGTTGTTTGTAGTCCTCATAGTGGAATTTTTCTGCGTAAAAAATGTAGGTTATTGTCAATAGTGGATACCTGTCGGCATAGTATAACACTATTTCTTCCCCTTGTTGTTGTTGCTGCTGCTGTTGCTGCTGTTGTCCTTGTTCTTGTTCTTGCTCTTGTTCTTGTTCTTGTTCTCGTTGTACCCCGTAATTAAGGCGGCAATGCTCCATTTTTTTGGTAGTGCACGCTGATTGTTTTCATTTTTTATGTTTACATCAGCCTGCAAACGCTGACATGCCTTACAGTACCTTTCATTTAACGTGCTTATTTGATAATCTGGGGGTTCAGGCACTAATAGGTCTGCCCATAATTTGACCTGGGATATCAGGAAAATCTCTGCCCTTTCCCTATCTGGCGATACTTAAAGCAGTTTCGAGCCTAGACCTTCAAACTGGAATAATGTTCTGAGGATGAAAAAGAAAATTGTAGGTATTTTTTATTATTGTCATGTTTTAAGCATTAATATATACATACAGAGAAACACTCTGGATTGGATTTTATTTACTGTGTAACTAAATTCTTCTTCTACTTGTTTACTTTCTTTCTTTCTCTCTCTCTCTCTCTCTCTCTCTCTCTCTCTCTCTCTCTCTCTCTCTCTCTCTCGTTCTCTCTCTCTCTCTCTCTTTCTCTCTGTCTGTCTTCCTCCCTCTCTCTCTCTCTTTCTTTCTTTCTTTATGGTTTTTATTCAAAAACATGTGTGCAAAGGGAAATTATTGGTTTGGCTTCACCATCTTGGATTTTTTCCTGTTGTCTTTTTAAGATATAGACATTGGCTGGACGATATTATGGGCTGTATCGCTATATATCTGTGTTCTAATGCTGTAAACTTGAAATACTGCACAATGAATATGATTTTGCTATTATTCACCTGATTTTTTTGTATGCTCCGAAGAAATACTTTTTCTACTGAGTTTTGTAACGTAATGATCACGCCGACGTATTGTAACCAAGGTATGCTTGATATATACATAAAAACAGACACACACACACACACACACACATATATATATAAATACATGTACATAAATATCTTTATACCCCAAACTCTTTCTCTCTCTCTCTCCTCATATGTATATATGTATGTATATGTATATGTATATATATATATATATAGAGAGAGAGAGAGAGAGAGAGATTGGGGTATCCAGATATTTATATCACTAAAAAAAATAGAAGAAATGCCCTTTCCGACAGTGTTCATATCAAATCTCTGACATCAACAGTTCCCGTGTTATAGGCAACTTAAACAGAGTAGGTGAAGAAGTGGCTGTTTTGAGAAAATTTAACTGAGTTAAAGGTAGACACTTGCAACTTTTCCCTCAGCAATCAGTGTTGTTAAAACTTTCTGAAACTCAGAATTTGTAGACACATTTGTTACCATGAGTGTGATATGCTGAGGACCCTGCAAGTTTGATTTCTGTAAAAGCTGTGCGAAAAATTCGATGTTCATTTGGCTATAGCCCTGAAATGGCTGTATGCAGTCGGCTGAATTTTAAGCATAATAACAATAACAATCATTCAATACCGTCTAATATCACTTACAGTGAAAAGACGCTAAATCAAAGAACGAACGAACGAATCATTCAATAAACCGATTTGTTTTGAAGGGGATATTATTTTTGAATTATCCTTTAACATATCTCCTGGTCAAAGTTTACATTGAACACTCACTTGATGAGACACAAGGGCTGCAAAATATAGCATAACACAAGTGTCGAAATCACTGATTTGGACATTATTTTTAATGACATTTTATTAACTGTCTCTTGGTCAAATTTTACTTTGAACATTCACTAGATGATACATATAGGGTTACAAAATGTAGCGAAACAAAAATCTCAAAATCACCCAGATTGATCCTCAACACGTGTTCTGGGCTGTTGCTTGGTTTGACAAGACCGATTTTGGTCCCCTTTTTTGAATACAGGTCATGTTTTATGTCACATTATGAATACAGGTCATATTACATTAATACAAGTCATATTATTATATATATACATTACAAGCAGTTGGGTTTTGTTTTTGTTGCTTTATACTTTTCATGAGATCATCTTTGATTATTATGGAATATGCCGTGATGTCGTGGTGTCATCGATTTATTTGATATTGTGTTTGTTGATTTAAAAGAGATACGGTTTTTTCTTTTCTTTTTTTTTTTTTTATTTCATTTTTTTTTTATTTCATTTATTTTTTTTTTTTTTTTTTTTTATTTTGGGGGGAGAGAGGCTCATTCACCTGATTCTTTTTAATTTGTTGTCTGGTGTTAATGGTCGATCATGAGAACTGTAAGTTGTCCAGTCACTACTGCAATCTTCCAGTGTGTGCATGTATGAAAGAAGGAAAGAAAGAAAGAGGGAAGGGGGAGAGAAAGAGAAAGGGAGAGGAGAGAGAGAGTGAGACACACGAAGAGTGAGACACACGAGAGTAGACAGAGAGAGAGAGAGAATCAGAATCAGAACTTTATTCAGTAAGGCCAAAGCCCCAGTTGAAGGGGCGTGAACACATTACAAACATTATACAAACATGAAATATAGTACATAGTCGTTCTTGGATAATGCACACTTCAAATAATTTGAAATAATTACAATACAGAATCCGCGGTCAAACTTCAATAATACAATAGGAACATACAGACATACATCACAAGAATTTAACTTTATGATAAGGCAAACTTTCTTCTTTTAAAAGCTTTATAGACGTATGTGGCCAAATTTCTAATTGTACGCTCATTTAGAGAGAGAGTGAGAGACAGTCAGACAGACAGACAGAGAAAGAGAGACAGAGAAAAAGAGAGACAGAGAGAGAGAGAGAGAGAGAGAGAGAGAGAGAGAGAGCAATATATTTAAAACCATCACCAATACAATCAGTATTCGTTTTATTATTGATGCAAGACCAAATTTCACGAAAGCACAAACATCCGCAGCAAAGAATGTATAATATCTTACAAAGGATCATTAAACTACAGGTCATCAGTCAATAAACAGTATTATTATGGGTTGAGTCAGTCAAGAGAACAGACAGACAGACAGACAGACAGACAGAGAGAGAGCTACAGAAACCGAGAGAGACACAGAGAAAGAAATACAGAGAGAGAGAAAGAGACAGACAGACAGATAGACAGACAAACAGAGAGACAGTTCAATAAACAACACAGGAACGTCTTTCTTAACATTTTCTCATTTTTAATCACTGCGTCTTAAACAATAGTCGGTCATGCCCGTTTAAACATAAATTATTTCTGATGTTTTACTGGGACATACCTGTGGCCCATTTTTGGGTAAGGATCCATCCCGAAGCCGAATCCTTATGTTATGTATGCAATCATGCAATCAAGTTGAGACGAGGTACATTTTGTCTTCTATTGTCCAGCATTTGATGTCCTAGTTTGTTTTTTTCTCTCATAATATTAATTTTATCCCTTGATGTCCAGCATTTGACGCCCGAGTTCTTCTTTCCGCTGAAATGTTATAGACGACCAGACATGTTTCAACTATATTTACATCTGCGCTCAGTTTGTCATGTTCAGGTTAATAATTGTGGTTTGTTTATGCTTCAGACATGTTATACAGAGGGGAATTCTAACACTTAGTCTGTCACCTTGTCGTTAAGTCGTTAAGTGCTAATGATCATTTGGTTCTGCCATATTATTATTTTGTGAATATTGTTTTCTGTGCCCATTCAATAGGAGTTTATGGGCTTTTGGAAAAGAGTCCGAATATCTCTTTCTCTTTCTTTCTTTCTTTCTTTCTTTTCTTTCTCACTCCCTCTCTCTCTTTCTTTCTTTCTTTCTTTCTCTCTCTCCCTCTTTCTCTCTCTCTCTCTTCTTTCTCTCTGTCTCTGTCTCTCTGTCTCTGTCTCTGTTTTTGTCTCTGTCTCTGTTTTTGTCTCTGTCTCTCTCTCTCTCTCTCTCTCTCTCTCTCTCTCTCTCTCTCTGTCTCTCTCTTCATTTTTTAACTCTTTTCGCTGTCAGCAGAATAGATCAGCTGTCATATAAATTTCTCGGTTGTTTTCGGATGGATTTTGGAAAACTCAGTTGGTTTCAAACGTTTGTTTTTCGAGGTATTCACAAATACATAAGCTGAAAC
>CM060315.1:29518186-29523186 GCA_030674185.1 Monoplex corrugatus | reverse complement strand
AGACGAACACACAACTCCTTTTCATCCTTTGACATAGTTTATCATCACCTCATCTTAATTTCCTTGGCCCGTCCTCCACTCTTGATCCACAAAAACAAAGATATAATGAATCTGATATTTTACTTTGAAGTCTACAAATGGAAAATGTTTTGATAATGGCGGCTTAACTGTTTGTTATTGGACCTTACCCAAATCTGAACAAAACAAATACGTGCTCTTTGCAGGAGTGCTGACAATGTTGACTTTTAACTAAAGTTTCAACATCAGAGCCTGTGTGGTGTGTCTCTGGTTTGACTAACACTCCAAACTCTTTGTTACTGTTCTGTAATAATTGTATGTCCTTTTGCCGTTAGTCATTCCTTAATATCCTTCAACCCCTTTTTATGCAAAACATGTCTGATGATGTGTGTAAAGGTAGATTGTCAGTATGGCTCGATCATCTTGTATCTATTTGCAGTATGGGGTCGACACTTTAAATTAAATATGTGTCTCTTTTTTTTTAATTGCTCCCTGACATTGCTGCACATGATTTTTTATTACGCAAGAAGTGTTAGCTGTGGCAGGTGTTGCATTCATATGTTGTTACTAGTTTATAAAATTATCATCTTGTAGCCACAACTGCAGATTGAAAACCATGGTTCTGGACTGTTGATGTTTTCGATTTTTTTTTCTAGTGTCTGTAAAAAAAATCTAAATTTTTGTGCGCATTACCTACCTGGCGAATGCTCTTTAAGGCATTTTTTTTTCATGAAAGTATATATATATATATACATGTATTTATATATATATGCTTTTTGGCGGCAGGGCACCTGATGATGATGATGATGATGATATATGCTTTTTAATGTCTAGATTTTTTCCCTGTTTGGCATTTGCAATTAGAGACTGGTTTAGGTCCTCGTGACCGAAAACAAATCAGGAATACGCTCCGTTTAACAAAGACAGGATGAGGATAAAGAATAAATGCAGATTTTTCACGCATACAGAATTTAAATTTCTAAAATATACAGAACTGTTAATGTTGTTGTTATTGTTGTTGTTGTTGTTGTTGTTGTTGTTGTTGCTGTTGTTCTTGTTTTTGTTGTTTGGCATTTGCATTTCTGAAATATGTCTGAGATTGTGTCAGTTGTCTTGCACACACACACACAAACAAAACGCTTGTTAACAACACAGGATTCATATAAATAATATTTTTCATGTAAAATCTAGGAGGCTTTCGCGTTTAAATTAAACTTGTATTCAGGTGTGTTTCTCAAATCCCCTGTGCGATAAATTTGACGGAGTGGTCAGCGCCATGGGCATGTCCTTAGATTATGTGCGCGAATGCATTGATATGTGTACTTAATTTTCCTTTTTTTTTTTTTTTTTTTTTCCTGTTGAAGTTTTGTATGTTGTGAAGCGGTTATAGCCCTGATATGGCTTTACGTAGTCGGCTGGGTTTTAAACAACAATAACAATAACAATCTTTGTGCAGTGTTTGAAATTTACAGGATTGTTGTTGTTGTTGTTCTTCTTCTTCTTCTTCTTCTTCTTCTCTTCTTCTTCTTCTTTCTTCTTCTTCTTCTTCTTCTTCTTCTTCTTCTTCTTCTTCTTCTTCTTCTTCTTCTTCTTCTTCTTCTTCTTCCTCATCTTCTTCTTCTTCTTCTTTTTCTTCTTCTTCTTCTTCTTCTTCTTCTTCTTCTTCATCTTTTTTCTTCTTCTTCTTCTTCTTCTTCTTCTCTTCTTCTTTTTCTTCTTCTTCTTCTTCTTCTTCTTCTTCTTCTTCATTCTTTTTCTTCTTCTTCTTCATCTTCTTCTTCTTCTTCTTCTTCTTTCTTCTTCTTCTTCTTTCTTCTTCTTCTTCTTCTTCTTCTTCTTCTTCTTCTTCCTCATCTTCTTCTTCTTCTTCTTTTCTTCTTCTTCTTCTTCTTCTCTTTTTCATCTTTTTCTTCTTCTTCTTTTTTTCTTCTTTCTTTTTGTTCTTCTTCTTGTCGTGGTGTTGATTTTTACATGTGTTTTTTTTTTTATACTTTTTTGTTTGTTGTTAGTTATGATGAATGTGTTTTACTTTTACGATTGTCTGTGCCTATGTTACACGCGTTAGAATAGCAAGGGATGAGCTTAATATGTCCAGTGGGACCTTATGTTACTATCCTTTTGAGTAACAAAGTGTTTTGAAGACGTTTATGCAGGTTTGGTCAGTGGTGAAATTCTGCCTTTTATGCTTTAGTTTTCCACAAATGTTGCGCGGTGTATTACATTCCTATATCATTCATTTCATTTCATTTGTCAGATAAGTGACGACTTTTCCCTTAAAACCCATCCTTTCTATGACGCCTCTCCCCACCCCACCCCACTTTCCCACCCACCCCCACCCCCCCTTCTCCAATTCTAAGCTTTCCAGTTGAGGCGTATTTTCAAATTGCTGATACATGAACTCTTGTTTACACAGTTTTGATCGATTTTACTTTCTGGTTGAAAACATGGTGTGTTGAAATTTGTTATATTATATGTATATCACATTATATTATTCTACTATACGGCTTAAATTAAACACGGTGTATTCAAATTTTGTTTGTTTGTTTGTTTGAGATCATGGCAAAAAGTGGAGTAGCTGAAATGTTCCTGATCATTGCAGGTTTTTGTTTTTACATTTGCAGTTCCACTTTTGTTTTGTTTTTGTTTTGTTTTGTTTTGTTTTGTTTTTTCCCACGCGAATAGTTTTGTAACTGTTTTTATGGCGAATATTTCTCTTCAGTTTTTTGTGTGCTTGGTTTTTTGTTTGTTTGTTTGTTTGTGTTTATGTTTGTTTGTTTGTTTGTGTTTATGTTTGTTTGTTTGTTTCTTTCTTTCTTTGTTGTTGCTTTTGTTTACTGGGTGTGCCTGAGCCCAGAGCATAAGGCAGTATCGTGCAAATAGATAAAAGCTGAGATATGAGGTGGTGTTCGCTTTTGTTATTTGTCTCTGTTTATAATCGATTTGTTGACTGATTTGTTATCAGCTCAACATTAATTAATCCGACAATAAATTGCTAGGGGACTGAAATAAGTGTATGTTGTTCCATTCACATCACGAGTAAGTTCTCCAGAAGATTGTGGGTCGTTGGTTTATTTTTGGTTTTTGGTTTTGTTTTGTTTTTCAAAGATTCTGTTGACTGTGTTTTTTTTCCATGAATATTTTATTTTCCGATATGTATATTATTGATTTGACAAACCTGACAAATAGTTTCCAAAATCTTTAAGAGATACTCCTTGTGTGTGTGTGTGTGTGTGGTGTGTGTGTGTGTGTGTGTGTGTGTGTGTGTGTGTGTGTGTGTGTGTGTATGTGTGTGTGCGCGCGCGTGTGTGTGTGTGTGTGTGTGTGTGCATGTGTGGTGTGTGTGTGTGTGTGTGTGTGTCCAAAATTATGCTTTTTCTTAACCCAGGTCACTACAATAGATTGATAGTATGCAATATTGTATTTCATGTTGATTTCTCTTCCTCCAGAATACCGATTTCAATGGTTTTATTGAAAAGTTTATATCATGACTGGTTTGACTGGTTAGTAGAGGGTGAAGTGTTTTTGTTGTTGTTGTTGTCATCGTCGTCGACATCGTTGTTGTTGCTGTTTGTTTGTTTGTTTGTTTGTTTGTTTGTTTGTTTGTTTGTGTTTGTATGTTTGTTTGTATGTATGTTTGTATGTATGTATATAAATATGTGTGTATACATGTATGTATGTATGTATGTATGTATGTATGTATGTATGTATGTACCTATGTACCTATGTACCTACCTACATATGTATGTATGTATGTACGTACGTATGTATGTATGTATGTATGTATGTATGTATACCTATCTACCTACCTACATATGTATGTATGTATGTATGTAAATATGTATGTATGTACCTACCTACTACCTACATATATATGTATGTATGTATTATGTATGTATGTACGTATGTATGTATGTATATATGTGTGTATGTTGTTTGTTTGTTTGTTTGTTTGTTTGTTTGTTTGTTTGTTTGTTTGTTTTTCTGTTTGTTTTTCTGTTTGTTTGTTTAATATTTGGTTAGTTTGTTGTTATTTAGTTGATTGGTTGTCGTGTGTGTATGTGTGTGTGTGTTCGCGCGCGTGCGCGTGTGTGTATGCGAGTGTACGTGTGTGTGTGTGTGTGTGTTCTTATTTTATGCGCTTGGTAGGTTTGCTTGATTAACTTTGCCATCTGAGTCAGATATATAAGTGCTGAAGATTTCTCTTTACATAGTCCCTTGACAATATTTATCTATGGATATGTTATTCTATGACACATTTACCTGGCAAGCCACAGTTAACATGTTATCATCGAGAGTTTTTAAGTGTCTCTTGACAATGTGTTTGTGTGTGTGTGTGTGTGTATGTGTGTGTGTCTGTCTGTCTGTCTGTCTGTCTGTCTGTCTGTCTGGTTGTCTGTCTGTATCTGTGTGTCTGTGTGTGTGTGTGTATGTGTGTGTGTGTGTCTGTCTGTCGGTCGGTCTGTCTGTCTGGTTGTCTGTCTGTATCTGTGTGTCTGTGTGTGTGTGTGTATGTGTGTCTGTCTCTGTGAATGAATATGTTATTCTATGAAACGTCTACTGGCAAATCAAGTCAATGCGATTATCAATAAGTTTTTTTGTTTTTTTTAATACAGATTTTTTGACAATGTTTTTTTTTTCTGTGCATATGATACGCTTACTGGCATATACCTGACAATTAACTTTTTTTTTTTTTTAAGTTTTCGTTTCACAGAGTTGCTTGACGAAGTTTATCCGTGAATATTACGTTATTACTCTATGAAATGTTTACTGGCGAACCTGACAGTTGAAAGTTTCTCAAGTTTTCATTTAGCAGTCTCTGTTGACAATGTTTTTTATCTATGAATATTATGTTTTTTGTATACTACGTTTACATTCAAAGCCAACAGTTGATTTTTTTTTTTTCACGTTTTTATTTCACAGTCTCCTGGCGTAATTTTTTTTTTCCCGTGATACCTTTAAAGATCAACCTGACAATGATATCC
>CM060315.1:29393186-29515686 GCA_030674185.1 Monoplex corrugatus | reverse complement strand
CGTGTGTTGGCAAGATCTTGAAATGGGAAATGGGGTAGTGGGTGGGACAGGGGGGTAGAGGGACCTATGAAACACTAAGCTGCCACCACCAGAATGATGGAAACAATAAAGTGGGCAGCGAACAGGCCAGTTTTTAATTTTGATGGGGGGGGGGGAGGGGGAGGGGCGGGCTGGGACTGAACTCGAGATATCAGATCTTGTTTCCACTGTTCCATTATAAAAATCAACCACCTTGCATTTTTATTATGCGTAACTATATTGTGATTTCAGATGTAAACCAGTCGCTTTTCTCTGTTGTAAAATGTTTGAAACCTGAAAACCATTGTGTATTTTACAAAGCACGTCTGACGACTCTTGTTACTTCATATTCCGCAAAGAAACAAGTAGATACAGTAATAAACAAATATCTATATTCTTTTAAACGTCGTTCTTCTCTACGCTGATCAGTTTCTACACATATAAACAGAAAGAGCTCGCAATGCAAGGTTGGTTGGTTTTTTTTATTGTTGACTTTTGAGGGGTTTTGGGGGGTGGATGGGGGAGAGATGTTTGTTTGCTTGTTTGGATTTGGTTTGGATTTGATTTTTTGTTTGGTTTGGTTTTGATTTTGGTTGGGGTTTTTTGTTGTTGTTTTTGTTGTTGTTTTTCAGGGGGCGCTGTTTTGTTAATTTTTTTTATGGAGAGATATTGTTTTGAGTTGGGGTTTTTTTGGGGGGGGGGTTTGGGTTTTTTGTTTTTTTGTTGTTTTTGGGGGGTTTTTTTGTCGTTTTTCTTTTTGTTGTTTTGTTTTTGTTTGTTTTTTGTTTTTGTGTTTTGTTGGTTTGTTTTTTTTTGGGGGGCGGGGGACCTCTTATTGGTTTTGGTGCTTATACATATACTGACTAAGCTGTTGTAAAGATTATGTTCTTAATTGAGTGTGTAGTTCCTTAAAACTGTTTTGTGTTTGTCTTTAATACCTGAAATCTTATTTACATATAAGCATATTCTCTCTCTCTCTCTTCTCTCTCTGTCTCTCTCTGTCTCTCTCTCTGTCTCTCTCTGTCTCTCTCTCTGTCTCTCTCTGCTCTCTCTCTCTCTCTCTCTCTGTGTCTATGTTTCTCTGTCTTTTTCTCTCTCTCTCTCTCCTCTCTCTCTCTGTCTCTCTCTCTCTCTCTCTCTCTCTCTCTCTCTCTCTCTCTCTCTCTCTCTCTCTTTTGCTCTCTTTTGCTCTCTCTGTTCAACTGTGTCTGTTTTGAAGTTGGTTGTGTTACATCATTAATCAACAATAAATATCATTGTTTGTTCTTTGGCGTTGTCGTCTGCAGGCTTATCTTTGTTTACTTTGTTTAATGGTTTTGTTTGGATGGCTTGTTGTCATTTTGGTCTCCATTCTCGTATTGATATGTTGAAAACCTTCCCTGGATCTGAGCTAGTAAGGAGTTATGGTGCGTTTGTTGACTCTTTTGTCGAAACCCTTATTGACATCAAAACTGCAAAAACTGATATACTAAAATGCTGTTCCGTTCCTAATATATGCCGTGAACTGGTTTTAATGACACTGAGACAGAACTACTGTTTCTCTTACGTAATCCATACTGCCATGAAATCCTTCGATATCCCTAGCGTTTTAAGCGGCAGGATAAAAGAAAAGATGACATGATATAATACATAGCATATGTGTATGTATATGTATATGTGTATGTATATGTATCATATATATATCTCTGTATATGCATATGTATATGTACATGTATATGCATACGTATATGTATACATTTATGCATATGTGTATGTGTATGTATACATATATAAATATGTATGTGTATATGTATATGTGTATGTGTATGTATATGTACGTGGAAGTGTGTGTATGTGCGTGTTCAAGTTATTGTGATGACTACGTTGTGTGTTTATCTTTCTTTGTAAATTCTGTCCACGAGGGGCATGAAAATGACCTGGCATATGCTATATGTATATTTCTACATAATAAAGAAAACGATTGTATCCAAAACGTGCCGGAGTGACTGACTCGTTTTTGCCTCTCTCTTTGTCTCTGTTTCTCTGTCTCTCTCTGTCTCTCTGTCTCGTCTCTGTCTCTCTGTCTCTCTGTTTCTGTCTCTTTGTCTCTCTGTCTCTCTGTCTCGTCTCTGTCTCTCTGTCTCTGTCTCTCTCTCTCTCTCTCTCTCTCTCTTCTCTCTGTCTGTCTCTGTCTCTGTCTGTCTGTCTGTCATGCTGTCTGTCTATCTGTCTCTGTCTGTCTCTTCTCTCTCTCTCTCTCTCTCTATATATATATATATATATATATATATCCATCTCTGTCTGTCTGTCTTGTCTGTCTGTCTGTCTGCCTATCTATCTATCTATCTGACTGTCTATCTATCTCTTTCGCGCATGCTCAAGGCATCTGCCTGATAACTGCTGGCAGATTTCAGTGGAGCGCATATGGAATTGTCCGAGTGCGACGATTTAAACAAACACCCGAACTTCTAACTCCATTGCAACAAAAGAGTTGTTCCTGGGCAAAATGCTGTAGAAACAAATTCACTGTTGTAGGGAAACAAAAGCACATGTATACTATATTATATGTAAACTAAAATACATGTATTCAATAATAATAATAATAATATATTTTATTTATATAGCTCAAAATCTTGATAAAATCAAATCTAAGCGCTAAGCGTACACATGCATACATACCTACATACATATGAGCGTATACATGCATACATACATGCATACATACTTACATACATAAATCTAAGCTGAACGTATACATGCATACATACATACATACATAAATCTAAGCGTATACATACATACATACATACATACATACATACATACATACATACATATATACGTACGCACATGCATACATAATAACCACAATATTTATACAGCGCAAAATCTCGACAAAATCAAATCCAAGCGCCGAAAAGACACACACGCACGCACGCACGCACGCACGCACACACACACACACACACACACACACACACACACACACACACACACACACACACACACACACACACACACACACACACACACACGCATGGCCACAAATGGGGAGAAAGAATAAAAGCAATAAAAGCAAGAATAAAAGCAATGGAAAACCACAGAGAGCACATCATATACAATTATATATTAAAACAAAGTGATTCCCCTCCGAGCGGAGACAGGCTGCAGAGGGGGGTTGAGTGAGGTTAGGATTTTATGCAGAGGAGAAAAGGTGAGTTTAGAGAGCGGACTTGAAGGAGGCAAAAGTAGGTTGCTGACGGACTGAGAGAGGAAGTTTGTTCCAGGAGAGTGGACCAGAAACAGAGAAGGCTCGTGGACCATAGGTATTGAGCTTAGTGCGTGGAAAGCGAAAAGTCAGAGGATCGGAGGCAGAGCGGAGTGTACGTGAGGGAACATAGATCTCAAGTAGGCTTGACAGGTAATCGGGGGCTGCGTTATTGAGGCTTTTGTAGCACATGGTGTCTAGTTTGTTCTGTATGCGCTTTGATACAGGGAGCCAGTGAAGTTGTGCCAGGAGAGGAGATATGTGGTCAGCTTTTTTCTTTTTGAGTACAAGGCGTACAGCATTGTTTTGAATGCGCTGTAGGATGTGAATGGTGGAGGCAGGAAGACCAGACAGGAGTGAATTGCAATAGTCAATGCGAGACATTATGAAGGAGAGAACGAGTTTTGCAGTTGTTTCGACAGAGAGATACTTCCTGATCAGGCTTATACGATGGAGATGATAGTAGCAAGATCTGGCAGTTTGAGAAACAAAATTGTTCATGGACAGGGTAGAGTCAATGCAGACACCAAGGTTTTTAGCTGAATCAGAAATTGGGACTGATGTGTTACATAATAGGAGAGAAAGAGGAGGCAGCTGGGAAAGTTTCTGACGGATGCCAATGAGGATAGCTTCTGTCTTGTCGTCATTAAACTGAAGTCTATTGTGTATCATCCAGTTCTTAATGTCCGAGTAACACTCAGTGGTGCGAGTCAACAGGCGCTGTAAATTCAGTTCTAGGTGACACTGTTCTTGGAAATTGGTGTATTCAAAGAAAATTATGTTCTGATTAAACAAAAAACATGCATCCAGGAAACGTGTGTAATAGGTAACCAAAAATACATACATATGGGGAAATCATAGTTATAGACAAACAAAAGTGCATGCATACAGGAATAATTGTTATAAATAAACAAAAATACTGCATACAGAAACATTGTACAATAAATGAACAAAAATACATGCATACAGGAAAATTATCATCATCATCATCAAGTGATCCGCCACATGGCGTTGGCGATCATGGCCCTCCATGTGCATCTATCCCTTGTTGCTGCAAGCACATCTTCCACCCTCTCTGTCTTCAGCCACTCTGCAAGTCCGTCCTATATTTTTTCTCTGGGTCTACCTGGTGCTGTCTTTCCCTCCAGCTTTCCTGTTGTGAACAGGTCCTCTAATTCCACTTCCCTCATAAAATGGCCTATGAATGTTGCCTGTCTTTTCCTAATCTTCCTTATCAATGATCTTCTTGTGTCTGCCTCCATCAAGACTGTCTCGTTTGTTTTCTTTGCTGTCCATGGAACTCGCAACGTTCTTCTTAGAAACCACATCTCGGCTGCCTCAATCTTGTTCTGGCTTTGCTTGTTGACTGTCCACGCCTCACAACCGTATAACATTATCGGTTCTATATATCATTCAAGAACTCTCTTCCTGATGTTAATTGATAGGCATTTGTTGTTAAGAATTATGTCATAGGTAAACAAAAGTACATGCATACAGGAAAAACATTATATGTAAACAAAACAAAAAACATGCATTGAGGAAAAATATTTCATGTGTGAACAAAGAAACATGCGTCCAGGAAATTTGTTTTTGGTAAACAAAAAAAGTGCATATATATTCAGGAAAAGTATGTTATAGGTAAACAAAAATACATCCACCCAAGAAAATCATGTTTTTTTGGTAAGCAAAAACACATGCATACACGGAAATTATGTTTTCGGGAAACAAAAAAATCCATGCATACATGTGCTCATAAATTGTGATACAGGTAAACAAAACAGAACTGTATCGCACAGTACAATAGCGTGCAATAAATGCAAAAACTTGTTCTTCGTACAATGAGATGGGACCAGTAAAAAAAATATATTAAAAAAAAGGTAGAGATTGATTGATTTGGTTCAGTTTTTACGTCAGCACTCACCTCGGGTGATATGGCTGACGGGGATAACTATCCCGAGGAAGTCGGAGGAAGGGTGGACTTATCTAATCCTACACTGACACCACCAGAACAACAATGATGTTAAGATGGGACAGTGAGAAGGCCAATTTTAATGTAGCACACCCCGGGATTCGAATTCACAACCATGTGAATCCGACGCTCAAACCAACTGAGCCACTGAGGCCCGCTAAAAAGGTAAAGATTAGCCCTTTGACTCCCACACCCTATCCACCAAATCATTAAAAAAAATAACCCTTTGACTCCCTTACCCTATCCACCAGCTTCCTGCAGGACGTTGGTGGATAGGGTAAGGGAGTCAAAGGGTTAACAATGATAAACTGTATATTTCCTCTCAGTGAGAGGTATACCATGAGATTGAGGTCGTATGGAACTGAGGTGGCGTTAGAAATTCACCTGTTCTCGAAGCCAGTACCATGAGGGCGGTGCCCACCTCCTTTCCTTCATTGCTTTACCTTTCCTAAATCCTGATAGCACTACGCTACACTATACTGCACTACACTATATATTGCGTTGCACTGCACCGCACCACACTACACAACACTACACTGCACTGAACTACATGTACACTACGCAACACTGCACTGCACTGCACTGCATTACACTGCACTGCACTACACTACACTACACTACACTACACTGCACTGCACTACACTACACTGTGCTACACTACACTACACTACACTGCACAACAACACGATACAATACATTGTACTACACAACATTACATTAATTACATTATACTACACTATACTACACCACACTACACTGCACTGCAATGCACAGCTCTGCACTGCACTGCACTACACTACACAACACTGCACTATACTGCAACATGCTATGCTGCACTACACTACACTGCACTGCACTGCACTGCACTGCACTGCACTTCATTGCACTGCACTGCTTTGCACTGCACTGCACTACATTACACTACTCTACACTACACTGCACTGCACTGCACTACACTGCACTACAACACAATACAATACACTATACTATACTATATTACATTAATTACATTACACTACACTATACTACACCACACTACACTGCACTGCAATGCACAGCTCTGCACTGCACTGCACTGCACTGCACTGCACTACACTACACTACATTACACTAAACTACACCATACCATACCACACCACACTACACTATACTACACTCCACTGCACTACACTACATTACAATACACTACACTACACTATACATTGTACTGTACTACACAACACTACACTGTGATGCAAAACAGTAGAACTAAAAATCAAGAAAATACAATACAATGCTGCAGTAACTTTGTCAACAACCGACAGTGATCTAAAGTTAAGTATACCTCACCGACAAATAAGAAAGAAAAATAAACAGATATCAAAAAGACAACAACAACAACAAACAAACAGATATCACCAACATAGCCACAGTAAACTTCACCAAGGCCAGCAACCAAGACGTCAGGAGGATTGAACCACAGGAACCATCAACAGAGGACAGTCAATGGAAGAAAGATCCACCACAACCCACAATCCGCCGAAGCCACAACTACATTCTATAAACACAACAAGCGTTGGTGATACTACATTCTGTAAACACAGCAAGCGTTGGTGATACTATATTCTGTAAACACAACAAGTGTTAGTGATACTACATTCTGTAAACACAACAAGTGTTGGTGATACTATATTCTGTAAACACAACAAGTGTTAGTGATACTACATTCTGTAAACACAGCAAGCGTTGGTGATACTACATTCTGTAAACACAACAAGTTTTGGTGATACTACATTCTATAAACACAACAAGCGTTGGTGATACTACATTCTATAAACACAGCAAGCGTTGGTTATACTACATTCTGTAAACACAGCAAACGTTGGTGATACTACATTCTATAAACACAACAAGCGTTGGTGATACTACATTCTGTAAACACAACAAGCGTTGGTGATACTACATTCTGTAAACACAACAAGTGTTGGTGATACTACATTCTATAAACACAACAAGCGTTGGTGATACTACATTCTATAAACACAACAAGTGTTGGTGATACTACATTCTGTAAACACAGTAAGTGTTGGTGATACTACATTCTATAAACACAGCAAGCGTTGGTGATACTACATTCTGTAAACACAGCAAGCGTTGGTGATACTACATTCTGTAAACACAACAAGCGTTGGTGATACTACATTCTGTAAACATAGCAAATGTTGGTGATACTACATTCTGTAAACACAGCAAACGTTGGTGATACTACATTCTGTAAACACAGCAAACGTTGGTGATACTACATTCTATAAACACAGCAAGCGTTGGTGATACTACATTCTGTAAACACAGCAAACGTTGGTGATACTACATTCTGTAAACACAACAAGTGTTGGTGATACTATATTCTGTAAACACAACAAGTGTTGGTGATACTACATTCTGCAAACACAGCAAGCGTTGGTGATACTACATTCTGTAAACACAACAAGTGTTGGTGATACTACATTCTGTAAACACAGCAAGCGTTGGTGATACTACATTCTGTAAACACAACAAGTGTTGGTGATACTATATTCTGTAAACACAGCAAACGTTGGTGATACTACATTCTATAAACACAGCAAGCGTTGGTGATACTACATTCTGTAAACACAGCAAACGTTGGTGATACTACATTCTATAAACACAGCAAGCGTTGGTGATACTACATTCTGTAAACACAACAAGCGTTGGTGATACTACATTCTGTAAACACAACAAGTGTTGGTGATACTACATTCTATAAACACAACAAGCGTTGGTGATACTACATTCTATAAACACAACAAGTGTTGGTGATACTACATTCTATAAACACAACAAGCGTTGGTGATACTACATTCTATAAACACAACAAACGTTGGTGATACTACATTCTATAAACACAACAAGCGTTGGTTATACTACATTCTATAAACACAAAAAGTGTTGGTGATACTACATTCTATAAACACAACAAGCGTTGGTGATACTACATTCTATAAACACAACAAACGTTGGTGATACTACATTCTATAAACACAACAAACGTTGGTGATGCTACATTCTATAAACACAACAAGTGTTGGTTATAATTCTGTAAACATAACAAACGATGGTGATACTACATTCTATAAACACAACAAGAGTTGGTGATACTACATTCTGTAAACACAACAAGTGTTGGTGATACTACATTCTGTAAACACAGCAAGTGTTGGTGATACTACAATCTGTAAACACAACAAGTGTTGGTGATACTACATTCTGTAAACACAGTAAGTGTTGGTGATACTACATTCTATAAACACAAAAAGAGTTGGTAATACTACAATCTATAAACACAACAAAAATTGGTGATGCTACATTCTGTAAACACAGCAAGTGTTGGTGATACTACATTCTGTAAACACAACAAGAGTTGGTGATACTACATTCTGTAAACACAACAAGTGTTGGTGATACTACATTATGTAAACACAGTAAGTGTTGGTGATAGTACATTCTGTAAACACAACAAGCGTTGGTGATACTACATTCTATAAACACAACAAACGTTGGTGATACTACATTCTGTAAACACAACAAACGTTGGTGATACTACATTCTATAAACACAACAAGAGTTGGTGATACTACATTCTGTAAACACAACAAGTGTTGGTGATACTACATTCTGTAAACACAGCAAGTGTTGGTGATACTACATTCTATAAACACAACAAGAGTTGGTGATACTACATTCTGTAAACACAGTAAGTGTTGGTGATACTACATTCTGTAAACACAACAAGTGTTGGTGATACTACATTCTGTAAACACAACAAGCGTTGGTGATACTACATTCTATAAACACAGTAAGTGTTGGTGATACTACATTCTGTAAACACAACAAGTGTTGGTGATACTACATTCTAAAAAACACAGTAAGTGTTGGTGATACTACATTCTGTAAACACAACAAGTGTTGGTGATACTACATTCTATAAACACAGTAAGTGTTGGTGATACTACATTCTGTAAACATAGCAAGTGTTCGTGATACTACATTCTGTAAACACAAAAAGAGTTGGTGATACTACATTCTGTAAACACAACAAGTGTTGGTGATACTACATTCTATAAACACAACAAGCGTTGGTGATGCTACATTCTATAAACACAACAAGCGTTGGTGATACTACATTCTATAAACACAACAAACGTTGTTGATACTACATTCCATAAACACAACAAACGTTGGTGATACTACATTCTATAAACACAACAAGTGTTGGTGATACTACATTCTGTAAACACAACAAGTGTTGGTGATACTACATTCTATAAACACAACAAACGTTGGTGATACTACATTCTTAAACACACAACGTGTTGGTGATACTACATTCTGTAAAACAACACAACGTTGGTGATACTACATTCTTTAAACACAACAAGCGTTGGTGATACTACATATTCTGTAAACACAGCAAGTGTTGGTGATACTACATTCTGTAAACACACAAGTGTTGGTGATACTACATTCTGTAAACACAACAAGTGTTGGTGATACTACATTCTGTAAACACAACAACGTTGGTGATACTACATTCTGTAAACACAACAAGCTGTTGGTGATACTACATTCTTAAACACAACAACGTTGGTGATACTACATTCTATAAACACAACAAGACGTTGGTGATACTACATTCTATAAACACAACAAAGCGTTGGTGATACTACATTCTGATAAACAACAACAAACGTTGGTGATACTACATTCTGTAAACACAACAAGTTGGTGATACTACATTTCTGTAAACACAACAAGAGTTGGTGATACTACATTCTGTAAACACAACAAGCGTTGGTGATACTACATTCTGTAAACACACAACTGTTGGTGATACTACATTCTGTAAACACAACAAGTGTTGGTGATACTACATTCTGTAAAACACAACAAGTGTTGGTGATACTACATTCTGTAAACACAACAAAGTGTTGGTGATACTACATTCTGTAAACACAACAAAGTTGGTGATACTACATTCTGTAAAACAACAAGTGTTGGTGATACTACATTCTGTAAACACAACAACGTTGGTGATACTACATTCTATAAAACAACAAGCGTTGGTGATACTACATTTCTTATAAACACAACAAGTTGTTGGTGATACTACATTCTGTAAACACCAACAAACGTTGGTGATACTACATTCTATAAACACAACAAGAGTTGGTGATACTACATTCTGTAAACACAACAAGTGTTGGTGATACTACATCTTTAAAACACAACAAGTGTTGGTGATACTACATTTCTGTAACACAACAGCAAGTGTTCGGTGATACTACATTCTGTAAAAAAACATAGTGTTGGTGATTCTACAATTCTGTAAACACAACAAGTGTTTGGTTGATACTACATTCTATAAACACAAAAGTGTTGGTGATACTACATTCTATAAACACAACAAACGTTGGTGATTACTACATTCTGTTAAACACAACAAGGTTGGTGAACTACATTCTATAAACACAACAAACGTTGGTGATACTACATTCTGTAAACACAACAAGTGTTGGTGATACTACATTTGTAAACACAGTAAGTGGTTGGTGATACTACATTCTGTAAACACAACAAGCGTTGGTGATACTACATTCTGTAAACACAGCAACTGTTTGTGATACTACATTCTGTAAACACAACAAGTGTTGGTGATACTACTTTCTGTAAACACACAAAGTTCGTGATACTACAATTCTGTATACACACAACAAGTTGGTGATACTAATTCTGTAAACACAACAAGTGTTGTTGATACTACATTCTGTAAACACAACAAGTGTTGGTGATACTACATTCTTTAAAACAACAAGCGTTGGTGATACTACATTCTATAAACACAACAAGCGTTGGTGATACTACATTCTATAAACACACAAACGTTGTGGATACTACATTCTGTAAACACAACAAACGTTGGTATACTACATTCTTAAACACAACAAATGTTGGTGATACTACATTCTGTAAACACAACAAGTGTGTGATACTACATTCTATAAACACAACAAGAGTTGGTGATACTACATTCTTAAACACAGTAAGTGTTGGTGATACTACATTCTGTAAACACAGAAGTGTTGGTGATTCTACATTCTGTAAACACAGCAACGTTTGGTGATACTACATTCTGATAAACACAGTAAGTGTTGGTGATTACTACATTCTGTAAACACAACAAACGTTGGTGATACTACATTCTGATAAACACACAAGTGTTGGTGATACTACATTCTGTAAACAAACAGCAAGTTGGTGATTCTAATTCTGTAAACACAACAAGGTTGGTGATACTACATTCTATAAACACAACAAGGTTGGTGATACTAACATTCTGTAAACACAACAAGTGTTGGTGATCATCGACTACAGTGTTCGTGATACTAATTCTGTAAACACAGCAAGTTGGTGATACTACATTCTGTAAACACAACAAACGTTGTGATACTACATTCTGTAAACACAACAGTTGGTGATACTACATTCTGTAAACACAACAAGTGTTGGTGATACTACATTCTGTAAACACAACAAGTGTTGGTGATACTACATTCTGTAAACACAACAAGTGTTGGTGATACTACATTCTGTAAACACAACAAGCGTTGGTGATACTACATTCTATAAACACAACAACGTTGGTGATACTACATTCTGTAAACACAACAAACGTTGGTGATACTACATTCTGTAAACACAGCAAGCGTTGGTGATACTATATTCTGTAAACACAGCAAGCGTTGGTGATACTACATTCTTTAAACACAACAAGTGTTGGTGATACTACATTTTGTAAACACAGTAAGTGTTGGTGATACTACATTCTGTAAACAACAACAGTTTGGTGATACTACATTCTGTAAACACAGCAAGCGTTGGTGATACTACATTCTGTAAACACAACAAGCGTTGGTGATACTACATTCTATAAACACAACAAGCGTTGGTGATACTACATTCTATAAACACAACAAGCGTTGGTGATACTACATCTTCATATTTAAACACAAACACAACAAAGTTGTGATACTACATTCTGTAAACACAACAACGTTGGTGATAACTTACTTAACATTCTATAAACACAACAAGAGTTGGTGATACTACATTCTGTAAACACAACAAGTGTTGGTGATACTACATTCTGTAAACACAACAAGTGTTGGTGATATAACATTCTGTAAACACAACAAACGTTGGTGATACTACATTCTATAAACACAACAAGAGTTGGTGATACTACATTCTGTAAACACAGTAAGTGTTGGTGATACTACATTCCCGTAAACACAACAAGTTGGTGATACTACATTCTGATAAACACAACAAGGTTGGTGATACTACATTCTGTAAACACAACAAGTGTTGGTGATACTACATTTATAAACACAACAAACGTTGGTGATACTAACAACTTTGTATACACACTAACAAAACGTTGGTGATACTACATTCTATAAACACAACAAACGTTGGTGATACTAATTCTGTAAACACAGCAAGGTGTGTGATACTACATTCTGTAAACACAACAAGTGTTGGTGATACTACATTTTGTAAACACAAAAGTGTTGGTGATACTACATTCTGTAAACACAACAAGTGTTGGTGATACTACATTCTGTAAACACAGCAAGTGTTGTTGATACTACATTCTATAAACACAACAATGTTGGTGATACTACATTCTATAAACACAACAAGCGTTGGTGATACTACATTCTATAAACACAACAAGCGTTGGTGACACTACATTCTATAAACACAACAAACGTTGGTGATACTACATTCTGTAAACACAACAAGTTGGTGATACTACATTTGTAAACACAGAAGTGTTGGTGATACTACATTCTGTAAACACAACAAGCGTTGGTGATACTACATTCTGTAAACACAGCAACTGTTGTGATACTACATTCTGTAAACACAACAAGTGTTGGTGATACTACTTCTGTAAACACAACAAGTGTTGTGATACTACATTCTGTAAACACAAGAAGTGTTGGTGATACTACATTCTGTAAACACAACAAGTGTTGTGATACTACATTCTGTAAACACAACAAGTGTTGGTGATACTACATTCTGTAAACACAACAAGTGTTGGTGATACTACATTCTATAAACACAACAAGCGTTGGTGATACTACATTCTATAAACACAACAAACGTTGGTGATACTACATTCTATAAACACAACAAACGTTGGTGATACTACATTCTATAAACACAACAAGAGTTGGTGATACTACATTCTGTAAACACAACAAGTGTTGGTGATACTACATTTGTAAACACAACAAACGTTGGTGATACTACATTCTATAAACACAACAAGTGTTGGTGATACTACATTCTGTAAACAAACAAACGTTGGTGATACTACATTCTATAAACACAACAAACGTTGGTGATACTACATTCTGTAAACACAGCAAGGTTGGTGATACTACATTCTGTAAACACAACAAGTGTTGGTGATACTACATTCTGCAAACACAGTAAGTGTTGGTGATACTACATTCTATAAACACAACAACGTTGGTGATACTACATTCTGTAAACACAGCAAATGTTGGTGATACTACATTCTGTAAACACAACAAAGTTGGTGATACTACTTTCTGTAAACACAACAAGTGTTCGTGATACTACATTCTGTAAACACAACAAGTGTTGGTGATACTACATTCTGTAAACACAACAAGTGTTGGTGATACTACATTCTATAAACACAACAAGTTTGGTGATACTACATTCTATAAACACAACACTGTTGGTGATACTACATTCTATAAACACAACAACGTTGGTGACACTACTTCTATAAACACAACAAACGTTGGTGATACTACATTCTGTAAACACAACAAACGTTGGTGATACTACATTCTATAAACACAACAAGAGTTGGTGATACTACATTCTGTAAACACAACAAGTGTTGGTGATACTACATTCTGTAAACACAACAAACGTTGGTGATACTACATTCTATAAACACAACAAGAGTTGGTGATACTACATTCTGTAAACACAGTAAGTGTTGGTGATACTACATTCTGTAAACACAACAAACGTTGGTGATACTACATTCTATAAACACAACAAGAGTTGGTGATACTACATTCTGTAAACACAGTAAGTGTTGGTGATACTACATTCTGTAAACAACAGTAAGTGTCGTGATACTACATTCTGTAAACACAACAAGTTTTGGTGATACTACATTCTATAAACACAGTAAGTGTTGGTGATACTACATTCTGTAAACACAACAAACGTTGGTGATACTACATTCTGTAAACACAGCAAGTGTTGGTGATACTACATTCTGTAAACACAGCAAGTGTTGGTGATACTACATTCTGTAAACACAGAAGTGTTGGTGATACTACATTCTATAAACACAACAAGCGTTTGGTGATACTACATTCTGTAAACACAAAAGTGTTGGTGATACTACATTCTGTAAACATAGCAAGTGTTCGTGATACTACATTCTGTAAACACAGCAACGTTCGTGATACTACATTCTGTAAACACAGCAACGTTGTGATACTACATTCTGTAAACACAGCAAACGTTGGTGATACTACATTCTGTAAACACAAAGCGTTGGTGATACTACATTCTGTAAACACAACAAGTGTTGGTGATACTACATTTTGTAAACAAGTAAGTGTTGGTGATACTACATTCTGTAAACACAACAAACGTTGGTGATACTACATTCTGTAAACACAGCAAACGTTCGTGATACTACATTCTGTAAACACAGCAAACGTTGGTGATACTACATTCTATAAACACAACAAGCGTTGGTGATACTACATTCTGTAAAACACAACAAGTGTTGGTGATACTACATTCTGTAAACACAGCAAACGTTGTGATACTACATTCTGTAAACACAGCAAACGTTGGTGATACTACATTCTATAAACACAGCAAGCGTTGTGATACTACATTCTTTAAACACAACAAGTGTTGGTGATACTACATTTATGTAAACACAGAAGTGTTGGTGATACTACATTCTGTAAACACAACAAGTGTTGGTGATACTACATTCTGTAAACACAGCAAGCGTTGGTGATACTACATTCTGTAAACACACAAGTGTTGGTGATACTACATTCTATAAACACAACAAGCGTTGGTGATACTACATTCTTAAACACAACAAGCGTTGGTGATACTACATTCTATAAACACAACAACGTTGGTGATACTACATTCTGTAAACACAACAACGTTGGTGATACTACATTCTGTAAACACAACAAGTGTTGGTGATACTACATTCTGTAAACACAACAAGTGTTGGTGATACTACATTCTGTAAACACAGCAAGTGTTGGTGATACTACATTCTGTAAACACAACAAGTGTTGGTGATACTACATTCTCTAAACGCAGTAAGTGTTGGTGATACTACATTCTGTAAACACAACAAGTGTTGGTGATACTACATTCTGTAAACACAACAAGTGTTGGTGATACTACATTCTGTAAACACAGTAAGTGTTGGTGATACTACATTCTGTAAACATAACAAGCGTTGGTGATACTACTTTCTGTAAACACAATAAGTGTTGGTGATACTACATTCTATAAACACAGCAAGTGTTGGTGATACTACATTCTGTAAACACAACAAACGTTGGTGATACTACATTCTGTAAACATAGCAAGTGTTGGTGATACTACATTCTGTAAACACAACAAACGTTGGTGATACTACATTCTGTAAACATAGCAAGTGTTGGTGATACTACATTCTGTAAACACAAGTGTTGGTGATACTACATTCTGTAAACATAGCAAGTGTTGGTGATACTACATTCTGTAAACATAGCAAGTGTTGGTGATACTACATTCTGTAAACACAGCAAGTGTTGGTGATACTACATTCTATAAACACAACAAACGTTGGTGATACTACATTCTGTAAACATAGCAAGTGTTGGTGATACTACATTCTATAAATACAACAAGAGTTGGTGATACTACATTCTGTAAACACAACAAGAGTTGGTGATACTACATTCTGTAAACACAGCAAGCGTTGGTGATACTACATTCTGTAAACACAGCAAGCGTTGGTGATACTACATTCTGTAAACATAGCAAGTGTTGGTCATACTACATTCTGTAAACACAACAAGCGTTGGTGATGCTACATTCTATAAACACAACAAACGTTGGTGATACTACATTCTGTAAACATAGCAAGTGTTGGTGATACTACATTCTGTAAACATAGCAAGCGTTGGTGATACTACATTCTGTAAACATAGCAAGTGTTGGTGATACTACATTCTATAGACACAAGCATATCACCAAAGCCAACCCCAACATCAGATACTCTCAGCAGTTCAGAACAGAAAAAAATTCCTTGGAAACAAGAAGAAGAAGTTATCATAAAACAATGCATCGAGGGGAAAAAAAAAAGAGAGAAGAGAGAGAGAGAAAAGAGCGATAGATAGAGAGAGCCAGCGGGAGAAGCTGCATTGGCCTGTGGATGCGTTACTGAAGACGAGACATAGTCCAAGTTTGAGGCAGAGTGATAAGGAGTCGTAAGCATGCGCGCACGCGTACAAATACGCGCACACTTACGATGTAAAAGTAGCGATATCAATGTTTTGAATCTGTATCTGTATCTGTAGGGTACGTCGCTGTCGCCAAGATTTATGGGATTATCGCGACGGGTGGGGGTGTGCGCAGCTTAGCAGGTTCACTGTTTGGATGTTATCAGTCTTTTGAAGCTTTCAAGAGTTGGTGCTCTCACGATGTTTTCTTCCAGATGGTTCCAGTCTCTTGCTGTGCTAACAAAAAATGACTGTTTGAACTGCTCTGTCTGGCATCTGCTGACTTGGAATGTTCTCGTGTTGTTTCTTACGTAATTTGAGATCACACTGGTGGTACCGTACTGGTCGCCAGATGTTCATGGCCTTATGAGTCGTCCTGGTTTATGTGGAGTTAGGTATTCAGCAGATGGTATGGCCGGTATCAACCCCTCAACCACCTTGTAGAGGAAGATGAGGCATAGATTACGTCTGCGCTGTTGGAGTGTTGGCAGTTGCAGAGTGTGAAGCATCTTGGTGATGGAGCCGGGTGTTCTGGATTTACAATCGCCGGTTGTAAACCGGTCAGACAGGCGCTGCACTTTTTCTAATTTATCAATGTCCTGTTTGAGGTAGGGACTCCATATGATACAGCTACATCACACACACACACGCACACAAGCATGTACATTCGTACGCGGCGTACACAGACTTCACACATGACATAAAAATCATTTGTACATTATCAGGGTCGAACAAGAAAAAATGGGAGAAGGGGTTACACATAGGATCAGGTCTGGGGTTACTGTCCCCTGAAAATAAAGTGTTTTTGCCATTTGAAAGCAAACGCAAGAAATAGGCCTAATATGGAACATTTCCCTCCCGTCTTAGGCATACAGAACAATCTTGCTGAAAACATCTCCAAATTTTCATCGATCAAGCCTCTTCTGAAAATATGAGCAAACAACAAAGGCAGAGGGATGTTGAATTGCACAGCATTCACCCCCTCTTCTTCCCTACCCACCCCATCCCACCTACCCCTTTCTTTTTTTTATGAATTTTTATAGACTTTTTACCACCACCACATCTCTCTCTCTCTCTCTCTCTCTCTCTCTCTCTCTCTCTTCTCTCTCTCTCTTCTTTCCATACTTTGTGTAAGAGGGAGTCTGCACTGGTACCTTCCGAGTCCGGCTCTCTCCTCTCTCTCTCTCTCTCTCTCTCACACACACACACACACACACACACACACATACATACATACATACACACACACACTCACACACACACACACACTCACACACACACACACACACACACACACACACACACACACACACACAACACACACACACACACACACACACACACACACACACACTCGTCTAATATCACTCATAGGCTAGTGAAAAGACGTTAAATCCAAAAACGAAACGAAACGAAACACACACACACACATACACACGAGCGCGCGCTCGCGCGCACGCTCGCACGCACATACGCATACATGCACACACACAATGAACATGATAGACATATTCACGCAATTATGCACACAAAGACGTTTTGGCACACACACTCGCTAATTTGCATACACACACACACGCTCTTGAAGTGCACTTTGTAGGCCTACAGAAAATTATCATAGGGATGTCGTTATCGAGATTTTCATCTATGTTTATCGTTTATTATGTTATCTAGACTGTCATCTATTAACATCTTCCGCTCAAGGAGATCCTTGTGTGTGTGTGTGTGTGTTGTGTGTGTGTGTGTGTTCACGTGCACGAACGCGAGTGTGTGTTTGACGTCGGCTTTAGAAAAATAAAATGATAACTTTCTTTTTCTTTTTTTTTTTAAGAGGCATCTATCTGTGTCGTTCCAGACATATATTAGCCTATCGAACAACGCCCAAGGTGACCGGCGCACATAACTTAGATGTCTGTTGACCGGCACCGACAGAAATCGGAAGAGCTCGGTTGTTCTCGTTTTTAAGACAACCAATCAGAGCTAGCTTTACACACTGGTGGCGGCAAATATCAACACAATTTGGCGCAGTCGGCGCAATAGAAAGATTGTAACATTTGGAGTTTACCTATTTTCAGGGCCCTGGGGAAGGTAAGCACTAAGTTTGGGACTCTAATTCTACAAAGATTGTTCCAGGTAATGCAATTCTCTAATGACCAAAAATTACGCTGTTGAATTCGATACACTGGCAGCAGACGATCATTATTTCGACGAAAGTCAGATTTCGGAGATGACACTGTGACTGTTGTGTCTGCCAACGTGTACATCACTACATGTGCTGATGCAGTAGCCTGAGTAGGCAAACTGTGGATGCTGGTGTGTGTGTTGTTAATGTTTGTAGTTTACGCTTCTTCCCCCACCCAGCATCACAATAACTCTAGACAGTTTGGTAAAGGGTTATCAGAGTAGTCTATGGCAAAAATTGGTAATGGTGCAGTTTACCAAAAAGTTCAAGCAGTTCTGAAGACACATTTTACTCAGTTTTTGTGATTTTTAAATCAATAAATGATTGATGGTCAGCTAGATCTGTATCTGTGATCAAGTATTGAACAATGAGCACTGAAGTGAATAATAAAATTATAATGGGTCCACAAAATGATCATGATGGTTGGCTAGGAAAGGATTGATCTAGTCTTCTTCAGTGTTGAGGGCCCACAATCAAACTTTATTAGCCTATTCATTCTGGCACCTATAACTGGGGGGTTTGCAGCAGATAAATCAGGGTAATGGACATGTCTTTAGAGTTCAGTTTTAATCGTGATGATGGTGGGGTGGGGGGAATGAGGGTGGTGGGATGAGGAGGGGGGTGGTGGGTGAAGAGGGCTTTTCAAGTAGAAATAGAATCATAAGAACATTTAATTAGGCCAGTGATGATACTTAGTCTGCTACATAGTGATAGTACATGTATGGCATAGGACAAGTGAAAAATTTGAAAACTGGTTTTCCCAGAAGTCATTCAGAGTGTGGTTTCTCTATTTTGAAATAGGCCTAGTTTACTGATGAGATGATAAGATCACCAGTGAATGACTATTACACTTCAACTTTTTAGAGAAAAAGTTGCTCCATATCTTTTGAACAGATTTAAGCTGTTGGTCTGTCAGTTACCGTTCTGGGAACTGAAACTTAGGACCTCTTATGTAGTACAGTCTGTGACTGAATGTATTTTAATTTGTAGCAGTCGGATATCTTTCTGTCATTCATACACCAGACTACACAAATTATACATTTGTGGTGATCAATTTTTTTATTTACATTGTGAAGAATGGAATGGCTCCACTTTTCATGTGCTTCCTTTAATATTATTCAGCATGTCATTTATATAAATGAGGAACAGCACGTGTTCCACTCATAGTGCACTTTTGTACAGCCAGGTGTATGCCATTGGTGGTTTATTTGGTTTGCTGATACAGATTTACTGTGATTTGCCATGTGAGAACAAGCGCACTGTCTATAGAGAGAGCAGCCACCACTTTTGTGTGTTGTTTGTTTGAGTGATTTTTAGACATGTTTTTGTCAGGTATAACTATTTACTTTGCTGTTGAGATTTTTATTAGTAGTATGCAGTAAAGGACAAACAGTTGCCTACCTGTCGGGGGCAAGTGATTATTTGTCTGGCAGGTGGTGAGTGCTGTAATCTGCTTGCTAGGCCAGTGTGATGGGTATTCGTACCATCTGCCTCAGAGAATTTGGTCAGTTGGCGTTAACCATATATGTGTTATATATATTATATATATATATATGTAGTCATCTTCCATCTTTAGTGCATCAGCCAGAGCAGACAGACTTAGTAAAGTTACACTTAATCAGTGACACTGATATTGTTGCATATGATATTGTGCAAAGCAAGTGGCTTTGTCAGAAGACAATGGCTAGTCAGAGTGGTGTACTTTACAGTTTATCAGATTTTGATCACTTGCACTAGTTGCAGACAACACAATAGCAGACATCGAAGTTCTAGATAAGAATCCATGGCAACCAAGGATGGGTTTGGAGATTTTGTTTGTTTGTTTTTTTTTTGTTTGTTTTGTTTTGTTTTTTTGTCTCCCAAAAGAAATCTTCCTGACAAGACACTTTGGTTTTGGCATGTCAAGATCTGGTCAAGTTTGATGTCAAGAGCTGTATGTTCTCTTCATCCACTCTGAGATCTTGACAGAAATTGGGTGCAACCTTGGTACAGCAAGAAGAGGGAACTGGCTGAGGCTGAAGATAGCTGTGAAGAGACTGCCACTGTGTCCCAGAAGCCAGAAATGGGGGAACAAACAATGCATGAAAGACAGATTTTAAGTAATTCAGTGGCAAGACTTCCCCTTGTAGATCGTAGATCTTGCAGAGCTTTCCATGTGTAGTACTTTAATATCCATGCTGTTCAATACCATTTACCATTTTTGAAGGCAAAGATCTCATACTTTTAAAGCAGTGTTTGCATCACACTGACGCACTAACTTGACTAAGTGAATATTAAATCTGCTCTACTTTTTATGACAGTTGACCTTTGCATATTGTAACTGTATAGGAGCTACTTCTGGCGCTGTGGTATTATTTTTGTGCTCACTGATTATCTGAACAGGATCAAGTATTCAAGGTAACGAATTCAGGTAAACCGCAGAGCTTAATCATAATGAATAAAGGTAAAACTTAATGTCTTTATCTGCTTGAGGAGATAATGGCGGACAGAAGATGACAGGATACAAAGGGTTCAACTCAAAGACAGGATCAAAGAGCTGACACTACCATGTCTTGAGGCATCACTGGTTCAGCACTTTGCCATTTAATGATTTACTTAGGTTACTGCCCAGCACTCCCTCTGGCATGTTGGGACAGCAGTGAAAGTCTACATCAGTACATGTGTCTGCCCTTGACCATCTTTCTAACACTGCCTTACGTCAGGCCATTTTTCTTCATTTTTGCCTCCATTGTTTGGTGCCATGATTGTTTAGTGCAGTATGTCTTGGTAATCCTCATTTGTTTCCCTTCTAGTGTCCATTGGAGAGCAGGGTATACAGTGGAAGTTTTATCATTTCAAGGCATGTCTTGTCCATCTTGCAGGCAATAAAAGCCATCCTTTCTTCGTTGTAATGAGCTAAAAGATCCTGAAATCCCCTGTGGCTAGAAGATACAGAGCAGCTTTCTCAGGCTTTGAAAAATTGACAGCACGACCAAGTAAGCACGCTATCATCATTCAGCAGTCTGAGCTGTACAAGAACGTTTACTAAACACAGCTCTGGTAAAGTCACACTTTGTTAAGAATGCTGTTCTGTGCAGTTCTCCAGGCATTGTTCATACTTCTGGAAAGATTTGTAACTTTAGTACATTGTGTTCATAAAAGAAATTGAACAAAGTAAATTTGAATATATGTTTGACCTGTTTCTGTGTTGCCATATTATGTGTAAAAACTCTTAACTGTATAGACTGTTTAAGTGTTATGTAAGTTAAATGTTGAAAACACTGTTATTGTTCTTTCAAATGCACATTGTGTAATTGTTTTACGTGTTGTGTTCCAGATTTGCTATGACCATGTCAAGGGAAAGTATTCGCAAACAGATGCAAGATCAAAGATCCAATAGGAAAAGGTATGCATTCAGTTTTTAGTTAAAGAAAAAAATCAGTAAACATTAATGTATATTAACTTAAAGCTTTTGTAGAGCATTCATACATTCCCCCATTCCCACTTGCACTTTATCAGAGTAAGGGGAAAAGTAATAACAGTGTAATAATGTCACTTTTGTCAGAATCAGTGATAAGTGGTGTATATGTATATGCAGTGTCTACATGTATATTATATATTATAGTTTGATGTCATGATAACATGGGCATCAGTGTTACCCTGACACCAACTGATGGTGGTTTTAAGGATTTTTCAGCAGCTCTACCTGAATTATTTTCAACCGGTGGTGAAAAGATTCAAATTGCATCAAAACAGACAGACTGACCATTGATGATAAAATCATTGTATAAATTGTATTAAACTGTACAATAAGGTTGTACAGGAGTAGGGTGGTAGACCTCGACTTCCATCGGAGCAAGAATTATGAGAGCAGAACCCATCATCTCCTTTCTGTTTTAACTTTCCCAGCCCTGAGTATGTTCCTTACAAGTTCATGAAGCCAGCAGCACAAAAATTCTGTTCTCCACCTTGCATGACTTGAAGTAAACAGTTTAGATAAAAATTGTTTGGGGTTTGTTTTTTTTGTTTTTTTTTTGGGGGGGGGGTTCATTTCCTCCTCCCTTCCCCCCCCCCCCCCCACCCCAAGGAGATGAATAGAATGGCTTGACTAACTTATCTGATTCATTGTTGATGGTTTTGTGATGCTTTTCTATTGTGGAAGGCACGCCCAGTTAGAAATTGTGAATTTAAATAGTAGTGATTGTCTGATCAGTCAGTATAAGTATGTTCATGGAAACACATTCATCAGTAACTGACAGTATTCTATACCTTATTTGCAGGCAACTATATGAAGTAGCACCGTCTCCACCCAAGAAACGGAAGCTTGTAATAGGAGACAGTCCGTCATCTTCTCCCTCCAAAGGTCCACTTACAGACAATAGTGATGATGATCACTACCGACTTTCAGAGCGAAATCGTTCTATAGCAGCAAGAAGCTAGTGTTACCCAAGACAGCTGTCAGCACCGAGACTCCAAAGTCTTTCCATGCCGAAGCTGCTGCAAGTAAGACCAGAAGTGTCATCAAAACAACTAGGAAGACTCCCACAAACAAAGGAAGGAACAGGTTTGCTAATGGAAAATCCGTACAGTCACGTGCTGCTCTGTCCCCCATCAAAAATGTCTACAACAATGTCAAGAAACAAAACAAATCAAAGTCTGTGTCTAAAGCTAATGTTAACCACAAAAGAGGCAAATCTGTCCCTGCAAAGGTTAAACTGAATGTTGATACAGTTTTGCCTAGAAAGCCTCAGAATTCACCTTCTGCGAATTGTACACCTAATAACAACCGCAAATTTTTCAAGCACAAGTCCCCGGGATCAGCTTCAAAGGCCACAGGAGGCATCATTGTTGGAAAAGGCTTCAATCTCAAGTTTACTCCGGGGAGTGTGAATGGACGGATTAACCAGACAAAACATAAAAAGGCAGGATTGTCTGCAAATAAAAAGAAATACACTAGCACTAGAAGATTCTCCAAAGTGGAAACGGTGGCCAAAAACCAGTCACAAGATGAATCCAGTTTCAGTGAAGAGGATTCTGTCCAGAATGCATCCATCCAAAACAGTTTGGAATCAACAGCCACTTCATCAACAATGAGCTGCATGATTTTTGATGAGGAACCAGCGTACCTAACTTCTGAGAATCTGTTCACTTCTGACACTCAGTCTTTTCCATCAGACATAACAGAGCCAGTGGCCGATTCTCCTGCCAGTGTATCCACACCACAGTCAGATTTGTCTTCACTAGATGATGGTCATGGCAGAAAGTTCTATTCCATCTTTTCCGTGAGGCACCGCAACCAACGAACCATTACAGAAAGCAGGTGAGAACGACAATAGACAAAGCACACTCATTTATTTTGTAAGTTATTAGGTGTTCTTGCTGTAACATGTTACAATTCATCTGTTTGATATTGGCCTCCCCTGTTATTTTCTCCCGCTGAGAACTACACAGTCAAGTGGGAAGTGCAGCACAGAGTTGGTAGAATGAGATACTTTCTGACATAGATTTGATAGTCAGTTTGTAAATGTAGATAAATGTAACCTTTCTCAGTTTCTGTAAATTGTACTAGCCAAGGTGCTTTCATGTCACTGTGGTATTTTAACCAGTGCATGAACTTCTCTGTCTTGTATGTATTTCCTTATTTTTGTTTTATTATGTTAGACATGACTGAATTTTCAAATGCATATTATATAATTCTAAGCTTTTCAAAGTGTACATTATAGTGACTTGATAGAAATAACAAACATTAAGTAAAACTACTAAAAGATTACATTACAATGAATGATATTAATAACAAAGAATAAATGAAAGAGTATCACACCTTACCTTGTATTCACTCCCCTGTGGAAATGTTGAGGGTTCTTTCAATATAAATAGTATCCTCAGTATGAATAGTATCTCCACCTTCTGGAAAGTCTGCTAGGGTTTTCCTCTTTCTGTTACTGTCTTTTGTTTCTGCCTCCTTTGCTTTCTGTCATCTTTTCCTATCATTTTCTGCCTTGCTGATTTATTTGCCTGTATGTGTTCTATAAAGTCTTACATACTTTCTCTTAGGATTGATGATCGCTTACATCATATTACATATATTATCTAAATTTTTAGCTTTAACTCTGTCCCATTTGCATAGCTTGCAGTGAAACTTCCCTTACTATTCGCCATCTTTTTTGTTCGCACAAAGACAACTTGAATGGAATGCGGTCATTTCCTTCTTCTCTCTTGTGAATGATGCCAGTGGTGGCGTCTTAATTTTGTGTTAACAGTTCATTGGTCCTTCATGGACCTACCCGCCAAATTTCATCCATTCAGAGTGAGCTAGCTCATGGTTACAGCGTGATGGAAAAGTACTGGCCATGTGTGCAAACATGCGGCCGGAGTGAACACATGCAGGAGAGCTGTTTAGCCGGATGCAGCCGGAGTGAATGGGATAGGGTTAAGGAATGTGATGCGCAGAATCAATATTATGTTATATTAATTTAAGCTAGTTTTTATGTTTTAGTGTCCTTAGTTATGTGTACATTTATATGCAAGTTTGTTTATGTAAACTCCTTGGTGATAAATTGGAAGGAATGGTCAGCGCCAGGGACGTTTAGATTACTTGCGTAAAAGCGTTGTGTTTGAAATGTGTACTTATTTTTCTTGTCTAGGTTATCCTCTTTTTTTATTATTATATCATTGATATAATTAATATCATTATTGTTACCATTATTATTGTTGTTGTTCAGGGTAAAAGATATGCGTATGTTTTCAGACTGTTATAGCCTTGATATGGCTCTGCGCAGTCAACTGGGCTTCAAACAGTTATGATAGTACATTAGTAGTGGTGATAATGATAATAACCATGTGTACAACACTGAACAATTATGAATTATATTTTGCTTTCACAGCCCTTCTACAACCACAAGGAGTACACCAAAAGACTCCCCAATGATGAGAAAGTTTATTGCTGTCAAGGGAGATAACAAGCAACTGGCATTGGTAAGTTGGAGTCTGAAATGTCAAACGAAATAGGTTCTCGTCTATGAAACATGATTTTCTGTGTAGAGCTTTATGATTATGATTGCATGATAATTATTATGTTATGGTGATTTTTTTCTGATTTTAAAATACTGTTGATTCAAAGCATTAGTGTAGAAGTTATTTCTCAGTCTGTTAATTGTAACAGATTTTTTTCCATTTAGGCCTACAAACAGAAGTGTTGAGACTATAAGACGAACTGATATATATTGAAGTTTGTTCTTAGGTCATCAGGATATGGTCTTGGTCATCTTGTTGCCACATGTTGATTCTGACAAATATTCAGATTGATGTACACAATGGTGTCGGCAGATGTTATGGCTTTTGTCTTGAATTTTAATAGTGAAGATGTCTGTGAATTTTCTGTAATTGTATTCAGATGGGGAATGAAAATAAACAACCGTGAGGAGGTTTTCATTGAGATGAGTTTTTGTCATAGGATGCTGGCCAAAAGACATGGGGGGCAACACAGTGCAAGGCGTGCGCTATGGTGTACAGTCCAGGTGATGCAACTGATGAAGCTACACATGCCAAGTTTCACGAGAGTGCTCTGGCTTCTCTCAAGTTCACTGTGAGTTGATGTGGGTTTGAGAGTCTAGATCCATTACTGTTCATCTCTCATACAGCTTTGAAGTGTGTGGATTTCTGTGGTTTGAGCATAACTGAAGTCATTGCGTTGTTGCCCATTTTATGGATGAAAATTCTGTCTTGAACATGATTGATGATGTAGATATACATCTGCAGGTGTGTGTTGAATTTTTCCAATTACCAGGAAGCATTTTCTGTAAAGTGGGATTGAGTCTTCAGATATTAATTATTGGTTTGAACCTCGGTCAAATTTCTTAACCCTCTCACATTTGCATATCTCTCATGGTTTTTCAGGTTTTTGCAAGGAAAAGATGGTTCATGTACACAAAACAGCACTACTCGGCCGTCATTTGTCTTCAAGCAAAAATTTTTGGCAGAAGTGTTTATGAGTGAACATACTTTGGTTTGCATGTCAATATGTGTGTCTCACTTGTGGATGTCGTGTCGTTGTCCCCTCTATTGTCACATGTCACAGGTGTTTTCGAGGTGACATCATGATGTTAGCAAACATATACAATGTAACATGACATACAGACGTTTTTGAGTCACAAACAATACAGAGAGGCCTACCTAAACTTGTGCCATCACTCCTTCACTATGGTAATCCATGTGAATTGTCACTGTGTCACCAAATCCATGTCACCAACTATACATGTTTTCAGTCAAAGAACAGGAAAAGCACTACAAACTAACACTGCTACACAGTCTACTTTGTAGGCCTACACTTTATGGAGAGAGAAAAATACGATTGATCCCCATCATAATAAGGATCGACAGGTAGGCACACATTTCAGCTGCTGATATGTCACTCCACAATGGATCACCGGTCAAGCCTTCAACAACGATCTTTTGTTTTGCATACTTCTTGTTCTCCTCTGCCGCTGTTTGAAAAGATTCCAGTAGAAATAAAAAAATAATCTAAAGGTTTTGCATTCACGGGTAACGCTTGTGAAGGGCCAGTTTCGAGATGGAATTCGTTCACCTACAATTTCGCTAACGGCACATCATCTTCAGGATCGCTTTCTTCCTCGTCTTTCTCTTCCTCATCGTCTCCTTCAACAATATCAATTTCTACATCTGATTCCCCATCTTTTTCTCTTTCCATCTGCTCCATTTCTCTCAAAATAACTTCTAATTCCTCGTATGTATAATCCTCCCATTCTACTTCGTGCCGCATCGCCATCTTTCTCATTCACACAAAGACAAGAATGGAATGCGGTCATTTCCTCCTTCTCTCTTGTGAATAATGCCAGTTGTGGTGTCTTAATTTAGTGTTAATAGTTCATTGGTCCTTCTTGGACCTACCCACCAATTTTCATTCATACAGAGTGAGCTAGCTCAAGGTTACAGCGTGATGGAAAAGTACTGGCCTGTGGCCATGTGTGCGGGAGAGCTGTGTTTGGCCGGATGCAGCCAGAGTGAATGGGATAGGGTTAAGAAGGCTTCTTAAGAGTCAAAGGGGCAGATAAAAGATCAAGTAATGCATTTTGAATGAGCTCAAAGTCCAACGTCAACTGTTGGCAGAAATCAACAAAAGCAAAATGAAATACATCGGCCATGCAACCCACAATACCAACACATATCAAATGACAACAGTTTTACAAGGAAAAGTTGAGGCCAAAAGAAAGCCAGGTAGATCAGCCATGTCCTACATGAACAACATTACCATCATCAGTGGTTTGAAGGTCTACGAAGTAGCACATAAAAGTCCGGATCAGAGTAAATAGAGGAAAGTTGTGACGTCTGCTAGGGTGGCTACCATCAAACTCGATGCTGACTGATGAAGGGGTGATCAATGTATGGACACCGTAGCACTTCACCTTTACCCCTATTTTTGTTTTGGCCCTTTTTTTTTTTTAATCTGTTATGTGAAATTCTATGAAAATGGTTTGATGTGTACTGTTTGCACTGTATGCATGGGTGCAACTTTTTCTGTTTGACTATGGAATCCGTTTTTTCAAAAGAGTCAGAAACGGAAAATCCGTTTTTTGAAAAAGCTTCAGTAAGCCCCCCCCAGACCCCCCTTACGGGCGCTGCTGGCCCCGTGGACCCCTTTCAGTTTTTTTCACTTTTTCTGAATTGCACCCTTCTTTATGTAGTTATAATTGTTAAACTTACAAGTACCTGGCATACATATATATATTCATTCCAGGCTGCTTTGTCATAAAGTACAAACCAACATCAGTGCATGGTCCACTCATCAGAATCAAAATCATTGTCAGGCAAAAAAAATACACAATACAGCATAAGTAATTATATGCCGCTCAATCCATGGGAGCAAACACTAATCCCATGTGTTTATACCCCAACGTACGTTATATGAATTTAATCAAATGGTTTTATTATCAGATCTGTTCTTTAATTGACTAAATGTATACGCATTCAACTCTCAGATTAACAGTCACATGTCAGTTCCTGCAATCCCCTCAAGAATATTTCTGCAATTTGTATTGTAGCACTGGGGTTTTATCTACCAAATATATATTAGTAATTGGTGAACAACACTCATTGCATCCATCTCTGAGTCATTGTCACTGCCACCATCAGAATATATGATGCAGTCACAACTCCGCTTGTGAACTGTGACAAGAGAAAACGGAAACTTGGGCATTGACTCGCAACTTTGTTGTTGAGGATGATTCCAAATTTTACACTGCAGGAGCTGGAAACTGAGTCTGTTTCAGTAAATATAAACAGTACAGAACTGATGTAAGACCTTCAAGAAATATTTTTTCAATCTTTTCAAAACAGATGAGCCAATCAGATGTCTAGATAAAACAAAAGAGGAAATCTGTTGATTTTTTTTTTAACCATTACCAGCTGTAAAGGGACAAAACCCAGTGCTTATCCCCATTGCAAAATATCTGTGACTTCATTCTGTCTCATCACGAAAAGCAAACTGTTCCTACGTCCGTCTCATTGATTTGTCCCCATTCTGTTCTTTTTGATCGTTCTCTCATCTGTCATTGAAGGGCTGGAAGAAGGAACGGGTGATCAAAGACTTTCTGGACGATGGAAGCCGAGTCATCATTGTGCTGCCAGACGATCACCGCTACAAGGTGAAGAAGGTATGTCTCTTAGTTACACACATTGTTCATCCTGTTGACTAGCAGATAGCATAAAGCATTGTACTGATTAAAGTGCATGAATAAACAAATGCTGTGGCTTACAAATCAAATCCAATTTTAGGCAGTAGGTTCTGGAAGCACTTAACTTGATTTGAAAATGAAAGCTTTTTTGTAAAGGATCTGATTGAGAATTGACAGTGCGTGTACCCTCTTTCTGCCTCTTTTCATTTGTGGAATTCAGATGTTTATGAAAAAAAAGTTACTGAAATAAACATTGAAAATAATCAGTTCTGACTTGGGTTGGGATTGAATTTACTTACCATCCACGCAAGTGGTATGTAAGGGGGGACGTGATTAGTCCATTTCACCTTTAACCCTTTAATTGCCCACCTTGTGTCCATCACCGTGTCATTTTCATGCATCGCTATGCCTATAACCCTAATTATCACGAGGTATTTTCGTCTTGGAAATTTCAGAAAACTAGAAGGGGAACAACAGTATAAAATGGTTCAGCCACTAGAAGTTTTTTAATACCTCCCACCCAGCCCTTTAAAATAAAAAAAAAAAAAACCATTGACATTAGGGGTCTATCTGAAACGGTGTATACTTGGGGGGGGGGGGGGGGGGGAATATCCCCAAATTATTTCCGAAATTTATGAGATATTTTACCCAGTTGCTTTCAATAATTGAATAAGCAGTTGTGAATGTAGGCTGACAAGTCTGATACAGGATTATGCAGTATCTAAATTAGGGTGGCCCAAAATGTGAAAACATTAATTGAAGATATCTCCATTGTTTTGGAACGAATTTAAATCGGAATTGACAGGAAAGTGTAAGAAAATTTATGCTTGTTAGTTCCATCAAGATTGCATCAAAACTATGCTGAATATGTCAACATGTATCAGTAAGGATTTCTCAGTGGTTTAACGACAGATTGTAACCAAATTTAGACTTCATTTAAGAACATATTTCAGTTGCATAATGTACAAATATATTTGGTCCAGTATTTGAACTTAAGAGCCTTAGTCTTATTTGATGTAAATATCCCACACGCTAGGTAGGACCACAAGACCTAGCCAACACATAGGGCTAATGTGAAGGCTTACAACTTGCACCATGATAATTTTGGGTCTTCTCCATCACAGGGCATTAGTGACATTAGTTTATATGGCATTTGTACTCAACACAGAGATGTTATCTTGAGAAACTGAAATGATGTGATTAAAGAACCTGACGACTGAAAATTTAGGTCTGTTCCTTTTTTTTAGTTGATTTGTGCATGAAATATGAAAAGAAGACAAAAAAAGAAGCACAGAAAGAGGGTATTTTGATTGAATACTACACAAAATATGTTAAAAGAGCACAGAACAGACATGCTTTATTTTAATAGTGTGACTTGAATATCTTGCTTGTTTATCCCAGTCTCATGTGGTTTTTGTTCTCTGCATCTACAGCTTGAGCTTATTTGCAGGTAGAAGAAGTGAACCGAGTCATGGGACAAGAGCTGGGTTTCCCGGATCAGACATTCAGCTTTCATGGCTCCTATAAGGTAAAACTTACAATGCAGTATATTTTTCTGTTTTTTGAAGTTTGCTCAGGAGGGATTCATCGCACTCAGACAATTCCATACTGGCAAACTCCTTGAGCCTACGCAAAAACCCTATGCACTGGCAAGGCCTTGAAACAGTAAAGAGGGGAAGGGGAAGACAGGACCTATCGAAACTTGACACCATCAGAATGATTGGAAACATTAAAGATGGGCACATGAGAAGCCAACTTTTATGTTGCGGGCTGGGATTGAACTCAAGATGTGAGATCTGGAGTCCGTGGCTCTATCAAGAGTCAGTCGGCCCAATTAACCTGTATTATCAGCGTGTGATAATGGGGCAGCTTTTTTTTTTTTTTTTTTTTTTTTTTTTTTAAGTGATTTGCACAGTAAACAGGTTCTGATGGAGATTAATGTGTGCCTGTAGACTGCCTGCTTGGGTACTGATTCTTCCCTCTACTGTATTCAGTTCATTCAAATGAGAAAACGTGTGTGGAGTATATGGCTTTCATTGGCACCAGTGTTTTGTTCACCGACACTAAAAATGCATATTATTTATTGTGTAACCTCTTGAATTTATTTCAGGCATTCCTGTACATATCTGATGAAAAGAGAGTGGAAGGATGTTGCATTGCCGAGCCAGTTACACAGGCAAGTTAAACCATTTCCTTTTGTTGTGACTTATTTGTTTTGTTTAGGTTGTGTGTGCTTCAAGTTGCTTGCGTTAACAAACTTCTACAAACAGTACTTAGCAAAGAGATATGGGGAAAAACCTGCTTGTATTCTTTATTTAAAAACATTTGACAGAGATTAAAAGCAAACTGCATTTGTAGTGAGAATAGGATGGTTGTTGTGTGTCAGTGTAGCGATGATTTTTAAGGAGGCCATGGCATCATTTATTCAAACTTTTAAGAAAGACCAGAACCACCAGCAGATAACATCACCAGCAGCCTCACTTCAAGAAGTACAGACCATGAAGACCAGAAACATGAGAAGAGAATCCAGGTAAAAGCTAACATAGCTAGCAAGCAACTGTGATGCCAGAACTCTCTCTTCAACGGCAAATGTGTGACCAATGCCAAGATCAAGACTTCCTTGGCAGTCTTCCAGAGAATATGGAAATCCCAAGAAAACGGAAGAAGAAATCATTATGAACACAATAAAGAAGAAAAGGGGAAAAGAAGAAAGATCAAAGAGGGTAAAGCATGCACCATCTTTGTTAAGCTTTTGTTATTCTTTGATATTAAATGTATCCTGCCAATGCATGGGAAATAAATGAGATTGGTCTTCAAAACAAAACAAAAAGTTGAAGAAAAGAGAAAAACACAAGAAAAACATTTCAGGGGAAGTTGCCTGTGTGAATATTAACAAACAAACAAAAGTTTGGGGGGGGGGGGGGGGGGGAGATGGATGAAGAGAGGCTGAGATTTTTTAGAATGGCCTCACAAACAAGACAGTGAAAAGCAGGGTGAAATTGGTCAAGAATGACTTGATTGTGGTTACTACGCTGCAATAAGACAAAGGACAAGTAAATGAAGAGATAGTGCAGTGTGGGCAAATTACTCAGGTTTGAATGTCACAGGCTACTGGGGATGGATTCAGCAATAGTACAGTGTGGGCAAATTACTCAGGATTGAATGTCACAGGCTACTGGGGATGGATTCAGCAATAGTACAGTGTGGGCAAATTACTCAGGTTTGAATGTCACAGGCTACTGGGGATGGATTCAGCAATAGTACAGTGTGGGCAAATCACTCAGGTTTGAATGTCACAGGCTACTGGGGATGGATTCAGCAATAGTACAGTGTGGGCAAATCACTCAGGTTTGAATGTCACAGGCTACTGGGGATGGATTCAGCAATGGTGCAGAAAAAAAGAATTATTCAGGGTAGTGGACTTTGGTTGTGTAATTCAAACTTCTCTCTTTGATTGTTGCTTTCAGGGCTACCGTATCCTGCCAACTACGAAAGATGTGTCAGAATCTCAGAGACCTTGGTTCTGTTCCTCTATTCCTGAACAAGCCTCTGTAGGCATTGGGCGTCTTTGGGTATATGGTCCCAGCCGTAAACGTGGCATTGCATCCCGTCTCTTGGATTGTGTCAGGTAAAATTAAGGGTCACTAGTTTTGTGTACAAGACTATTAGAACATTCATTCTTATTATACCTGTTTGGGTTAACATGAAATTTATAGTAGTAAATGAGGACATTTTTGTAGCGTCTGTCTTTCAGGAGCTCCAGGACTGAATTATTGTCACCTTCATTGTAAAAATTTTCTGGGGGCTTATTTCAATATAATTTATCCCCACCTACTGGAAATCGTGCTTAGAAATTTCCTTTTTTGTCACTGTTTGATTCTACCTTGCTCCTTTTTCTATTATCTCTTCTGATCATTTTTGCTTTGCTGATTCATTCAGCTTTATGTTTTGTTATAAAACCTTCCATACTTTTATCTTAGACTGGTAATTGGGTGTATGTATTAACTGCATTTTTGGCTCTAGGAAATGTGATGTGCAGAAGCAATTTTAGATAATTTAGACCCGTTTTTATACATGTTTTTATATATTTCTGTTTATGTTTGTATCCAGTGTTTGGGTAATTGTTTTTAACGCCAGTGTGATTTGCCAGATGGCAATGCAGCAGCATGTCTTAGATCGGTTCAAAGCATCGTACATGTTTTTGTTTGTTTGTTGTTGTTTTTTTAATTCCTAGGTCAACAAGCTGTAGTGTGTTTCAAGTGGTTATAACCTGTTATCGCTTTGGCTGTGTGTTGTATAAATCGTTTGATTTTGAAGTTACTGGAGATCATTTGCGTATACGTAATATGTGATGTGTACAGGTCTTTGTTACACTTGCACATGCATACTCATCGTAGTTGTAACTGTGTTTGTGTGTTCAGAATGTCGAGTATGGATATGTTGAGCAGATCAAAGTGGCTCTTGACCCAACCCCTGATGGACGCGGGTTTGCTGCCAAGTATACTGGCACACACAACTTCCTGGTCTACAAATACAACCATTAGTTATCGTGCTTCCCCAATCCCAACACTCACTTTCTCCTCTGCAGAATCGGCGGAAACACGTTCAGCCCTTAACATTTTTTAAAAGTATATAGGCGTTATCACTGAAGAAGACCAGCTGCCATAGACTCTTGAGGTAGCACTGCCACCTTCTGATCAGACAAGTATGACACTGACTCGGGGGGGAAAACACTTTGTGGGCATTCCTCCTGTCCACTCAGCTGTGATTGAGTATCTTACCCTGTTCAGGATTAGGGAAGGTAAAGCAAGGAGAGATCATGCAGCCCTTGTATCACCTCACCTTCCTACAAGCACAGGCTTGTGGGCTAAACTTTTCTTTAATCACTGAAAGTAGTCATAACATGACCAACCTGAAAGGAACAATCCGAAAGGTGATTATGCATTTTTTGTACTTTTTTCACCATTTCTTATGCATATTATGCATAGGCACTATTAAGTGAAAAGTATTTTTCACACACACACACACACACATATATATATTTATATGTATATGGTGTATATGTAGAACATCGTACTTCAGATAAAAACAAAGTTTTGTGTGCTTTATTGGGGTTGTGTTTTTGTTTGTTTGTTCTTTTGTGATGGTCATTTTGTTTTGTTCTCAATAAAATGCGTGTAAAGTGTTCAGCTGTAATATGAGATTCCACAAAATCCTTATCATTTTGCCTAGTCTCTTTACTGTTACAAAGCCTGTTGATATTGTCATCAAAATGATTTTACCTATCATGTGACTGTATTTTAAAAGGGCATTCATACAAGGTTAAAATTGGATTCAAAGATTGAAATAGGATTTAAAGGCCTGAAACCCTCATCGGCGTTTTGAGAGGGCTACACCCATGTAACATCTGTATGTTGGCAACTATGCTTTATGTATGTGCACACTCTTTAAACAAAAGCTCTTGCATAAATGACAAACTCGCACCTTCTCTCACATGATCCAGATGATTCCTGACAAGAATTCTGGAAAGCAAAACCAACAGTTTCAATTCAGCAAACTTAAATCCCAGAAAATAATTTTAGTTCTTAGAACATGATTAAATGACTCAATTTAACATGCCTTACTTGGGGACTTTAGAATTCACTCAAGTCAGTAATGAAATGATTACTGGTATTCAGTCCTGTCATGTGTGCTTGAAACATTTCCATATTTTTCCAGCAATTAAACCTCTGTACCCTTAAACACGGAGTCATTTGAGAATCCTCAGGCCTTAATGAAACGTATGCCCACATTGTCAAGTGATCTGAATCCCACAGAATTTGGCGATTCAAGGTTATTTTCAATGTAGGCCTATATACATTTTGGTATGAAGTTTTCTGACTGCTGTAGGATTATTCACTTCAGTAAATCCACAGTGTTTGTGTATGTCGATGTGTGAAAGTATTTCTTGCATGCATTGTATTAGTATCAAGATAAACTCCAGAATTACCAAAACATTTTAGTTTTATGCATGTGGTGGAAACGTTTTCTTTCAGAAGACTTGGCACGCATATGTAAATAGTCAAGAGTGACTTGAAGCTTGTATAATTATGTGCAGTGTTATGAACAGTGTAAGGGGAGATTCCCTCATCACAGATTTTTTTTTTTTTTTTTTTTTAGTTAATGATCATTGTACTTGAGATTTCCTTCGTGCTTGCCTTTTTCTTCTTTTTTTGTTGGTTCCGTTTGCTACCGTAATGGCCACAGAAGCTGGCACAGTTTCTACAGTGTGGTGATGATAACCAAGATGCTATAAAGTTCTATCTGGTATTAAGACTACATCGTGACAGAGCTTTGCCCTACGCTTACTGTCATAAAATATCTGGCATCATCCAGGCCCAAGAGATAGACATCTGCTGCTGTATTGGTCAGAAGATTTGAGCAACACCCTCAGTGACACATCTGTGAAGTGGATGAAACACTTCTGTGTGGTCCCAATCTTCCCAACGAGTCGATAGCACGGTCAATTCTGGGTAGGAGCCGAAAAATCCCGCGATGATTTTTTAAAGGATCTGATGGGAATTCAGACCCACAACCTTCCAGTGGGTAGTCTGTTGCGCTAACCACTACATCACGAACTGGTCGAGGTGTCAGTCTTGTTTCAGTTCCCACCTCAACCTCGTTTTTAATCGGAGAAACGATTGTGCTGGGGTTACTCATGTTCCAGGTCAGTTCATTTCAGCTTAGTGTTTGTAGCCTACCTAGTAGTCTTTTTAATTAACAGGTTGATTTGACCATCAACATCTCACTTAAAAAGCATGATGTATCACTTGGGTCAGTGACTGACTTGATAGGTTGCTGTTAATAACTGACCTATCAAATCATTACTCACGATGTCTGCCAGCGTTTTCTCCATGAATTGCCGCTGCAGCATAACAAATGGCATGTATACATCATACTTTATGTAATGCCTCATTCTGTGTATTGTTTATACATGTAGCTCGCTCAGCACTATTATGCATCACAGGTTTTTTTGGAATGTATAGTTCAGTTTGTCTTGTGATTCCTTTTTTTGTACATCCTTGTTCTGAATATTGTATATAGCTTGAACAGCACATGGGGGACATACATATATCCAGTGTATATACATAGCACACAGCTACTTCTTCATATTTACTTCCGATACCCTCACCATTTGCATCTGATGCCCCACCCGCTCCCCCTGGCCATCAGAAAACCCCAGGGTCCCTTTCAGCAAGGGTTTCTGTTCACCCCCCACCCAGTTTGTGATCGTTTCCCTTCCACATCAAACCTGCACCATGAATAGTAGAGCTTGTTAATTCTCACATTATATAATTTGATGACTGATTATCACATAGTTCTTCCCTCTTTTGTTTAATGTTTACGGATAATTTAGCGACATGTCTGCATTTACACATGTGATGGCAGGAATGATCAAACGTCCTTTTCTGGCATGATTTTGCCAAAGTTTTTATTGTTTGGGCTTCTTATTTTGGTTGGAAAAGTTATGTTTGCCTTTCAGGTTACACTCATGCATAAATTTATTCATGATCATGTGTCCAATAAAGACTGACTTGACTATAAACCTTTATCATTGTTCATATTTCTTCTTTTTGTCGGTAACCTTTGTTGTTTGCCTTTCAAATTACACTAAAGCACGTTTTTTTGTTTTATGTCCTGTTCCTGATTAGCTGAAAAAAGTCTAGAATATATTTGGCAGTATTAAAATTTCCATCATGAATTGTGAAAACTACATCCACACTTTTCACCTTTCCCCACAAGTGTTACTGTTAAACCATTTCAGTTAAAAAAAAGAAAACAAGACCCACAAGTGTTCAAACAAAAGAAAAGACATATGCAGTTCAAACAATCTCCCTTCTTTAACAGAAAGGCGCACTTTTCCAACAAGTGTGTGTACTTGCACACAGACATGCATATACATTGTGTGAATTTACACAGGTTTTTTTCATGGGAAGAGAGGAATTATGTTTTGACTATCTTTTTTGTCTTAGGTTAAAAGGTTAAAGGTCCCATGGTCAATATGGCCGTAGGGGCGGTGAACTGTTAAAGATTCACCGTGTCTAGGGCACGGCATTATGAAAGGCGGAGCCCATCCCTCTCCTTTCGCCGCCTTTTTTTAAACCTCCCCCGACCGAAGTCAGGTACCCATTCACTGCTGGGTGGACAGAGGGAGTTTTCAGGCCGAAAAAATCGAACCAGCGTTTAGTGGATTCGAACCACCGACCTTCCGCACCGCAGGCGAGCGCTCTAACCACTCGACTACAGGCCCCCCTTTGCTATAAACAAAATCAAGATGTGTAATGTGTCCATTTTTTTTATGACAGAGGCTATTTCTTTGATGAAGACATCAGCTGAGAATATTTCGTTTATGTAGCCATATTTACAAGAAAGAAATCCCCTCATGCAAAATAACAGCAAATGGAACAACTCTGAGACAGGTTGATAAGTTTGAATATCTGGGAACGGTTATCTCGCCAGACAGCAGATGTACATCAGAAATAGCCAGCAGAAACGGCCAAGCCGAAACAGCATTCAACAAATGCCCATCAATTAACATCAGGAAGAGAGTTCTTGAATGTTGTATAGAACCGGGTGTGAGGCATGGACAGTCAACACGCAAAGTCAGAACAAAATCAAGGCAACTGAAATGTGGTTTCTAAGAAAAAATGTTGAGTTCCATGGACAGCAAAGAAAACAAACGAGACAGTCTTGAATGAGGCAGACACAAGAACATTAATATAGATTACGAAAAGACAAGCATCATTTATAGATTTTATGAGGCAAGGGAAATTGGAGCACCCAGTCACAACAGGAAAGCTGGAGGGAAAAAGCACCAGAAACCCTGGGAGAAAATAGTGAATGGATTTGCTGTGGATAGGGAGGGTAGGAGACGTGCTTGCAGCAAGAAGGGATAGATTCATATGGAAAGCCATGATCGCCAACGCCATGCGGCAGGGCACATGATGATGATATTGGTGGAGAATATTTCATTTATGTAGTCAAATTTGCAAGATTGTTTCTGGATTTTCACTGCATATCAATTGAAAAATTGTTTCAATTTTTTTTTTCGAGATGTTGCAGCAATCAGGTTAATCTATATACACTAAAATAAAATTAATACATTTTGATTAGAAGCATGCAAGATAGGCCTACATTTTATGTATATAGACACAGAGAGATGCATGCTACAAGCCTGTGCATAAACACAATGTGCTAGATAGATCTTGAGGTCTAACTGATGGGTTTCACCGATTTCGTTTTTAAAATAGGCCTTACTTTGTCTACCTGTAAGATAATGAAGTCTCAAACCACTGAAACTTCCCTGCTCGCTGAACAAAGCAGCAGAGAAGTTTCAGTCTTTTTCTCCTAATTTTTGTAGTTGGTGTTTGTTTGTGATCTTATGCTTGACAAAGACCAGTTGGCCGAAAATGTGCATCCGATTGTGTTCAATATGTGTTCTGATTCTTTTTTCGTGTTTTTTTCTGGTTGCTGTTGGTTCACAATCACAGGTTTAAGAGTATTTAGCTTGTAAACCCACGCATGCATTCTAAATCGATAAACAAGCCGAGTAATACCAACAAATTAATCCTTGGTGTTAATGGATCTGTGCCAGAACAAGTCTTAACCCTTTGACTCCCGCACCCTATTCAATAATTGCAAAAACTTAACCCTATGACTTCCTTACCCCATTCACTAGCTTCATGCAGAAAACTTGTGGATAGGGCGAGAGAGTCAAAGGGTTAAGTTTCTGCTTTGCTTGCATGGTTAACAATGCAGGATGCTGGTAGATAGGGTGAGGGAGTCAAAGGGTTAAGGTGTTTACAGTTTATTAAAGTAGGATTCATCGCACTCGAACAATTCCATGTGCTTCACCCAATCTGCCAACTGTTACCTGACCATATCCCTGAGCGAACTGATGCAAAACCCTATGCCTTGGCACGATCTTGAAATGGAAGGGAATTGGGGAGGGGAGATTCTATGAAACAGATGACACCACAGTGAACAGATTAATTTTTTTGTAACTGGCTGGATTAGGACTCGTAAAATCTCAGTCCACATCTCTATTACAAGATCAAGCTAGCCCACTTAGTTTTTGAAGGTGTGCGTGAAAAATATATGTAGGCCTCTGTTCATTACGCTGTGTGCATTGCGTTTTCCTACTTCTCTCTCGGTATTTCATGAAATTGTCAGCCACTGGTGGAAAAGTGGTTTTGCTATGGGGCAAGTAGAAATTTTATCTATTTGTCCCCAGGCAAGTCAGGGAAACAAGTCATTGTCCTACCCTGCACACATCCCCAGTCAACAGGAGATAATCCTTTTTCTCAAAAACAGAAGATCCTTATAACATGAAGGCTTTGTGGAAAACAATACAACAGACGGAAAAAAGAAGACAGAAATTCCAGAGTGCAAAATAGTGTGTTCACAGTATACCACACTCAGAAAATGGGGCTACTACTTTTTGACTATAAAAAAAATTTAGTTTATCAGCCTTTCCATCTGGAAGAGCCATCTCTCAGAAAAGAAGTTTGGTGGTAGCTATCTTTGAAAAAAGGGCCGAGTGAGTTAACAAGATATCAAGTCATATCCATAACCATCCTATTTATCATTAAATCATATTGGTCGTTATCAAATCATACTACTAACTGCTCCTTTTACAACCACCCCATTATTCCATTAATTATACCACAAACTGCTCCTTTTAACAGTTTCTGTGCAACAATTACTTTCAAACGTTATCTATATAACCAAGTAATGGGTCAAGCCTATGCATTCACAGCTTCATCTCTTGCTCGCATGACAAAAATAAGTTAAACTCTGACCCAACTCCAGTCAAACCCATTTGTTGCAGTTGAGACATTCTTTCAAGGATTTTCACATGGGGGTTACAGTCATCTCATTAATAATAATTAATAATTACAATATATCGAGCAAAATCTTGATAAAAATCAAAACTAAGCGCTGAACATACACATATGCACACATACACACACATGGCTAAATATGGAAAAAGAAGAAAAGCAATGGAAAATTATATGTGTACTCAAAGTAGAAAAAAAGAAATCAATAAAAAACATATACAAATATATATTACAATGTGATTCCACACCGAGTGGAGACAGGCCGCAATGGAGGTTGAGTGAGGTCAGGATTTTATGCAGAGGAGAAAAGGTGAGTTTTGAGAGCGGACTTGAAGGAGACAAAAGTAGGTTGCTGACGGACCAAGAGAGGAAGTTTGTTCCAGGTGAGTGGACCAGAAACAGAGAAGCCACGTAGACCATAGGTATTGAGCTTAGTGCGTGGAAAGTGAGAGGAGCGGAGGGTCCGCGAGGGAACATAGATCTCAAGTAGGCTTGACAGGTAATCAGCAGCTGTGCTATTGAGGCTTACGTAGCAGATGGTGTCTAGTTTGTACTGTATGCGCTTTGATACAGGGAGCCAGTGAAGTTGTGCCAGGAGAGGGGAGATGTGGTCAGCTTTTTTCTTTTTGAGTACAAGGCGTGCAGCATTGTTTTGAATGCGCTGTAGGATGTGAATGGTGGAGGTGGGAACACCGGACAGGAGTGAATTGCAATAGTCAATGCGAGACATTTTGAAGGAGAGAACGAGTTTTGCAGTTGTTTCAACAGAAAGATACGTCCTAATCAGGCTTATATGTACGATGGATGTGATAGTAGCAAGATCTGGCAGTTTGAGAAACAAAGTTGTTCATGGAGAGGGTAGAGTCAAGGTAGACACCAAGGTTCTTAGCTGAATCAGAAATTGGGACTGATGTGTTACGTAACGGGAGAGAAACAGGAGGCAGCTGAGAAAGTTTCTGACGGGTGCCAATGAGGATAGCTTCTGTCTCGACGGCGTTGAGCTGAAGTTTATTGTATGTCATCCAGTTCTTAATATCCGAGTAACAGTCAATGGTGTGAGTCAAGAGGCACTGTACATTGTCAGGCGAGTCACTGTCTTGAAGTTGGATGTCATCAGCATAGAAGTGGTGTTTTATAGAGTGGAAGTTGATGATGGTGGACAGGTGTTGAGTGAAAAGAACAGGGCCAAGGACAGATCCTTGAACACCACAGGTCAGTATGCAGGTTGAGAGTAAATGCCATTGATGAGAACAGCTTGTTTTCTGTTTGATAGATATGAAGTGAACCAAGAGAGAGCAGTGTCAGAGATGCCAAAAGTATGATGGAGTCTAGAGAGAATACCATGATCAATGGTATCAAAGGCTGCAGACAGATCAAGGAGTGTGAGAACAGAGACTTTGCCAGTATCAGCTGCAAGGAGGAGATTGCTGAGAATGTGTAGTAGGGCAGTTTCAGTGCTGTGGCACTGGCACCAGGCTGACTGGAAAGGATTGAGGAGATTGTGGGCAAACAGGTGAGAGTTCAGCTGGTCGAGGACAACTTTTTCAAGGAGTTTTGACAAGAAAGAGAGAGATTAGAAATAGGCCGGTAGTTTTTCAGTTCACTAGGATCCAAATTGTATTTCTTGAGGAGAGGGTGAACAATAGCAGACTTGAAATAATCTGGGACAGTTGCAGTTTGACAAGAAGTGTTGATGATGTCCGTGATGAATGGGAGGAGATTAGGGAGACAAGAGTAGAGAGAACCTGGAACAGGATCCAGTTCGCAGGTTTTGAACGACATGGATCTGATTGTGTTGAGATTTTCTTTTTGTGAGACAGGTAAAAGTAGTAAGAGGTGTGCCAGAGAAGGAAGGGTCAGGTGAGAAGGGTTGACAGGATGTCCTGTCAAGCTTGTCAAGAAAGAGTTTGCATTTTGGTAGTGAAGTACTTGGAGAATACAGATGGGAGAGGTAAATCTTTTCGCGTGTCAAGATGATTAATGGTTGTAATTTCTTTTGAAGAAGAGGCATTCGGGATTTTGGTTTGGAAAAAGCTTGTTTTTGCAGATGCAATGAGTGGATACTTTCGAGTCTTGGAAAAGTTGCCTATGAACAGTGAGTTTGGATTTGCGCCAGCGGCCCTCCGCTCTGCGGCAGGCACGTTTTGCATGAGTGAACCAGGGGGTAGGGGGGCGGTCAGGTAAAAGATGGGTTGTGGCTGGAGCATGAGTATCAAGAAGATGGTGGAGAGTAGTATCCAATTCATCGGCAAGGTTTTGCGACTTTTCAGAAAGGAGACGGGAAACATCAGATGAAAAAGTGGAGAGCTCGATAGATTTGAGATTGCGTCGAGTTACTGTGCACTTGGTACGGGAAGGAGGAGAAATGTCAAGAGAACAGAGAATTGCAGAGTGGTCAGATAGAGGGGCTGAAGTTAGACGGGTAGAAAGAACTAAGCAGTTGTCAGTAACTGAATTGTGGTGATCGCGAGAAATGATCCAGTCCAGAGTGTGACCTTTTTGATGGGTTAGTTCATTAATGTGTTGAGTCATCTCGTCGTTGGACTGCGAGTTGCTGATACATCTCGGGTCATAATGGTCAGTGTCATAGTGGACATAGGTATTAGATATCACCTAGAATGATGAGATTTCCAGGTAAGAGGCAGTCAGCGAGAAACGTGGATGTGGTGAGCTTGTTGAGATTTCCAGGTAAGAGGCAGTCAGAGAGAAACGTGGATGTGGTGAGCTTGTTGGCAGAGTTAGGTGGAGGTTGATAGACACAGGAGAAGGTGATGGGGTGAGGGGTGGATTGGAAGGATACTTCAACATGCTCAAAAGAAGGATGGGAGAAAGGCAGAGACTGCGAGAAAGATAGGCGAGAATGGAGTGAGTTGTAGAGGATGGCGATACCGCCACCTCAGGATGGGCGATGGAAAGAAGCAAGCCTGTAACCAATCGGAGTGAGACTCGCATGTATGGGTTCATGACCAAGGCGGTTAAGCCATGTGTCGGTGTTGCACTTTTCTCTAAGCCAAACCTGTCGTGCAAATACAGTAACCCAGAAAAAAGATGGGATTATGCAGTGTGAGAACAAAATAACTAGAAGACAAAAATAGATGTATTCCATGAATACTGAAGATCCTTCAGTATATCATAATAGATTATAAAAAGTTGAGCCAACAAATTTTCATACAAAACTCTTTATTCAGATTTGAGAGTCGACTGCAGGTCCAGTACATGATGAACACAACTTAAAACAGATGACAAAACAATTACAATTTGCAGGTCAAATCACACCACTTGATAATGCACATACCATTTCTCTGTGTCTGCCAACTGCGTGGCATTTCCAGACATCCTCTGAGGAGGGAAGATGTAAATACAACACAACAAGATGACATTTTTTTTTTTAGCTTTATAAGTACATTGGATAAGTCTTGTTCTCTTAAAACAGCCAAGAATTCAATTCACTGGTACAGTGACAGCGACACAAAATATGCACCCTTAAACACGTACTTCAGGATTCTTTCAGCAAATACAACAGCAATTTAGATTTGAAAAGGAAACATTAACATGACCAGGACACACAAACTCCAGTAACACACTGTCTTGTAAGTTAATCTTGATAGCTTACTCGCACTTCTGCAAGTTATGATTTGTACTGGGGATTAATTTCCAGACACATGAAATTATTTTCTTTTAGTCCAAGTGTTAAGACTCGTTCGCCTAAAGAGCCGAGTGCACTGGAAGAACCATGGAAGTCCTCAATATCCAATGAGAAGTACACATGACTTAACACATCTGCCGTTATCTGAGCAATCCACAATAACCTCAAGCACTCGCACACGATCACTCGCACTTTATCAATCTGCCTAAAATGGCCCCGAAATACTGTTGATTAAGAGGGTCCAAGATAAACCATGCAAGTATAAACAAGTAAAACTGTGCTCCCTCTTTCCATAAATATACCAGTGACAAAAGGGAACCGATCATATTGTTCGTCCTTAAAAAGTCGCACAGTAAAACCAGGTTTGGCCGAAAATTCCAAGTATAGGCCATCTAAATCAAATCCCAAATACTTTCTGAAGATTTTAAGAGGAAATCACATAATGGTCTGTTCTTTTACATATTTCTCGAAGAACAGTTCTCCAGTGCTGAATTCAGCACAAACCCAAGAGACAAGGCAAGGCGAAGGCCAGAGAACGTGGGAGGGACGATTCATTCCAAAGCAAAGGAAACATCACTCATATTTCCTTTATCGAGTGTATCAAAACCAATGAGCAAATACGCCGACCGATCAAAGCTTCAGTTTTCCAGCCCATTCAGAGTGTATCCAGCTTTATGTTTCAAGATTAGATCGCAGACCACCAAAGGATTTCCTCATGCCAAGCTTCACATTCTAAATGTCAACAAACCTTCAAATGTTGACACAAATGGCACACGACAGAGAGACAAGCATTCACCCCTTAATCATCATGATTGCTGACATGTACATCCTTTTTAACTGACCAATCAAAAGTGGATACAAGAGCTGGACAAATTGCATTTTCATGCAAGCTTACAAAGTTGCATGGAACCGACAACTATTACGAAGAAATTAAAAATAGCAACAGGGAACTGCTTTGATTGGTTATGAATCAAGACCGCAGAAAACAACAACTAAGATTCAGAAGGCAGGGTTCATAAGCTCTTCAATGGCTTCCTTTGCACGCTGAATCTGCGAACGAGACCCAATGAGTTCCACGTCCGTCTCACCATAGCTTCCATCACGTGACACCTGCAGAAAGGACAGCAGTTTTATATACAAACAATAATAATCCAGAAAAATTAGCATGAAAATTTTCATCATGTATTATACTAGGTACTTTTATCTACATATGTGTTGGAACACTGTTCATGTCATAAAGTGAGTACGGTACACTTTTTTTCACATCAATTTCTCATCTCATCTGCTGTCATTCATGATGAATGATGAGAAAGCGCTTTAATCTGATTTATTAATCAAGATAATTGTCTTTGTTATTATCATTAAAATCATTTTCTCTGACTAGATTTCAATCAAAGATCTCAAAACTGTCACAGCAAATATGAAACAAAAAGCAGGCACAAATCACTGCCAGCCTTAACAAAATACACGAGCATGCACAAATCACTACCATCTCTTGTTTGTTTTTTTTAAAGCTGTGACTGTTAGCTCTCCCTTACACACACAAAAATCATATATCAAAATGTAACTGCTTGCAAGACTGGAATAACTACGGAAACAAACAGGCAATTATGTGAATAAAAAATCATTTTCCCTAAGACTCTCATGGAACAGTTGGAAGGAAAGCAGGTCGCAGCCAGCTACTGCATAAGATGGGCATAAACAGTCTATGTGCAATTAAACAATTGTCTGGAAAACAAGTCTCTTTAAAAATGCAAAAGCTCTGACAACTTACATTGATGCGGCATCCAGACTGCTCTTGCAGCTCACGCACACGAGAGCCACCTTTGCCTATAACAAGAAGAGTATAATAATTACTACATATTAACCTGCAAACACTACTGCCAGAGAAAAGCGCATGCTCCAAAACTCAAAACATGGATTCTCAGGATTGAAAAATGTAGAATCTACAATGTTGCCAGGAGTTTGTGGTCCAACTATATTAGTGGACTGCCGCTTAATTTTATTTACAGCCAAGAGGCAGGAAACATTTGTCTGACAGACCTGACAGAAGAGTATTATCTTCATTTTCTTCATTTTAATCTCTTTCATTTTCTAAAGTCTTTTTCAGTGCACAATGCAAAACTCTGAAAACCACAAGGAATCAAAAGTGTGAGGTATAACTTCAAACTCAAAGATGTTCCAGTACCCAAATCCTGACAAATACACATGTTTTACAGACCACATGACTTCATACCCCAAATCAGACTTCCCCATGATCGTTCCAGTACCCAAATCCTGACAAATACACATGTTTTACAGACCACATGACTTCATACCCCAAATCAGACTTCCCCATGATCCACTGAGAAAGACTTCCCACAGCTATGAGCGAGTCTGTAAAAGTAAGTACAGCTAAAACAAAGTAACCATGACCAATTTCCAAAGTTCTGGTACTGCAGAAATAATTATATTCAAACACTGCTTCTTTCTCCAGTAATTTTCAGAAATTCTTTTTTTATGCAATGTTCAGAAAATTTACTTTAATTTCATAGTCTCTTTCAATGATCTTATCAATTCTAAGTTTTTACATTATCATGATGCAAAATGTTGATATGGCTTCATGGTCTTTTTTCATCCCAATTTCAACCTTGTAGTCAAATCAAGCTAAACTGCATGTACACAAAAGCAACAAAGAAAAGCACTGTACCAATTATTCTCCCAACAAAGCTGGAATCAACTCGCATGATTTCTTTGATTCCACCACCACTGCTGCCACCACCACTGCCACCACCTCCTCCTGAAAAAAAATCCACAGTATTATGATTATGATTCACACCGCAGCAAAGTTGTTATAAACAAAAGTTCCACAAAGTCCAGCCACATAATAAAGTTGTATTTGCTCTTCTACAGCAACTCCACTTATCTTTCAGCACTAGATCAAAAACACTTATCTTTCAGCACTAGATCAAAAACAATCTACAAAGTGAAACATAACATATTCAAAGTAACTCCAGCTGACTGGTTTGTTAAGAGAAATTCCTCATTTTGTTTTACAATGTTTGAGGTTGAAATAGTATTTGATTTAATGGTCCTGCCTGCAAAATTGGGCATTCATACATGCACTATTGAGAAGATTCTGTTAAACACTTTTTAAAAATATCTTCTTACAGCAAAATACCACACTGAAGAGTTCAATGCAAATCTGACATGGAATTTGTACTCTTTCAATACTGGAATGGTTGCTGTATTCACCATTCATTACAACAGAAAATGAAAACCATTTTCTCCATGCGATGGTGATCACAGCCTTCCACACAAATCATTTTGTATACAAGCACATATTATCTCAAAAATTTTACTCATTACATCTTTGAAATAAAAATAAGATGCTGGATATGGATTTTTCAAGGACAACCCATATATTCCGTGGAAATCAATTCTTTCTGCAGCAGATATCTGCAGATACAAGAAGAATTCCAACTCTTGACCATGCACAAGAATGTGAAAACAGAACTGAAGTCAACAGTACGAACACATATCAATTTACAGAAAAGATGTCACATTCTAATCTATACAGGTGACCTGATGCTGGACTTAAAATGGTTATTCACAAATTTTGCAAGAAAATCTTCAGGAGCCAGGATTAATCTGGGAAAAAAGTTCTTGATTTGTTGGTTCAGGTTGGTTCATCTTTCTTACAGCCAAGCTGACCACTAAGCCATATCAGTACTAACACCATATTAGAAACAACTTAAGTCTAAAAATGCCAACAATCAAAAACCAAGCACATGATTTTCAAGACTGAAAGAAATTTTTTTCCTTCATATTACATTTTGATACTATACTTACCGTGTCACTGCTGACAGTTGTCGGCTTCCTGCCTTGTACCAATTTTATACTATTTACTGCAGACATCACAAATCTATAGGCACACAGCCCACGCCCTGTAACTTCTCTATGAAGGCACCCAAACCAGAAACTCGCCTTAACAATCTCTAAGGCAAGGATTGGTGAGCATTAGAGCGAGACACAGTACGTTTATTAAACATAATTTACCGTGTCTCACTATCCAGTAACTTATTTGGCTCAGATTAACATCATCTGAGATTAACCCCACACAAGATCTTCCAACCTCTTTGAGAGTAGGTGCAAATCCTCCCCAGCCCCTGCTGTTGATGTAGCATGAAAATGTGATGTTGTCCATGCAGATCACAACATGTCTGTCCACAAGAATGACTGGAAGACCTGGAGTGCTCGGAAAATTGCCTTCAATTCCATGCAACTGATGTGCCAGGGTATCAGGAGGGGGAACTAAATGACTAAATGCCCAATGTTGAGAACTGATCTATATGGGCTTCCCAATCCACCACAGAGGCATACGTCCATGAGCAGTTTGGCTTGAATTGGCAAAGGGTAATCGGCACCACAGTCAGATGCCAGGCTGAGTTCTGCCAGTGCTCTGTCGGGCTCCACAGCCAAGATCCCAATGAGATCATCTGATCCCATGCTTGGTATGACCGAGAACACCTAAACCTGAAATGTCGCCAAGACTGACAAGGAAGCAAAGGAGCAAGAAACTCCATGAGGCTCAGGAGGGACGCTAAGTCTTCAGCAACGGCCTCTGTGGAGTGACGAAGGTGAGAGGAACTGGCCGCAGTTTGATGATGCAGTGGGGAGTTAAGCATACCTGTCACCTCACCCTGTTGAACAACGTCCCCACAAAGTTGAAGTGCTGAGAGCACTCTAGACTCGTTAAGTATCCAGACAGACCTGAAGTCTAAGCCCTTTGGCCCTGACATGGAGACAGAGTTCTCTTGTAAATTCTGGTTAAAAGCCAAGAGGCGGGCCAACCTAAAAGGTAGAGCCTAATGTTAAAACACTTTGGAGCAACTTGTAATATTGAGAATGGTAAGCATCCTGGAGATCTATGGATGCTGCCCAGTCCCCAGGACGAATGGCATCCCTGAGGCGGCGGCTATTTCCATTCAAAAGGTGGCCAATTTAGCCCTTTGCCACCTGCACCCTATCTACCAACTGCAAAAACATAACCCTTAGACTCCCTCACCCTATCCACCAGCTTCCTGCAGGAAGCTGGTGGATAGGGTGAGGGAGTCAAAGGGTTAAGTTTTTGCTCTTCCAGCATGGTTGACAAAGAGGGATGCTGTTGGACAGGCTGCAGGAGTCAAAGGGTTAGGGAAAACAGTCTAGAGTGGACTGATTGAGCACAGGTCACCAAGCCCCTGAGGCACTGGGAACAACAAAGAGATACCCGTGAAAACCTGGAGACTGGGGTTGCCAAATTATTCAGTGGAGCCTTTGGCAAAGAGAAACACAACCTCTGATCAAGAGCAGAATGGGCCTGGGGATTCCACAAAAGCCTGAAAGATATAGGAGAGCGGAGCCAGAGATGCATGGCAGGGAAGCCTAAACCCTGATTAAAACACCCGAAGGACAGACCCACTGGCCAGCAGCAATGACTAGAGATGAAGGGAGAATCACTGGCCAAACACGGTTGAGTGGGTGGGGGGTGAGGCTGGGGGCAAATCACTGGAGGTGGAATGGCCCCCGACATCACAGGACTGGTAGCCTTGTACTGCTAGCCAGGTAAAGATGGTTTTCATGCCTGAGATTTAGAGGGGCAGAAAGCCCCTATCAATCCACTATCTAGATAGCCACTTCTGCACTGTGAGAAGGATCCATGCCAAGAGCATGGTCAGTGAGGATATCCCCTTGGCTTTTAACAGTGGTATGAACACGATGTTCAAAAAGAGAACCATCCCAAATGGGAAGACCCCTGAAGGAAGAGCAAGGAAGAGCAAGAATATATTACTTCTCAAGCCAGACATGTTCATTAAATTGCTTTCTTTCACCGGTAATCTGACCTACATGAGAATTACATTTGGCAGTCTTTCTTTGGATTTGTTCACTGAAAATGTTGTAAAATCACAGGTAGTGTATAAAGTATGCAGTCTCAGGCAGGAATGCTGTTTGGTAGCAGTGCCCTCGGTCAGGCTGAAAATAACCATGGGCACACTTTTTGTGACAATCAACAAATGCAACAAATATTTCAAGCCTAGTAAAGCAATGTTACAGCCCCATCAAACATACCATAGGACTGCTGATACTGCCTGCCGCCGCTTCCTCTGTCATCACCAGCTTCCAGGATCTGATGAATAAGATCTTTGGCTTTGTCAATGGCTTCATCAGATCCACTCAGTTCCACACGACGGGTGCCATCACCTTCATCGTCATGGCAGACCTATATAGTTATAATTAATAATTAATAATTACAATATTTATATAGCGCAAAATCTTGATAAAATCAAATCTAAGCGCTGAAACACACACACACGCACGCACGCACACACGCACGCATGCACACGCACGCACTCACGCACACACACACGCACAGTTCAAGAGCAAGCAATTAACTTGCTTCTCCAGAAAAATTGTACCCCACAAAACACAAAGGGAAATTGTGGTAGTAATTAACCCTCTCCCTACTGCACTTCAGGGACTGACCATTAAAAAAAAAAAAACTGTACTTTCTGAATACCAGAATTACAAAGATCGACCCTAGATAGGTCAACCAAAACTGGTTTTGATTTCATAATGCATTCTTACAACATTCATGTTGTGGTAAAAGCTGCTTTCCTGCTTCATTTCCGATTTTGATACTTAAATTTTGACAGATCATTTTTGAAGCTCTGATTTACACAGTTTAATGATTTACTTTCATGGCGTCAAAATGGCAAACAACAAAGAGTTCTGTCCATTCAAAAACATTTTTAACTGCTAGCGGTAAAGGTGACTTCATAGTAAAACTGTTTTACACTGGAGTCACTTGAGGAAACAACCGAACTGAACATCAATAATAGCCTTACTGTTTTCAACAGTTGTCCACTAACTAAATTTTTGTCTAAAGTGAAAATGAGTGACTGATTTTGATATCAATGACAGTGATGTTGAGCGCTGGAGTCAGTAAAAGAAAACAAACTGAAGATAAAACAGTAAAATTGATGCATACATTATTCACTTAAGTATAGCATGCAACCAATAATTTGATCCATTTTGAAACCAATTTAATATTTACCAGATTTTGCAGCACAAGAGTTGCTTTTCCAGATTTCACAATTTTCTCAAGTCATAATTCAGAGGTGAATATAAAGCAGTGTAGAAACATGCAAATATAATTTTCTTATTGTTGCTGACACTGTCAGAGATACATTTAGCCAGAGAATTGGCTGTTTGCACCCTACAATAGTAAATTTCTGTGAGCGGACTGAATCCAATACGAATGTTTAGATTGCAAAAAGTGCTTACCAGGTACGTTAATTCTGTGTGTGTGCGAGTGTGTGTACGTGTGTGTACGCGTGCGTGCGTGCGAGGTTTTTGTTTTTTTAATTTTTGTTTTATATCACATGAAAGAACAATAAAAGTGAGTGACAGGGATGAGAGAGATTATGCAGATTTTTTCATCAAATTTCCAGATGTGTGAATAAAAATTCATTCTGTTTATTGTGAAGTTTTGTTTATAGTGAGCGTATGCTACTAACAGTTTCCTCCCTCGCAATGGTATTTTCAAAATACTGTAGCATCAAGTGGTGCAGTACGGAGAGGGTTACACAAACAGGGGGCAAATCAGCCCCATTAAAGCAACTCATAACAGTACAAGGCTTGCAAATTACCTTATAAAGTAATGCAAGTAAAAAAGTTGCATTAACATGTACTTGTAAGCAAAAGCTAATAAATGACAATGACACTATCAGTAAAATGTGTTATCCAATATGTATCTTAAAGTTAAAACAGAATTTACATGTGGAAGCTGTATGATGCTTAAGAATACAATGTTACAAACTATTCATATTCACTCATTCCTGAATTTTTCTTAAAGTGTAACAAAAAGTGCGTTTTGCAGCCATCAGAAGCACTTCCACTTCTCACCACATTCACTCACCAATTTATGTCTGCAACCTTCTGACTCTGAATAATCAAGCTTAGCAAGATGGTTAAATCTCCTACATAATTTCAGTAGTGGCATCCTATGAGTATGATTGCAAAATATTTGCATGGTACCATAAGTCTGCCTGCAACAAAATTTGTTTGGGCTGAAAGTGGGACTAGCTTTTGTTATCAGCTGGTGAGATAGCATCATAAATAAAAAAATAAGTAACATAAAAAGATAAAATAAATAAAAAATAAATAAGTAAATATAAGATCTACTGAAAATTTTTGCACTATTACTTGATTAAAGCAAAGCTGCAGTTCACAGAAACAGGTCATTTAACAAACACAAAAGCTTACTTTGATTCTGCATCTGCTTTGGTCCTGAAGCTCACGGATTTTATTGCCTCCACGGCCTGAAAAAAAGAAAAGTTTCTGAATAACAATGAGATTTCTGCACATGCGTGTGCACACACACACTGCTTTCATTAACAAAGACTGGAATTAGACTTTCAAAGTATGATTACATGTTGTCAATTATACTCGGCTTACTTAGCCAATCAAAACCTCTTGCGGATTCCAGTCTCAAAGAACAGTCAAAGCAGTGTGAAATTTCCACACACTAAAGACAGCATCTTTTGGTACTGAATCGCAACAGAATTGCAGGTTGCACCTCCTTCATCCAACCAGCTACACAGTAAATAAATAAAACAAATAAAACAAGAGGACAAACAAATAATACCGAACAGGGAAACAAGTGAAACAATAGTGGATTTAGATTTACTACAGAGCTTTTTAAGACTTTATTTAGACTTTTCTATTACATACATAAACAATTCTCCTTGATATTAACAAAAACTTTGGACAATGACATGTGCCCAAATAAAAAAAACTGTCACTGTCATTTTTGTTAAAAGCCCAGCCGACTGCACAGGGCTATATATCAGGTCAATGACCCATTTCAAAACATACTACTTCAACAAGGAAAGAAAAAGAAAAGAAAATTATGTACACGTATCAATGCATTCATGCACATGATCCAAGGACATGCCCCGGGCATTGACTACTCTGTCCAATTTATCACATTGGGCATTTAAAAAACATACCTGAATAGTGAATACAAACTTAGTTGAACACAACTACAGATATTAAAACATATAAGAACGGGCCTGAATTACCTGAAATTGCTTCCGCGTATCTCATTTCCCTAGACCCAAAAACACACTTAAATACATGCACCTAACTATCAATCCTAAGAGAAAGTCCATAAGACTTTATTGAATATAGGCAGGTGAATGGACCAGTAAGGCAGACAATGATTGGAAGAAACGATAGAAAGCAAAGGAACAAGGCAGAAAGAAAGAGTGTGACAGAAAAGAAGAAATTTCTAGCACAGAATTTCTAAAAGGTGGGGATACTATTAATGCTAAAAAAAGCCCTCAGTATCCCCATTGGGGCAAAATAAATCAATGACATGAACCAAAACAAATTTCTTCTTAACTCTACTTACACTGACAAGGAAAGAAACGACGTCACACGTACCAAAACAAATAAATCTTAACACTATTTACACTGACAATGCAGAGTAAATTATTGCAATATATACAATTATAAAGTACTGGGCAAACTAGTGACACACCCAGGAACGTTATAAAACAGCAGGTGGTCAGGTAGGGTTGCTGTACAGTCGGTCCTTTCTGGCAATCACAAGGTGAAGCACATGTATGTGACTGTGCACGCATGTGCGAGTGTGTGTGTGTGTGTGTGTGTGTGTGTGTGTGTGTGTGTGTGTGTGTGTGCGTGTGTGTGTGTGTGTGTATGTGTGTATGTGTGTGTGTGTGTGTGTGTAAGTGTGTGTGTGTGTGTGTGTGTGTGTGAGAGAAAGAAAAGAGAAACTCTGTGTGTGTGCGCGCGTGTGTGCCTGCCTGCATGCGTGCGTGCATGCATGCGCACATTTGTGCATGTTTTGTTTTGCATTGCATTTTGTTTGGTTTTGGCCGCTTTTCTTTCACACTATATAAATAGGTATTCCAAAGTGCTCTTCGCGGGCGGCGAAAAGTACGGCAAAGTGCGATTTTTCACTGGTTTTCAACTTGCTCGTTCTCAACAAAATGCAGTGTCAGAAATAAAAAACATAGATCATGTTGATCTGTGATCCTTTAAGCTTTGTTTAAAGTCAAAATAAATCAATAAGTGTAACATTTACCGTTTGAAATATGCTTTTGATGATGGGTACTAAATTGCGATTTTGCTGCAACTGGAACGACGAAATCGGAACGCGGTTTTGACACCTACCTTGAAAACTCGCCTCGCGGAGATCAGCTGGGTCAGATATCAACAAACCATTTACACAGTCAAAAAGACGATTAAACTTGCTTTCATCCGATGTAAAAAGTGAACTGATAGGTTTGCATTTAGTTGGTCGTTTCGTGCGTTAAAAACTTCCGTCGATGATTTCGCAACCTTACTCAAAACCAATCTCTCCATATTTTCCACTGTGCAAAAGGTCAAGGTTTCAACTTTCAACTTCTGCTAGTTGCATATGGATTCAACCACTGGCTGTCTTCCGCGAGAACTGAGAAAAAGCAACATATTTTCGCTTTCCCGTAGCGTCTGACGCGCAATGGCGGACACGCGCGAAGATCGTTCGGGCGAGCACATGGACGTCGAAGTTTACGTCGACCGCTCCAGCCACGACGAATCAAGCGATCCAACTTATCTAGAGGGTAAGTGAAATATCTTGCAGTTTGTTTACTATTACTTTTCGACATTTTGTTTCCTGATTTTAGAATATAATTGTTTGGAAAGCGCACAGCTGCAGCACCCACAGTATCATGAATATGTTAGACGGTAGGGGTAGGTGACGGTTTGGGGTGCGGTAATTTTACAGAGAGTGAGATCAGGCATATGATTAAAGGAAAATGTTTACAAAAGATTTTTTTAATAATCCATGCCTTTATTATATTTATTTATAATGATGTTAATGAGAGATTAGCGATTTATTGTGGTCACGTGACCAACGCTTTGATCGATCGATAGTCGAATCGGCCGAGTGCCCTCCCTTGACTTCACTCGATCTGGTTCAGTGTCGTTCAATAATTTCACAATGTTACACCTTTTCTTTTCTGCCTTTGTGTAAACTTCCTGAATGGTACCATTGAAACAAATCTGCATGTTTATCAATCCTATTATTTTTAGGCCCAATATTATTATCACCTAGATCTAGTTCAACAGCTTTAAAAGTTTATTATTATTATTAATATTGTTATCATATTTTTGTTGTTATTATTTTACTATCATTATTCATTATTATTTATCATTATTATTATTATCATTATTTCATTATTAGTTTACTATCATTCATTACTATTTATTATCATTACTATTATTGTCATCAAAAATAATATTTAAACAAAATAAAGTAGGCCTACCAGGTTAATGGGTTGGACACTATGAACCTTCCTAACTAGGCCTATAGTGTTTATGAGATAAATTTTGTTGTGCTGATTTGAGTAGGCCTAAATGTATGGAACATTTTAATTTGCCCACTGCTTTGTGAGTTAGGGTAAGGTATTATAATTTTATTTTCAAAGCTGACAATAATACTGGTAGGCTTCTTACAGCTCCACACCAATCTCTCTCTCTCTTGATCCTTTCTCTCTTTGACAGGCAGGGAAGTTAATTGAGCAGGGGTACAAAAGTCCTTGTGTTCCTGCATGTTTTATGTTCTTGTTTTTTGGATTTGTTTTTGTTTTGGTCAGTATTTGCCTCTTGCTCTGTATGTATAGGCCTGTTTGTCCGTACAAATGGGATTTTCACATTACGCTACAGGATAGAACAGATAGATGTACTAATACTTTCCCTCTACACTATTTTTCTCACAGATGATCTCTTCATGAGGATGAAGGAGCGATTTCTTAAGACTGGCAGAGGGCGGAGACCTTGTCTTTTGGACAACTTTGACAGCAATGATGATGAACTGCATCTTAACATGTTTTAATTTCCTGTCACTTGTGAAGGGGAATCACTGATCATAGACACTGACAAGTATTTTTTTACATTTCATTACATGTTTTTTTATAAAAAGAGATGATTTCTATCTTTTGTGCTTCCAGTTTAAGTTGAAGGCCAGGACAGTTATCTACTGTGATTAAGCAACAGTGAAAGGTCAAGACAATGATGTGGAAGCTTTTGATAATGTTCTACACACAGTTAAGGAACAGTTAAAGGTCAAGACATGTTTTAATTGTTGTTTAATGATAAAAAAAACAAACAAATTGGCATGTAAAAACTATGAAGATGACTTCTTTGAATGAATGTTGTTGATGTACATGTCTTGTTTGATTCGATATGTAAACAAAACGCATTATTTGTTACTATTATCAGCTGACATTTGTTATAATTTTGTCATCTGATTTTTGTTTACAGAAAGATTGAAACCTAATGTCTTGTTTGTTATACTGACAGATCATAAAAAACTGATCATTTTGGTATATGGTACTTTGCAGTAGGATGAATGTGACAGAAGTTACGGAGTCTTGCAAAAAGCTAAAATACACATTTTTTTCAAAATAGGTATTTTATCCTTACCCAAATATGGTTTGATTAAACATACAGATGTCTGGGGTTGTTTTACATTGAAAGAGTTTGTCATGCTGAGCAATTTGATATCAAAACCATTTTTGTAACTTTAAAGTGAAAAAAGTTATGGTGCACCAAATATGTGTAAAATTCGCCATTTTTTTCACTGTGACAAATCGGCATATTTCGCATTTTTGACATCTGATATCTTTTCAACCAGCTTTCAGATGAAGCTGGAAAAAATTAGGGTTAAATTCCTTAATATGTTTATCATATATGATTCATTTCAGTGTCACTGTATTGTATTTCTTAAAGATAATGGAGTTTGAAATTAATGAAAATGGGTCCCTTGCCCAGCTGTTTGGAACGGCGGCGTCCAATTTTGTTATTTTTTGTCATTTTCATAGGTCTGTATTTTTATTGATATGCATTTCTGTCCATATGTTTTTTGCACATCAACTTAACAAGTAAAAACCTCCTCAGAAATGATTTTCTGGACTTGTGTGATTTTATATGTGTGTTCAAGGCATGTCTGAATGTGGCCTAAAAAAATGTGCGAAATTTTTCTAAGTCCAAAAAGAAAGGAAAAAATCATAAAAAATTTATTTTTTATCCCACATTAAAAAATAAAGTATGTATGTGTTCAGAATGAAAATCTCTATTTTCCCAGCTGATTTTTATACAGGTAAGTTCAAATTTGAAAATCACTTTGGAATACCTAATATAAAATTAGGTACCGGCAGCCAAAAATTAAACTTCTGGAAAGGTTATTAACACTTATATTTCTGAAAAATACAAGACAAAATAAGCACAATGCAAAAAAATAGTAAGTCTCTAGCTGTATTAGGTCCAGAGATAACACTTTGAAAACGGCAGTTTACGTACGTTTTCGCCAATTGTGAAATGTAGCAAGTTTGCAGGTACCTAAATTTTCCAGAGGTCCTCAGACAGAGAATGTCATTCCTGATTTTCATTCTTAACAACATAAACTACATAAAAAAGCAAGCATACAAGCAAATCTGTTCATACATTTACACAGCAGTGCTGCAAACTTCATAAATATACCATTTTGTCAATGTTCGAAATTGCATGACAAGCCATTTTTGCACACCCATTACACAAAAATAAGAAGACAGAATTGGCTAGAGTTCACTTTTTCTCAGAAACAATGTTATTGTATGAAACTTAAATTTTTGGGGGCAGCGTAAAGTGACAAAGTCATGAGTTATATGGCTCCAAAAATGGCAAAATATCTCATTTGAACGATAGAAAAAGCATGGTTCACGTACCAGACCAAATTAAAACGCACATATTTCGCTTATTTTTTTATGGATTTCCTTGAAATTTTGCATGTGAATCAAATAGACAGAAAGCTACCAGTAAATTATTTTCAAGCTTAGTTATATTCAAGATATAAGATATTTTGTATGCATTTGCACCCAAATAATGTGAGGGTCCATGTGTCAGGCCAACTTAAAACAGACATAACTCACATTATGTCTTGATGGAATCTCCTGAAATTTTGCATGTGAATCAAATAAAAGCTACAGCTTCACTCTTCACAGGCAAGTGTTGCTAATATACGAGATTTTAAGATTTTGTATGCATGTACTGATTTAGTCTGAAACAGTGTGATCCACAGATGACGTTGTATCATACTAGCACAGAAAGACATCCTTCTCAATAACATAATCATAATGAAACTAAAATGTGTAACAGCAGAAGATACATGCCTGGCAATGCAGTATATGACTTACAGCCATTTCTATGCTCATTCCTAATGTTTATCAATAAGTTATTTTCATCAGTTATTTGGCAGTAACATGCATCTTCCCATATCCACAAAGACATTTTTGATGTCTGGTCTGAAAATTTCTCCGCTTCTTTTAAAACTGTCTCAGTTTTTGTCTTCAGATTTAGCTCCTGAGGTGATGATTAATCACTAAATCAGTGTTACTAATTTTTTAAACAAAAGCCGTGTTCTCGTCCCCCAACTTATCACACTCAGTTCTCAACAGTTTTAACTGTAGAAGTAGTTTTAAAAGTTTATTAATTAGTGTCTGCTGTTGAAGTTTTGGTGGCAGTGATGGTTAATTTCATCCACAAAAAAATCATCATTGCCTTGAAAACAAATAGAAATAAAATCCTAATTTTTTCTCAAGTGTTTTCTTTAATTTGTGCCAGCTGTTACTTTTGAGAGTAAAGTATTCTTATATTTTGCCATTAGAAAGGCTCATCGGACTTTGTGGAGCTATGTGTCCGTGTTTGCCTGATGCTATATAGTGTTCTGATAATGTGTGCGTACCTGCGTGCATGCGTGCGCGCGTGTGTGACTGTGCAAAACCGTTATTTGCTTTTCTTTGCGATGATAAAAATTGTCGAATCTGATCCGATAGACATGCACTCGCCGACCAACTTCCGGTTTGAATTTCTGGCTGAGTACTAGCACAAATATGATTTCGATGTATTAAAAACAAAATTCCATCGTATTCATTAAATACTAGCAATATAAACACCTTTGGAAAGCAGTCGCTTCACACAGTTTTACTTCTACTAGTTCCAGATCGCTTAAAAAAAATCCGTTCGCGATAAAACATCAAACCGGAGATTGTACTTTCTATTCTTTGCTTATGCAGGCTATACCTGCCGCGGATTTCTTTTAACATCTTCCTAAATGAAGTGAAACATTAAAAACAATTCACTGAATCAAACTTCTAAATCAATTTTCATGAAAAATCAGTCAATGTTTACAACGTTTGTCCTTCAGCTTGATGATCACAGGTAGAAATTCGTTGACTGGGCTTTCAGTGATCGCTTCGAAAGCCGCCATGATTCGAAGTTCCCATATGGTAAAATGGCAGATCACGGGTACTCGCCCTTCAGAGGCTTGTGCACATCCGGTACAGGTCACATCTCACAGTTCCGTATACAGTTAAATTAAGCAAACAATACGCTGTTTGCGCATCCGCGGACGTGATCTAATATTTCAAGGAGATCCTCAGGTACTCTTCTTCATATTTTGCTGATATTCCGACCTTCAGAAGACTAATAAACTAATAATCTTATAAAATGAATATTATACGGGAATGGAGGACAGGTTTCGACCAGTCAACTGTACTAATTTACATGAAGGTAGTCCTGTGTGACCCGTATAATTTAAGTTGCCGTTAACCGGTCACTCAAGCACTGCCGTGAGCCAGTCGCCATTACGTGACACGCGGTGAAACTTTGTCGGTTTTGTTTTGGCGCAGATTTTCATATGGGTGCATTTATAACAAAAACAAACAGCACAGATGGATAGAGGAAAGACCAATCTTTATCTTCATGATAACAACTTCGTCATTCATGTTCATCTGCAAGAATATTTGACTGATAAACATGCACAATTTTTCCACTGACTGACACAATTCCCGCATTGCTGAAGAGAGGCTGCCGGTACCTATATTTATTCAAGACTTCATATCATAAATCATGCATCAATCAATACTCTTCATTACCAGAGTACTGTTTCCATAAAGCAATCTTGCCTGCAAAATCATCTTTTATATTAGCTGGCTGTTCAGTTGATGCACAGTTGATCCAGAGCCATTCAGCAAAGTCTAAACTCACTCCTAATTCAGTCTGAATGGGATTCTGATTGAAAAATAAATTTACCATTTTATACAAAGTTCATTGCAAAATGTCTCCGAATCATAACATTTGAAACATTAACACTGCCAATGCATTTTGATCACATAAAGCAGTCTTCTCATTCAGCTAATACATGCATGATGCAAGTCTAAGTAGAATATCACAGTGTTATTGTTTCAATGTTAGAGTGTGTATGACACATAACTGGACACTGATGAAAATGGCCATCATTATCATTAGTGTTTAAAGCCCAGCTGACCGCTCAGAGCCATATCAGGGCTGTAACTATCTCAAATAAAACACACATCCAACCATGTACCACACTGATGACGTAGCAAAAAACAATTATACACATATCACTGCTATCAAGCAAATTATCCAAGGATATGCCCTTAGCATTGATTATTCCATCCATCAACTGGAGGTTTAAAAAAAAAAAAAAAAGAATACATATGTATGTTTATATTTCATAATCATACGCAGACAAAAACTTAAAAACTGGCCCATAGTCGCTGAAATTGCCTCTAAGCAATTCACATTTCCAGAGAGCTTAAAATGCAATATGTTCCCAACCATAAATAACAGTAATGGACAAAGTATGCAAGGCTTTATGGAAAATATTACTGGTGACTGGACCAGCAAGACAGAAAATGAGAAAGAAAGAGATAACTGAAACCAAAGGACCAATACAGAAACAAAGAGAATAATAGAAAAAACGAAATTCCTAATACAGATTTTCCAGAAGATGGAGATCGAGAGACTATAAATTCACACTGGAAGAGCCTCCAGCACCATATGGAATAATAAAAATTGCAATAAGGGAACATGGGACACCTTTTCCACTAAAAGAATGGGAACAGTAAAGTCCTTGAATCAGGAAAGAGTTCAGGACAAATGGTCAAGCTGTGATCTGATCAGCATCTCTAGAGCCTATGCTGTCCATTCGTCATGGTGACTGATAATAAAAGTGATATGGACGGTGGAATGGTTGAGGTCAGCTGGACACATCAGCTGTGGGGTAATGTTGTCTCACCAGTACTGTCGGGGCAGAACCTGGATGTCGCGCTAGGCAGAAACAGGGCTCCATTTGAAAAGGAAAAGCATAACTGGCTGGGTGGCAGGACCACCAAAGAACCGAGCAGCAGAGAGCGGCTGGTGAACCATGCCCCGATACACTCAAGGAGAGGTTGGCGTCCAATGAATGTGGTAGTTCTGTAACACTGAAGAACTGTCAACTCTCTTCCTGATGTAAAGTGATATGAATGTGATAGTTCTGTAACACGGAAGAACTCTCTTCCTGATGTAAAGTGATAGGCTTCTGTTGGTGAGAATGTTTTTCATTTTCTTGGAAGCTGTTTTAGCTTAACCAATGCTCCTGGATATTTCTACTGTGCATCTGCCATCTGGTAAGATGACTGTTTATAGGTATTTAAACTTATCAACTTGTCTCAATATTGTGCCATTTGTCATTATTGTACATGAGGGGATTTCTTGTTTTTTACTGATTACAATGACTTCAGTCTTCTATTTAGCTTCAACCCTTCATTTCCGTTTTCTATCATATTGTAGGTCTTTTTTTTTTTTTATTTCCTGCAATTAGAACAGCATCATCTGCATGGCGAAGATTGCTTATCATTTTTCTTCCTTTTTCTTTCCAGGGCATTCTTCTAGGTTTCTCATGATAGTTTCACTATAGAGTGAAAACAAATTAGGTGACAGAACACATCCCTGCCTAACCCTTCTTTTGAATTTATGTCTTGAAAAAAGCTTACAAGTGTCATTTTCTATTCTTATTGCTGTAGTTTGTTCCCAATACATATTCTTTATTATTCTTTGATCTCTTCCATCAATATCTTTTTCCAGTTAGCTGATCAAATCTTCATGTCTTATCTGATCAAAGGCCTCAGATATCAACAAAACAAATTTTATATAAATCCTCATTCAACTCAATAATCTATGAGAGTTCTTAGAATGTATATGTGGCATTAATAATTCCCTGCCCATCAACAAATCCGCACTGTTCCTCTGCAATTTCTAGTTTGATTCTGTTCCTTGTCCTCATCATGATTATTCTTCAGAGAATCTTTGTGACAGGACTCATCATGCAGACTATCATAGTGTATGATGGAGTTCGCATTCTCTAGACCCTGCTTTCTTTGGAAGGGATTTTTATGAAAATAAGAAGGCCCATAGGCTAGGTAGGACCTCAGGACCCGGCCAGCTCATGGTTTATGTGCAAGCTTCAGGCTTGTGCCATGATCCTTCTGGACCTTCTCCATCACATGGCACCTGCGATGTCACTGTATTGGTATGGAATTCCGAACCGAAGACGTTGTCTTGGGAAACTGGAACTGAAACTTAGCAATATTTCCTGTGCAATCAATTTCGTCATGGGGGTTTTACCTATTTCATCTCTTTCAATGCTGCTCTAACTTAATCTTTCACTATTGCCGTATTGGTGGTTCTTCAACGCATTTTATGTTTCCATCATTCTGATGATATCAGCTTATGTTCAGCAGATCCCTCTCTCCATTTCCCTCCCATTTCAAGACTTGCCTGCGCATAGCGTTTTGCGCAGGCTCAGTGTCTGCCAAGTTCACTGCTGGCAGACTTGGGTGGAGCATGCAGATCATTCTGATTACGATGAATAGATCTCTCCTGAATACTCTCCATACTCCCGTTTGTCAAATGTCATAATCAAACTTGATCTAATCATTATTCAATGTGCTGCATTACACACCAATTACATCAAAACCTTAACAAGTAGGCCTACTATCCAACATAGCCTGCCCGCAAATATTCCACAAGGAGAACGTGAAAAGCACTCAAGTCTGCCAAACGAGACAAGACGTACGTGATTCACACGTGGTCCTCATGTCGCGGTAGTGAAAATCAACATACCAATGATTTTCCCGCAATCACGAGCGGGCACGAACATATCGTCAGTGTTCCCTGTGTCATTATAATCGTCGCCACCTCTTCCTCTACCAAAACCGCCGCCTCTGCCGCTGTAACCTGACATTTTCTCAAACCAACTACGGTTAACTGACGCCTGATGCGGAGAAGCCAATGGCGGAGAGAACCCGGATCTTAGGCCGACAGGCAATCGGAAATTTTCAACCAATGGCAGAGAAGTTTCTAGGAAGGGGACAGAATCTTGCAGCTGCTTCGGCCTTGAAAAGGCTACCGGCCTGCAAACAGCTTCGGCTGTCATGCACACATAAACAATATAGAAAGGCTGTTTTCTATCGTCTGTTTTGTCAATGCTTGACAACCTACTTCTTGCTTATTTGCATAATTTTATTACAACCTTTCTAAACAGAAACCGAAACTAAACAGTTTCAGTTTCTGAAGATGACGTTTCGCACTCGGAATGTATTCTATATAATAATAAAAAAAATTATATATATATCTATGCACTGATGCTAATGGTGCCATTTGATAGAGAAGATCCAAACTGGTCATGGCCCAAGCCTTCATCTTGTACATAAACCCAAGAGCTGGCCTAAAAATATGTATCGACCGGAAATTATGCAAGTAATCTTAACTTGTCAATAAAATGTAGACTAACCAAAACGCTGAATTAGTGGCTGAGTTCTAATTTGCTGAGAGATTCATCGTAGGCCTACTAAGGCAATTCCACAAGCTTCCCACATTCTTTTAGCCAGCACAAAAGTCATGAAGACCCGCCTACGAAACATCGACACTTACTGAGTGGTCGGAGCATTATGATGGACAGCAAACGAGCTTTTCTGTCGTGGGATGGGACTTAACCCCTGACTTGAGATCTTTGAGTGCACAGCTCTATCAAAAGAGTTGGCCAATCCGCACATAATGGCAGAGGAATATAGTGTCTACGAATGAGCGCACAGACAATGATGAGGACGTGATGACAATGGTGATAGCCGTTATTCCTGTAAATAAAGCCGAAATGTGGTTTCTAACAATAATGTTGAGAGTTCCATGGACAGCAAAGAAAACAAACGAGACAGTCTTGATGGTGGCAGACACAAGAAGATCATTCATAAGGAAGATTAGGAAAAGATAAGCAACATTTATAGGCCACTTTATGAGGAAAGGGGAATTAGAGCACCTGGTCACAAGAGGAAAGCTGGAGGGAAAGAGAACACCAGGTAGACGCAGGGAGAAAATATTGGACGGACTTGCAGGGTGGCCAAAGACAGAGAGGGTGGACGGTGTGCTTGCGACAATAACGTTGAATAAGGGATAGATGCATATGGAGGGCCATGTTCGCCAACGCCATGCGGCAGGGCACATGATGTTGAAAGCGTCTTTACTAATACGATTATGCAACAGCGACGCAGAAAAAGGGTACAACCATAGTAGCAGCCAGTGAAACCATTGATGCAAGCACAGTGACACTGAAATGTGTGTGTGTATGTACATGTGTGTGTGTGTGTGTGTTTGTGTGTGTGTGTGTGTGTGTGTGTGCGCGAGCGCGGGCGTGCGCATGATAAGTACTACTGAGACTACTGAGACTTGTGTATGTATGTTTATATGTGCATCATATGATTGCTCATGTGCATGTGCCATGTGTGTGAAGTGTGTGTGTGATTGTGCGTGCCTGCATATTTGCATGCGTGTGTTTATTTTAAGATTGGGCTATTCTTGACCTGCTGTCGCCGGGTTTGAAGTTGTACTCATTACGGAAAGTTTGTTATTTGTTTCAATCCTTTCACTCCTTCACCCAGTCCATTAGCATCCTGCATAGTCAACCATGCTAGCCAAGCAAAAACTTAACCCTTTGACTCCTTCATCATATCCAACCTCATCATATCCACCAGCTTCCTGTAGTAGAGTGTGGAAGTCAAAGGGTTAAGTTATTGTGGTTGGTGGATAGAGTGCGGGAGTCAAAGGTTAAAATGTCTATTCTATTCACCCATAAGCATTTACTAGATTTAGACAACGAGTCCTTAGTCCTTGTAGTCAAGGGGCAATGTAGCATTTTTAGTACAAATGAGTAGGCAGTGGTGAGGCCTGGCCTGGTGCTATAAAGTGCTGCTCACTGCTCACTCAAAGGAAAGTGACGAGTGTACAGAGGAGTGTTCTGAGCTTACTGTTTTTGTACTTTGTATCTGCTTCTATGCTAACTGAATGGGTAGCACAAACTGTGTTAGATTTGAGAAGTTCTATACAACATGGGAGATAATTCTCAAGAGTTATGTCCTTTGATTGTTATAAGAATTTTCGCTGCTTCCCTCTTATTTCTTTGGTATTTCATTTAATCAGTCAAACTTTGGATTGCCTGTCAAATGAAACTGATTTTTTTTTCATCAGAATTCCGCAGCCCATCTTGCCCTTTGTAAAAAGAGGCATGGTCGTGTTACTCTCTTGCTTCACTCTCTCCACTGGCTGCCCATTTCTCAAAAAATTTCATACAAAATCTGTTGTGATTCAAATGTATCAGTGGTTCTGCACCTGTTTACCTTCAAGACCACCTCCAAATTTACACCTCTGCCCGACCTCTCTGTTCTGCTTCTGGGTACTAGTTGTTTACAAATTCCCGGATACAGATGTACCACAATCGATCGCTGCTCTATTTCTGTGTCTGATCCAAACAACCGAAACAATCTTCCCCTATCTATTCGACAGTCACAAACTCTGTCTTCCTTCAAGTCTAACTTGAAGACATGCCTTTTTGTCCAGCAGTGATTTGCCCCTCCACATGCTCACTCTTTTGTCTCATTTCACTTCTGTCCACCTCCTCCCAGTTTGCATGTACTTTGTGCCCTGGAGTTTTGGTTGTTGTAAGGTGATGGCTCTAGTAAATGATGAGAGTGCACATTTGGCTTGATTCTTGTATCAAGAATTGGCACCTTATAAATGTCATTATTATTTTGGTGGAGTGCGTATGGAGTTATCCAAGTGTGATAATTCCACCTTGAACATAGGAACTCCAAGATGAAGATTCACTTCCTGCCGACAAATTTTGATACACATATAATGTACTGTCGAATTCTATCATATGAGTGCATCAAGACATGCTTTCAAGGGCAAATAGAGGACTTCGAAATCCCCTTAAAATAAAACTCAATCCAGCTGAAGGGGAGCACTTGTGAATCATGGTATGTGAATCATGGTACAGTATGTCATTAATCCGATCTTGTTGGCAAGTATCCTACAAGTTTCAGGGGACAGACCTGCAATATAGGAAAAAAGGTAAACAATGAAAGAAAATACTATGTAAATAATGATGCAGTGTAGTCTGCCGATTGTGGAGAAAATTAACATCTTTTTTGGTCACAGCGTAGGCCTACACTGTAAGATCTGAAAGTCTAGAGGAAGAGCTCCCATTTGTTTTAAAACTTTTAAACGTTCCATTGTTCATCAGATGCATGTATGCACAATGTTTTGCTCACGATGCACTACCTGGTGGAATGTTGCTGCACATTCTGCATGACTCATCTTTCGTGTATATACACGCTGGGCATTTTCATGTTTTTATATAGCCAACAGCCACTGACATGACTTACAGGATCTTTGAAGTGCATATTTGATGGTCTATGTGCATATGCACATGAAGAGGGTCTAGACACTAATAGGTCTACACGCATGTTGACCTGGGAGATTGGAAAAAATCTCCACTCTTTGCCCACCAAGCGGGTGATAATCGGGAGAAGGCAAACCCCAGACTTCCCATAGGAAGTCTAATGTCCTGCCTAGTCGACTACCTCACTTACCACCTTTCAGTCCAAGTACATACGTCTAAGCCTGGCTGGAAAAATCTTGTGTATGCATGCACCTAGTTGTGATCTGGTATCAACCAACTAGAAAAGCCCAATATTGATAGAAAAGATCTGAGAATAATGAGAATATATATTGCTAAAAAAACCCAAAAAAACAGCAGCATTGAGAGCAGAAAATGATGTAATTCTTTTCAAAATATGAAGAGGGGTTAGACAGAGATGTGTTCTGTAACCAGATTTTTCACTTGACAGCAAAACAATCATGATAAACCTAGAAGAAAGCCTTGGGATAAAAGGTGGAGGAAAAATAATAATCTTCATTATGCAGATGACACAGCTCTAATTGCAGAAAATGAAAAGACCTACAAAATCTTGTGAATATGACAGAAATGGAAAGCAAAAATAAAGGGCTAGAGCTAAATAGTAAGAAGACTAAAGTCATGGTAATCAGTAAAAAAAAAAAAATTAAAAAAAAGAAATCCCATCATGTAAAATAACAGCAAATGGCATAATGCTGAGACAAGTTGATAAATTCAAAAGTCCGGGAATAGTCATCTCATCAGACGGCAGATGCACATTAGAATTATCCAGCAGAATTGGCCAAGCTAAAACAGCATTCAAGAGAATGAAAGGCATTCTTACAAACAAATGCCTATCAGTTAACTTCAGGAAGAGAATTTTTCAGTGTTACATAGAACCAATACTGTTATACAAATGAAAAGCCTGAACAATCAACAAGCAAAGTCAGAACAAGATTGAGGCAGTTGAAATGTGGTTTCTAAGAAGAATGTTAAAGAGTTCCACGGACAGCAAAGAAAACAGAGAGAAATGTGGTTTCTAAAAAGAATGTTAAGAGTTCCATGGACAGCAAAGAAAACAAATGAGACAGTCACGAAAGAAGCAACCATAAAAACAACATTAATGAAGAAGATCAAGAAAAGACTAGCAACTTTAAAAGGACAATTTATGAAACAAGAGAAAGTTGAGCACCTGGTCACAACAGGAAAACTAGAGGGAAAAAGAGCACCAGGTACACCTAGGAAGAAAATATTAGACAGTTTTGCAGAGTGGGGGGGATAAGTGACAAAAGATAGATTTGTATGGAGGGCCATAATTGCCAATGCCATACAGCAAGGCACACGATGATGATGATGATGATGATGATGATGTTCTGTCTTTGACTGTTTGGGTCTCTACCACCTCACTCCCATATGACCTTGAACTTATGTGACAATTTGTATTTTGTTTTTCTAAGTGTGTCATCAGGCTAAAGCATCAAGCAAGAAAGAAGGTGTGTGTGTGTGTGTGTGTGTGTGTGTGTGTGTGTGTGTGTGTGTGTGTGTGTGTGTGTGTGTGTGTGTGTGTGTGTGTGTGGTGTGTGTGTGTAAAAGTGTGTGTGTGTGCGCACGCGTGCATGTGTGTGTTTTTGTGTGAGTGACATTGTATGTGTCCAACATTTGTCTGTGTATCTCTAACCCTCAAGCAGAATCACACACACACACACACACACACACACACACACACACACACACACACACACACACACACACACACACACACACACACACAGAGGAGTTAGTGTGGCATACAAATGCATGTGTACCATGTATGGTGGTCAATGGTTTAATGTCTATTCACTTAAGTGATTTTAGACAAATAATAATAATAATAGTAATAATGATAATAATTAAATAAATTTAAAAAAATGAAAAGAAAAAAGTGATCTGGAGAAAGGGGTGTAGATGCAAGAAGAAAGAAGGAAGGAAAAGACATTATGTGTTTGTATATGTATAACATTCCTCCATTCACACAAACATAGAATGCAGACAGACTCGACTTACACATAACCAAATTTACTGCCACTACAATGCAATAAGACCATTTGTACAATATACATGTTAGAACACGTTATGGCTACCAACACAGAGTGACAGACAACAGTGTACACAAAGTACCTTAAAAGAACCATAGTTCAGTTGTTCTTGAAAATCTTTTAGAGTGAATCTGATCCAACTCTTGATATGCATAATCTCAATCTTCTAACACATATCAATATTTTTCTCCGTTAAAAATTCAATTACAGGATTGGTGGGTAACGATTATGTGGGTGAAAGAGAGTGGAAACCAAAACCGTAACGAAATTGATATCCATCTCTTTCGTTAAAGATGACTTTCGATAAAATATAACATGAAACATCTAAAAAACATATACGCTTACTTTGCTCAATACGCAAGAAAATGTGTAAAATTACAGAAAGGAAAAAACAAGAAAACAAAATACAAGAAAAGATAATATTAACAAAATTCCAAACTTTTGCTGGGTATCAGTGATGCAATTGGTAAAGTATCAGCCCAGTTCTTGACAGCCTAAGCTTTCATACCTGTGGTTCAAGGCCTGAAAAGAGTGGAAATTATGCTGGTAATCTAAAGTGATTCTACGAGTACTCCCGTTTTCTCAACTTGTGCTACTGCAACAATCAACCCTAATCCAAAATTTTGGGGGGGGGAATACTTGGGCTACAACGTCACTTTTGTTTTCATGTTCCCTCTCAACACAGCAAACAAAGCAATTCAAAATCGAAAGTGAATGTGGACTGATCATACATACCACCAGAACCAGACCAGAGTCGTCAGCCATGCCCTAAACTACAAGCCCCGGTCAAACAAAGACTGACTGGTGACTGGTTATGGCAAACACCACTGGGTTCAGACCTGAAGGCAAGTCACATGTCTTAGGGAGATGAAAAGCAGAAGACAGCCTATGGTCGAATCAGCTATAAAATTACAATGAAGACCTTGCATTCTGGTGGGAACAAAGGAGATCAATTAAAGTTGCATCTCTGTGATAAAAGGAAAACAGACTTTTAGGAACTGAATCAGAATGAGAAAATAACTGGAACTGCATGCAAAGAAGCACTTTGTAGTCAAAATACTTCCAGGTTCATAGCCCTATGCAAACAAACCAGTTTTCTAAGCATGTGTCATAAAATAATATCATGCTTTTGAAACGGTTATGCAGAATGAAGAGTTTTAATGTCACACAGTTTGTAATCAAGAGTTATGATGATTAAAGTGTTAACATCATGCAGCCCAAACCCCAAAATACAGCTGCTAATACACAGGAAAAAAACAGTGTTATGTCTATGTCATACTGCTGGATCTTGCTTGGCAACCATTCCTGCCACACAAAGTTGGATCATCCATTTGATTGCACACACAACAAATCAAAGACTAAACATATGCCTATAAAGCAATGACTAAACAACAGACACAATGATGGACCAAACAAAACTGTACACTGTACAAGCTAATACCTTAAAAAAAAAAAAGTACAATACAGAGACACAATCTATTGAGCATCATACGGACACCTTCATAAGTGACACCATATTTATGAGCACTTCGTATACCTGCTAACACATAACTATGATGAGGCTTGAACATTCAAACAGCCATCTTTCTGCTCAGTCCTGAAAAGGATTACTGGTCTTTGCATGATTATCATATGTGTGCCCAGTCCCAAGAGGATTACAGGGCTTTGCATGATTATCATAGGTACATGAAGTATATGCATATACTTTTTCCCCCCAATTTTCAACATTTCAACGACTGCAAAGAAATCAATTTAAATCAAACTTCATGTTTTTTCAATGATTAAAAAGAAATCAATTTAAACCAATCTGATGAAATTTTAACTTGTTAAGGCTTTCAGAAAAACACAAAATAGAATATGTATTCAACATAACAAAACAAAAAAAGACAGGCGCAAATTTTTAGCAACTGGCCGTTGGTGAGCTTACACAAAAGACAACAAAAAAAAAAGAATACACAAAATTTGGGAGAAAAACAGCACGACCTCCCTTGTGTTTTGTCATTCCAGGTAAGTCTTGCTGTATTTCTCCTGGATTGTGCCTATTTGCTCTTTGTTGTCTTCTGTGTACATTTGACAAATTTGCACCAGTCTCGTTTCGTTCTGTTATATGAAATACACATTCACAATCTATTTTGTGTTTTTCTGGTTCCTCTTTGCACGGACGCAGGTGGCCATTTTGGTTTGGATTTTGTCCAGGCTTTTTGCTTTTTGTGCATTAACCAGAGAGAAATTGAGCAACTTATGCACAAACCTTCACAAGCTATCATGCAAACTTTTCTCAATCCTTAATTTCAAACCCCTTCTAAACAATGAATCCACAAAATAATTCTGAGACTAACAAATTAAAAAGCAGCACTGGACAAAAGGAAATTTGTGCATGGGACAGGGGGGAATGTATTTGCGTATATTAACACATCAAACTGGTCAGGTAATGGTGTAAACAGAAATGCACTAAAAACTCAGTTCATACAACGACTTTTCCTCATCCCTGAAATATAAGAGCACGTAGTATTTTCTCTTCACATTCTGACAGTCCTGATTAAACTGACTATGAAAAAGCACACCCAAACGACACTTTAATCATCAAAATTAAGCACAAAACCAGTCTCCAGCCCAAGTGAAAAGGAAAGAAACACACATCTAAAAATCACAGTCACTGCGTATATATTTACACATGTATAGATGTATTCTCCCGTAATGACTGAACATCAATGGTCAACGCTTTGATGGACATGATGATGAAAGAAAACTGAAAACAAGAGAAAACTCAACACGTACACATTTTATACCTTGTATTACTGCTATATTTTTAACTCCAACCACTACACAGTTGAAACATTGTGAGACAAAAAGCAAACAAATACTGTTTGTACTTCATGATTTACGTTTAAAGTGTGAATATTATTTTCCTATAATTGGACTTTGGTGATTATATGCAGTTATAAATAAATATGACAAGGAGTTTTGAAAGAGAGAAAGATACATCCACTCACCAGGCATGCAAATGACAAAATGTGCAGTGGCTTATAACATGATTTGTTCATAACTAATACAATAAACTGTATGTGTAGTGTGCCACTTAACCAACAGAGCTGGCGGAATCTGGTGAACAGTTCTTCCATGTGGCGCCCCAATGACTCTTCAAGGAATTAAGGGAGAAGAAAAAGTATGTGCTTTGGCAAACCACAGACATCGTGTGACTGACAGTAGAGAGACAGAAGGGGCTATGGGTGGGCAGAATGGGGAGTAACAGAATGTGGTAGCGAGAAACTCCGCGGAGAGTTGGGAAGAAAACATCTTTTCAACGTGCCTGCCATCTAACAACAAATGAATGACTTTGTAACTATACATGTTCTATTATGTGATCTATTCCCTCCCTAACTACATTCACCATGAAAAACAAAGCACTGTCACATCACATCATAACATACTGCCTTTAACAAATCTAAACTATTACAGATCAGCGCAACATATATCTCAACTTGTAAAATGCTGACTGGTAATCTATATCATACTCTTGAAAAGAAACATCAATTGTAATGTGAGAGTGGATCTATAACATACTCTTGAAAAGAAACATTAATTGTCATGTGAGAGTGGAATGTCAGCATTTCACAAACATTCATGTATGTTTGATGTGTTGCTTTTACATGCCAAATCCAGTCATCAAGACTACTGAGCAAAACACTGAAAACATTACATCTTGTAGTGTGAAATCACCTTTCCATGTTATAAAAACTGTGAGAAGCAGCATTCGCAACAAGTCAATCTTGATCACTTTTAAAACTGAACACTTTCTGGTACATGTGGGCCAGTACATGTGGTCACATTTCTGACATCTATTTGTCCACATGCTATCAATTTCACAAACAACACCAAGAATACAACTCACAGTTTTCACAGATTGTCAAGAAACAACACACTTGTTATGTATGTCTCATATTCAACTTCAATAGAGCATATCCATTCTTATTTCTGAATAAGAAAACACTAGAAGATTACATAAAAGGCTTATCTAAGTCAATGGCTGCAGTCCTATTTAGTGACTCTAGCTAGAATGTCTGAACTGTGGCAAACAGTTGCTATGTTTTATGTTATGCGGGATCACTTTCAATAGGAGCTTCTGAGTTTATGACCATTGTCCCTTTAAAACAGGCAGAATCCCCAGAAGATGAAGTGTGAATGCTCAAATGACAGGGAAATAGACATTCATACGTACCTATGAAATACTCTTGCACACATGCAGGTACACGTACATGCGTACACAGGACGTTCCACAGTTTTCAAACATTGTACACAAACAAGAATATGAACAGCGCACTCCACCTTTACAAAACACCATTCCCTGCATAGTATCCACATACCCTTCAACTTGCAAACGACAAACTAAAATAATCTGGCTGAATGTCTTCGTTATGGATTAAATGTATTTTAAAAGTCTGTCATTACGTGTACCTAGAAAATGTCTGTCACAGACACCTTTGGATGTAACAAGTATTCAGTACTAAGTAAACACGCGAACAAAATATTCCATATCAGTAACGTCCACCACAAAAGATAGGCAATCACAAGTCACTTAACACTCCTGAATACCGAAGGTGAAGTATTGTCTGAAAAAAAAATGTCACTGATGCTGCTGTTTTTAACAGTTGTCTGACATAGTATTTGGTGTACATATGACAATAAAAAAACTCTTAACACCGTTAACAAAACAATTCCAAAAAATAAAGACAGACAAGCCATTCAAAATCTCCCTTTTTATCTGAAAATCAATATAAAAAAAAAGAAATTTTCATCTTTGACTCAAATATTTCTAACCACAAATTTCTGTGCAAGTGAGAACTAAAAATATATGTAGACTACATAATTTCAAAAAATAAAGTTTTGGATAGCATGTGTTCTCTCTCTCTCTTGTTTTAATACTGTCAAAAGATAAACCAGAACTTAAGAAGCTTGCCAACATCTGTCTGTTGCTAAAGAGAATCAAACAGCCTCAATCTGTCATACAAGGTTTGAGTTCTTACACCACTTCAAATGGTGGAATGAATCCTCAAAACAACATCATTTTGTGACTCATTGTCTTGATTCAAAATGAAGACCCAAGACAGCTGACATGTTTATGTACACATACTAATTATTCTTGATATCATGCACAACTGAGTTCCATCTTCAGGTATGGATATTCATGGCAAAGAAAATGATCTTTTTCCAAGTGTGGAATATGTTATCACAAATTTGAGGAAGTGCTTCTCAATATATTGTACCGATATGTCAGAACAAAAGTTGTTTCGGATCATAATACCTAACTTTTCCTTTCAAGTTCTTACTGTTAATTTCTAAACTTTTTCTTTCAAAATGTACAAATCAGCTTCTCCATGTTCAGCTTCTGTCAAGTGGAAGATGCTAAAAACCACTTTTGTTGTGCTCTCTTCCTCACTGAGGCCAAACGACTGCACATTAACAGATTGAAGATATGTACTGAAGAAGAAAAATGTAACTATAGAAAACTTTTGTTCTTTAGTGGGTATCTGTTTCAGACAGCGTCTTCATGAAGATACAGATGGCCTACAACGTCAGTCACTGTGATCATGAAAAGGCCTTATATGAAATAAAACTTCAACACTCATTGAGAGCAATGGTAGACTGTCACAACTGCAAAAACAGATTTTTAATATCAACACATATTTCTGCAAAAGCGCTGTCCACACACCTTCCCCCATAAGTGCTATTTTAGACACTTTTTTGGACCATGTGACCTAACCTTGGCGCCTTACCTTTCAAACTTACCCATACCTGACTCCTGTTTGGTCCATACTTTGATCCAAATCTGGTAAAAATCCATCCATAATGAGCTGGTAAATTTGTGTCAACATGGTTTTTTTTTAACAGACACATACACACAGACACATGCACATCTATGTGGCTAATATAAAATAATCTCCCTTTTTTTGAAAGTGGGAGAATACAACAACAAAAACCCAACCAACAACAAAACAGGAAGACAAACAAGCAACAACCCTACATGATGCCCAACCCCCAGTTAAAAGAAAGGCAGACATGCACAAAAGGGTGATGAGCAAAAACCTACGACCAACATGACCAGCCCAATAACGCTGACAATAACATGATGGATGAGCAACAGCTAACACGACCCCACCCCTGTATATCCCGCATATGACACATCTCAGTCTCAACACTCGTCTCTCCCGTCTCAACCAACAACAAGTTTTCTTCCAACAGGTGCTACTACGCCAAGGGATGAACGGAATGCAGGTGTAGACAAGTGACTGACTAGAAACCCAGAGCATCATTGCCAGAGATTGGTGGACAGCGTCTGTCCTGTGCCGGCCCCTCCCCATGATCCCCCGCCCACTGGTGTCTGTTGGGGTGCCTGCTGCATGCTACCCATCTGGCCTCCTCCCACAGACATATTGGCCATCTGCTGCTGCATCTGAAAACAAAACAATTCGTTGGGTTTTTTTTCACAGTCTGAAACACTTTATTACTCAGGGATAGTGGTATTAGGTACACTTTATTACTACAGGACAGTAGTATTAGGTCTTTTTTCACATTTTGAAACACTTCATCACTCAAGGATAGTAGTATTAAGGCCCACTGGACTTGTCCTTCAGCTAATCCTTGCTACACTAAACATATAAGTTTATAAGCATAAAGACATAAAAGTGGAAAGTGAAATGTAGGCCTACTTAAAATTAAACATATAAAGCAAAAATGATTTATAAAAACATAAAATACAAACATACCACAGGATAACTGATAATATATACTTAGCAGCTAATTTCAAGTGCAAACTGATTCATTGCATCCGATCACATTCCAAGTGAGAAAAAAATAAGTAGTGTTTGAACTGTTTCAGTGTATTATATGTGTATTATCCTTCTCTTTTCAAAACAACAACAACAAACAGTAAGTGTGGCAAATCAAGGCAGGTATATCAAAAACACCAGAAAAGATAATAATCACAGGCAAGGGCTGTGTTGGGAAGAAGTTAATATATTTAATTCATAAAGGTTGCTGGTTTCTGACACTCTCTCTCTCTCGTTCTCTCACTCACTCACTCACACACACACACACACACACACACACACACACACACACACACACACACACACACACACACACACACACACACACACACACACACACACAGAGTCTTTATCACTCACTCAAACTCTCAAACACACACACACACACAAACAACCATATAACAAACAACACACACAAGTACACAAGACCAACCTGCTGAAACTGCATCTGTTGCTGCATGGGGTTCATCTGTTGCTGCTGTGGTTGTTGCTGCATGAACATCTGGCCCCCTCCCCTTCCCATCATGGCTCCTTGTGCCGTTCCCATCATGTTGCCACCAGCCATCTGGTTCTGTCCCATCTGACCCATATTGTTGAACATGGCCCCTGGCTGCTGCTGCTGCTGCACACATCCACATAAGTGTGTTCATTCTATTTCATACATTCATCCATACATTCATTCATATCATTTGTTGTCACAGTGGATTTACCACGTGAAATTTGGGCTGCTCTCCCCTTTGACAGCACGTCACCGTAGTGCAGCGCCGCTTAGTTTTTTTTCTTTTTTACCAAGACTTTTGAAAGGCAAGAAGGATAATTGGCCTTCAAGGAAAGGAACCTGAGAAAAGAACCAATCTCTCTGATGTTTTATACCAGGGCAGCCGGGCAAATGCCTGCTCTTCACAATTTTCAACTGCCATAGGATCTTAAGCATGCACAGGCCAGAAGGCTTAAGGTCCAATTCCTTTGTCGTCACCTTCCGATGGATAAGACATTCAGTTCAATTTTTTGGTCAAACTGAGGAGAAAACTTGATACCTCATAAGGAAATGAACTCTGGAACCTCAAGCCTAGTAATTGGCAGGTGAACGTCTGCCATTGTTCTCCCTGTTTACTATCACATACACAGTCTATGAATTATGTCTATTATTTTTCTTTTCCTTTTCAAAATCATCGCACCTAGGCACTTCCGTTTGCTCTCACCTTTCTTTTTCCCCCCATTTCTATGCCATGTCAACGGCCACAGAAGCTGGAACAGTTTTCACAATGTGATGATGATGATGACAATGAGGAAGAAAATCATGTTGCAATAGTGCCATCTAGGATTGAGACAATGTGACAGGGCTGTATTCTATGCTTATCATCAAAGTATATCCTGGCATCAATCTGGCCCGAGAGATACACAGATCTGCCAATCTCAGTTTGGTCTTGGTACTTAGCGTTTTCATTATTTGAGTGTAGCAAAATGGCATTTGAGAGTAGTACCACCAACACCCACTCACATTGGTCAATCCGCCATGCAAACAGCTTGAAGTCGAATTGACATACACTACAGAACACATGGTTACCACGGCCCCTGATTGCTTAAGATAGAGATATTCAATTATGTACATCTCATGGCAACACTGCATGGCTGGTCAATTATTTGTTTTTGCATTAAGTTCATCGCTGCCTTTTCGTTTGGACAACATGAATTCTTATTTTCCCGGAAGTGACTCAACAGTGATGATAACAAATGTTCCCCATGAATGAAAATGAGTAATGTCACCAAAGATATGACTGGCTTTATCGAATCTTGTGTCATGAAACGAAATATTTGCATTGGTTGATAAGTCTTTGCAAGACAAAACGTCAAAACTGAATACCCCTGTCCATCCCATGTTTTTCCTTCACCCTTGCTTCAACTTTAAGTCAGTTTGTGGTACTGATTGGTAAAGAAAAATCTGTTTGGTTTTTGCCACTCCAGTATAGCACTTTCAATGTGAACGTAATAATGTAGCGTTCTGGTGCTCAGAGGGGCATACTGTGCTCAAAACGTAACAGCTGTCAGGTCTGGATACAGATACATCCCACAGTTGGTCAGGAGATTTGAGCAACACCTTCAATGATGCAGACATGAAGTGGATGAGACCCACTCTTCCCAATAAGCCCATAGCATGCTCCACAATGGGTAGGAGCCTGGTGATGCCGAAAATCCCAACAATGATTCTGAAAGAATTGATGGGAATTTGAACCCACAACCTTCAAGTTGGTAGCCCGTTGCACTCCCTACTGCAACTGGTTTGAATTAAGTCTAATTAGCAATGCCGCATGAAAAATTGAAATTGGGTTTTGAGTTAAAAGATTTATATGGTTTTGAAGATATTGTTGTTCTGAGTAAAAAGCAGTTTAAATTTTTCAGATCGGACTATTAGTTCACGAGATATTCGAATTTGAAGCGTCAAAAATTTCTTAAATTTTGGTACCACGTCTTAGTGGGACAAAGAAGGACCAGCTGTCACAGAAGAAACCCATCAAATGGCATGGTATGCTGATTTTGCTGGAAATGACATTCATTTTGTAATTGTGAGAGACAGACAGGACCAAATGTCATAAAATTTTGATCGTTGATGTATTTTTGCATGCCGAATTGAATGAAACCATTATCGTAACTCTGCGACGAGCCATTTTTGTCTTATTACAGGAAACATGTGATATTTGGCATGTTTTATCTGTTTTTCATTAATAATTGCCCATATTGTATTAATAACAGACAAAAATGAAGCTAGAAACAAATCAAGGATATATAATCATTTCATGAGATAGATATAAAATCATTTTGCTCATCGTTCAAGTGTCTTATTACTGCAAATTAAACCAAAAAAGTCACGACTCGCTACTTCAGTAGTCTTATGAATAATTTGTAATATTTCATCAGTTTCTGTACATATAAAAGGAAATCTGAGAATCAATGACTTCTGGAATCACTTAAATAGTTGAAATATTAAAAATTACTGCATGCTTTTATGCTGCAGGCTATCCAAAAATATCATCTGATCAATATTCTACTAAAAACTAAACACACACACATACACATACAAATTACAACACATACACATACACACACACAGAGGAAAACATATCAGACAAGATTTTTGCACAGTACATTTGATTTTTATTTTATTCATCAGTGTTTAGAAAACTGACTGACTGACTGTGGATGAGTCAAGTCCCCGAACACTTAGCACAGCCAGCGTCCAAAGAAAACTTCTGGGAGGATATGGGACCGCTCGCCATTCAGGAACAGGTCACTTAACTCCTAGTCCTACAATAGAGAAATATATGAATTTCTGCATAATATATACTATTCATTGAGAGACTGGAAAGGAAAGGAAACCATAATGCATAGTCTCCACATCAATATTACTTTAACATTAAGCCCAAACTCGCGACTTTGATTTTTAGCATATTACTGGTAAAAATCCATCAAAGCAGAGCAATCCTGCTAAGTGTTTCCAGTGTACTCTTGCCCTTTAATACGAATCAATAATAGGCTACTACTAAATAAGATGCAATCTTCCCGTTAAAACAAATTAATGACAATAGGCATATCCTTTCCAGATACTGACTACAAATTGAAACAACTACGTAAGCTAATGGATGGCCTACTTTACAAATAATACAACTCACAGCCTTCTATTCAGTTTCAAAACCTAAATAAAGAATATTATAACAATAAACAATGAACAGAAGATTTTGTTTTGTGACATTCTAAATCTCTATGTGTATTAGTGTGTGTGTGTGTGTTGTCAGAGAGAGAGAGAGAGAAAGAGAGAGATCATGCCTGTTAACAATGACTTGGATATGAATGTACTGGGGCCTATTTACTTATTTATTCATTTTTTGTTATTTATTCATTTTTTGTTCTCTGAGAGAGAGAGAGAGAGAGAGAGAGAGAGAGAGAGAGAGAGAGAGAGAGAGAGAGATATTCATGTCAAGGAAAGTACATTGACTTGCACAGAATTGTTTGTTGATTTGAAAAAAAAATTATTTAGATCTGTTTATTCATTCATTTAAAATTTGAGTGAGAGAGAGAGAGAGAGAAAGTTGGAGGACGCGGGTTACCCCTCTGTTTGGGCAAACCCATTTTCCACGGCCCCGGGAAGCCCGTCGATCACATAGCATTTTTAGTAGTAAGCTCGCCCGTCATGGGGTGAGCAAGTCTACACAGCGACATGCGAATTAGCAAGACCTCGGGAAGGAAATGGTTGACAAATCAAGCTTCGGCTAACAACTCCGAATCGAGTTCAAACGCAGTAGTCCTTTTCTTGAAAAATACAATGTTACAGATAAAACAGAACTTGATCTGTTGATTGCTAGATCTAGATCTAGTCTTTGACAGCGCAAAACTTGCCGAGCTGAAACTTGCACAGCGTTCTGTTTCGCGTTGTAGGCCTACTCAGGCTACTGGCGTCGGCACATTCCGACGTTGATCTGGTACAGATCCTCATGTAAAAAGTTGGCGTACGGCCGTATTTTAAATCAAATTGATTTCATATCACACATGCATATAGAAAAAAGCATGTAAAATCGAATCCCGCCGACGACAAGTTCCAAAAATGGCGACTTGCCTGCAAACTTTTCCGATGAAAAAAAGCAAAACTTTGGAAGCGTCGATCTCTGTTCGAAACGTGCACACACAGGTGTCGTCGGGATATATCATTCTGTTACATTAATTCTCATTGGCTGCAAAATTACAATATGATTGGTTCACAAATATAGCCGTACCGACCGAAATAGTGAAGCATCCCGAAAAAACTTCGATTCTAAACGCATACCATATCCGCGATTGCGCCCGAAGCGCGGATTTTCGACTTTCTCATCAAATAACTAATTCCATTTTCGCTCTAAATATATAAAAAGGCAATCATTCAAATCTTTATTCATTTCTTATTCACATAAGACAAAAAATAAGAATGAAACACCGATTAAAGAGGCAGTAATACTTGATTGAACCGAAGACCCCCCCAGTTTTGCGGCCGGCCCCGGTTTTCCCCAGTTTTTGGTACCACAAATTTGACGTCGTGTTTCGGTTCGCACGGCATTGCTAGTCTAATGTTAGATTGGGAATGAAATCCAAGTCAATAAAACCGCAATTCCTTTCACCCAGGGTGATGCTGACAAGACAACTGTAGCAATATAAGGATGGTAAAATAAGGATAACATGTACAAGTGGTGCTGAACTGTTTTCTCCTCTTTGTATGATTAACAACCAGCTCACAAATGACAGTTGTTGTTGTTTGTTTTCTGGCATAATCTTTCATATGTGAAACAATGGGAAAAGGTAAATTAGTACTGACAGTTTCCACTGTATGATTATACAAAGCTCCTGTCACTGCCAGTACAAGTGATATGAGGACAATACTTATTTATATCGTTTATAGCCCAGCTGACTGCTAAGAGCCATATCAGGGCTATAACCATCTCAAAACATACTCAACACTTCACTGACCCTGAAAAAAAAACCCACCTGCAGAAGAACATTAAGTAGACATATCAATGTAAGTACACATATCAATAATCATGTCTGCTAATTCAATGGCTACCATAAAACACAAAGAAAAACAAAAACACCAGGCTGAGAAAACAGTACTGGGAACATCTGATGAAAAGCTACAATTACAATACCACCTTACCACAGTAAACACTTTACACAAAATCCTGAAAAAAGTATATAATAATTAATAATAATAATAATTAATAATTAATAAATAATAATTACAATATTTATATAGCGCAAAATCTTGATAAAATCAAATCTAAGCGCTGAAACACATACATGCACGCACGCACACAGCACGCACGCACGCACGCACACACACGCACCCACGCACACACACGGCTATGAATGGGAGAATAAAAACAATGGAAAATTATAGAGAGCATATTATATCACACGGCTATGAATGGGGAGAATAAAAACAATGGAAAATTATAGAGAGCATATTATATCTTATCTTATCCTACCCCAGCTGGATCAATGCAATAAAACATTACAAAACACTGATACAACCAGAAATGTTGCTACATCAATACCTGCTGCATTCCCATCATGCCTTGTTGCACAGGCTGTCCCATCATGCCCTGCTGCATTCCCATCATTCCTGGCTGTGGCTGCACCATAGGCTGCATTGCCCCAGTACCAAACATCTGCTGCTGTGGCATGTACATACCACCTGCAAAACACACACAGGAGCTTCCTCATAAGATTATGAGAGAAAAAAAAACAAATTCTACTGGTCAACCCCACTATCTACCCACAACATGACACACTCATCACAAACAAGCAATAATCATCCCTTTTCATTCCACATCTGTATATATACATCGTAACACAAATGACATTTACATCAATAACAAATACATAGGCCTGAGCAAGATGATTGTTTCCATTAAAAATGACATGGAGTCCTTGCCTTCAGGCTGGCTTGATTGGTACCAGACCTTCTTGATGTCATCATGAACATTTTCTGCCTCCTCACCAGGTTTTCAAAAGGGGGACTTGACTTATCATCTGATCAAAGCCTCAGGAGGAAGCAGAAAATATCTATGGTGGCACAAAACAAGTGACCCTGACTGTGAAATAACAAACGGCATCGGTAACAAGAAATAAAAATAATAATCAATCTATCCACACATGTTTATAATAAATTATTTATATTCAGTGCATGAAGAAGAATTTCATCACACAAAATGACCATAGCAAACAATAATAATCCACCAAACAATACTTATAGCGAATTTAGCAGATTAGAATTTTGCACTGTTTAGAACAGAATAATTAACACACACACACATACAACCACACAAACACAAACAAAATCCCCTCCCCCCCAAAAGAAAAACCGCTTGAGGTTCAAATCCATGACCCCTATGTTATCAACACAGCACTCTAATAACACGCTCAACCAATTCACTTAACAATAACAAGCACACGATGTGGGGGCACTGTCAACAAAACCAGCGGGTTGGCTGGCTGTTGAAACAGAACTGTGGACTCGATATCCCATGTCTCGACTTAACCCTTTGACACCCGCACCCTACCCACCAACTGCAAAAACTTAACCCTTTGACTCCCTCACCCTATCCACCAGCTTCCTGCAGGGTTAAGATTTCAGCTTAGTGTTTCGATCCTTTCTGCCCCCTCCCCCCTTTTTCCCATTTCAGACAGCTCAGATAACCGATGGCATATACATGGAGCACATATGGAATTGTCTTAGTGCGATAAGTCAGGTGTGATAAATCCCTCATGAATATACTCCAAGCTGCTGGAAAGAACAGTACACTGATACAATCAGAAATCTATTCCTCAGTGAAGAGCATGGAAATATTCTACTGCACATGCAACATATTTTCTACTCAGCTTAACAACACAACACCGAGTCTGGCACTGACAACCCCAGTACTTCTTTTGACAGGAACAGTAACTGTGCATTAGTATGTTTACTACCCTATTTGCAGCGGACTGGCTGGTTCTTTTGGTAGAGCTGAGGACTTGGGATGGTATCCTGAGATTAAAAATTGGCATGTTTGCTGCCCATCTTAATGTTTCCATAATTCTGGTGTGTCAGTCTAGTGCTTGAAAGGTCTTCCCCCCCTCCCCCCCTGCCCATCCCCCACCTTTCCGCTCCTCAGTTCACAACCTTGCTAGCGCACACAGTTTTGCGCAGGCTCAAGGAGTCTGCCACGAAATTGCTGGCAGATTTGGGTGGAGCACATATGGAATTGTCCGGGGGCAATAAATCCCTCTTGAACAATCTCCAAACTCTGAATTCCCCACTTAACACTGATTTTCAGCTTTCCTTATGATCAATGATAAGCAACAAAATTTCAGTCTCTGCTTGAAACTCTGGCAGGAGTACCATAAGGCAAAAAGAACAAACTTTTGATGTACGTAGAATAAAATGTGTGTACTGTATGTTGCACACTTTCAACCCTGTTTAACTCACACAAAAAACGCTGAATAACGCAGTATGAAGTCTGGCAATGAAACTTTACCTTTCTTAAAAACACATAAAAATATGATTCAGTAACCTCTGAAAAGCACAGACTACAAAAAGAGAGAGAGAGAGTGAATGAGGGTGTGTGACGTGAGAGTGTGTAAGTGTGAGTGTATGCGTGTGTGTGTCAGTGACACACACAGACACAGAGAGAGAGAGAGAGAGAGAGAGTGTGTGTGTGTGTGTGTGTGTGTGTGTGTGTGTGTGTGTGTGTGTTGTGTGTGTGTGTGTGTGTGTGTGTGTGTGTGTGTGTGTGTGTGTGTGTGTGTGTGTGTGTGTGTGTGTGTGTGCGTGCGCGCATGCATGTGCATATGCATGCTACAATGGTACAATATATGTACAAATATTGTCTGCATTGTTGAAAAAACATCATTACATGAATAGCATGCATCTCGGCAAAAAGTCTTTGCATCACTTGTGAATCATAACCATGCTAATGAAGGGGAAAAAATATGCAGAAACAGAACTGTTTTAACTAAAGATGTGAACGAAAATGGCAGGCACACCCTCTGAAAAGAATTTAAAAGACAAAAACAAACAGCTGCAAAGAATATATAGATACATAGTAACTTCCTACATTTTACACAACAATTTAAGTATACATGTACAAGAGATTTACCCTGCACACAAAGACATGCACATATGTCTCCTGTGAGCTGCACAAATCAACAGCAGTCTGACCAGACGATTCCTCTCTAAATTCTTTCATTAGATAGAAAAACAGTGGATAATCATGTTACACCAATGGGTTACACAAAACAAACAAGCAAAATAATGCAGAAACAAACAAATCCACAACAAAACAAAACAAAAAAAAGAAACTGCAAACAACCAAAAAGACAGATCAAAGTTGTAGGAATCCTGTAAAGAAAACCTGATGACATCCAGAGCCAAAGCAAAAAGTTTGAAAACACTAACACAGGCTCCAAAAGCGCACACACACACTTTTATGCACACTGAAAAAATGAATTTTACATAAAGCTGTATTTCTGAAAAATCAAAAGGTGGAAACAAGGAAATCTGAAGGAATACCACTGTACTGTCTACTTCAGAATGGATGAAGATATTGCACCATGCAACTACGGCAGTGAGCGCAATCACATTACAAGCTTTCTATTAAAAAAGACATTATGTCACTTTCTGACAAAGAGAGAGCACAAAGAGACAGAAGAAAGAAAGACAGAAGCCAGGAAGACAAACAGAAGGGAAAAATAATGAAAGAGAGAAAGACTGAGTCTGAGACAGAATGGGAAAGGAGGGAGGAACGGAGAGTGATGAAGAACAGAGATGCAAAACTGTGCACTATACAGCAGACTGACAGAGATACAGATCATCCTGAGAAAAAGAAAAAGGTAGAGCGGAACAGGCACAAACACACAAATGCATTCCTTTGTCGCTACATGGGAAAACCTAAAAAGAGGAAATATTTCCCTAATATTTAATAATCTTCAATCTACAAATCTAAATGAAAGTCATCACTTTAATCCCATGCATTTGTATAAGAAAGAACATTTCTGAATGTGACATATGACCAATCAGAATACATTATTTTTCTTATTTTCCCATGTTGTGGCACAGACCTGAAGCACCTGTGTGTTTACCACATTGTCTCCTTGTGCAAGACTGTGCACTTATCAAATAACAGATTCCTTAAACACATCCACCACATCATTCTATGCCTCCACCTGTTCCAGTGTTCTGCGGGGAGTATAACCACACAGTGACACAGAGACCAATCACTGCTGGATGCACATGTTGATCAAACATATACCATGACCGTAAACTTCTCAACCCACATCAGAAAACAATATTCTGCAAAGCCCAAATCATGAGATTCTATTCTGCAAAGCCCTGCCACTATACAACCAATCTGTTTACACTTAGCCTTATTACACAAAGGCATACATGAGGACTAAAAGCAAGCCACATAACTTTCCCCTATCTTGTCAAACAACAGAATCCCCCAAAACAAAACAAAAACAAAAACAGTTTGCAGCTTTACTGCTTATCACCAACACTTACACAAAGAGACTGAGGGGATAAAGCAGAGGAAAAATAACAAATAAAAATGAAACATGGTACAAATTCTGCTTCTGATGAACATAAGCAAACAGTAAAAATAACAAGAGAAAATGAGAAATCCTAAAATATCATGAAGATTTTGTTGGTGAACATCATGCAAACTTCTGTGAAAAGACCAAGAAAATATCCTCACAAAGCTGCCATAGCCCGCATGCCAAAAGGTAACCAAGTTTCCCAAATGCCAACGACTTGCAGGGGCAAGCACAGTTACCTGAGGCGGGGTAGTAATACATATTTGGTGCATACGGCTGGTAGAATTCCATGCCCGGGTACATAAAGGGGTTGTTGGTCACTGCGGTAGGTGACATAGTCGCAGCACCCTGGGGCTTAGTTGTGGACATCAACCCCGCATGTGAAGACACGGACCTGGTATTGGTGGAAAGCCCTGCACCTGTTGTCATCCTCCCTGTCTGTTGTGTCATTCCAGTTGTCTGTCTTGCACCTGTGTTCTGAGGCAACTTGGACTGCTGGCTTACCCCTGCTGCCACTGACGAAAATATGGGTGGCTTGGAAGTCATGCCTTTCCCAGTGGCGGTCCCCCCCATTCCCATGTTGGTCGACGCTCCAGAGACCATCTCTGGCTTCTGAGATTTGAAACCAGAGGTTGCAACTTGCTGGATGCCTGAAGTGGGTGTCATCATTTGTGAATACATTCCCAGATTGGGACCTCCCATTCCTGCATTTGCTGTCACCATTCCTGCCCCTGAAGGCATCAAACCAGGGTTCATTCCAGAGCTGGCATTCATCATTCCCATGTTTGTAGTCATCATGCCAGAGTTGGGTACCATCTGGTTAGAATCTACGGCTGGCATTCCATAGTTGTTTGGTGGCATCATTCCAAAGGTGGACGACATAATGCCAGAATCAGAAGGCATCATATCGCCATTCGAAGTCATCAGATCAGTGCCCATCGGCATGGACATGGCACCATTGGATTCGGCAGTTTTCATGTCTAAGTTTAAGCACAAAAGCAAAACAGGTTGTTAGCACTGGACACTCATTAGTATCACAAATAACAAATCACCTCACAAATAACAAATCACCAAAGTATGGAAGAAAACAGCATACACGCACCACAACACACACACACAAAGGACTACATATTTCAGTATACAAATATAATGCTATGTCAAAGCATGCAGATAAATATATACATATATGTTTCATTTCTTTTTCTATGCAATACAAGACTGTCTGGATTACAACATAATTCACTTGCTGAGGATGTTCAATAAATGGGCGCAATTTTGTTGTTGACACTGATCAGCTCATACGTGAAGATATCTGTTCTGTGTTTTTATAGCATCATTAGAAAAGATAAAAAATTTTGACTGCTGCTTTAAAACTGGAGAAAAGGTGATGGCTGCCTGTATGAAAATTACATGCACGTTCTGACAGACGCATCACAGGTAATGAAAAAAATGTGTGCATCATTTAATTTTCATGCTGCACAAATACACAAAATGACACTATTTAAAACCATGTGACACTGTGATCAAATACAAAGACCTTTACCCATCCGTGCCCATGACATAATAATAATGAAGACTTATGGCAACAATGACAATGACAATGAGAATGATGACAACGATACCTTACTTTCCAAAGGCAGAACTTACTAGCTTGAAAACCAGAACATATTTTTCAGCTAATCCACATATCTGCCTAAAACTAAACAATTACATTAAGCATCCTGCTATCAAAATGCTTGTGAACAACTTCTGAGCATTACATGAAACTGCAAGAAATGTGAGTGTGGCATTTTCTAATGAATGGTTAAGACTATGGATATTTGCAGACCGCATCAAAGCAAATTCTAAGATAGGATTTTTACACGACAATCAGAAAAGATGCCAAGACGTATGCACAGACTTAAGAAGCGAAGCCTATAATGTGAAGAACTGTGATTATGTATGCAGCAGCTGCAGCAGAAGGCTCCTGCACAGAAATATAGACAGCAGCACTATAATGCTGCAAGCTACTCACTTGCTATGGCATACTGACCCATAATAAAACCTGTGTCAACACATAAAGGCATACAAATTATGATTATGGGTATGTGTGTGTGTGTGTGTGGTGGTGTGTGTGTGTGTGTGTGTGTGTGTGTGTTGTGTGTGTCTGTGTGTGTGTGTGTGTGTGTGTGTGTGTGTAGTGTGTGTGTGTGTGTGTGTGTGTGTGTGTGTGTGTGTGTGTGTGTGTGTGTGTGTGTGTGTGCGCATGTGCGTGTGTGTGTGTGTGTGAGTGCGCGCACGTGCGTGCGTGCGTGTGCATGCGCGTGCGTGTGTGTGTGCGTGTGTGTGCGTGCGTGCGTGTGTGCACTGTGATCTAAAGGTAAAAATTAATGGTGCGTGGACAAAGAACTGTGTATGTACACATCTTCATATATGTATGCGAGCACGTGCATGCATGTGTGTGCATGTGTGTGTGTATGTATGGGTGTGTGTGTGTGCGAGTGTGTATGTGTGCAGCACTGTATTCAAGGTAAACTGACATGTGAACAAAGAAGTCTGTAAGTACATATATCCAGGCATGGAGGCGTGCGCATGCAAGCGTGTGTGTGTGTGTGTGCCTATGTGCGTGCGAGCATGTGTGTGTATGTGTGTGCATGCTTGTGCATGTATGTGTGTACACATACATGCATGTGCATGTGTGTATAAGCATGTAATGGGTGATCAGGGACAGAGAGGGTGGTGGCTGGGGAAAGGAAAAGCAAAGGTCATATAGCACATTTACACTTTGCTACTTTGTAAATGTCATTCAAAACATAAATTCAAAAAAACAAAACAACACAAAACAGAAAATAAAAAGCACAGTAATAATTACATAATACAAAAACGGCATCCCACCATCTGACAGTGATGTTACAGCAAAAAAACAAACATTATCAAAACAGAAGATCTCTGTATACAAGGAAGACGCTGGAACAAGTACATGGCTGAAATGTCACATGATCTCTGTAGCAGCATAAGAGAGTCTCGAACAAAAATGAATTTTGAATCTGTTCAAGATGGACTCATTGCCCTCAGACAAACCCATATACATTCCACCAAATTCCGCCAGCAATTATCTGGCAGACTCCTCGAACCAGCCTGCATAAAGCCTTATTCATGCTCTGGCAAGTGTCTTGAAATGGGGACAGGGAGTTTGGGGGGTGGGGGTGGGGGATATATGGTCGACTATCATGGTTGATAAAGTCCAACCTAGCACTTTATTTGTGTACCCTCATGTGGGATCTTAAGCCAAAGTCTGATGCACACAGGTGGCCGCATACTGGACACTCAATGGAACGCTCTGCGGAGTTTGTTCTGGCCGTTACTGCTGCATGTTTTTCCACTTAGCTGCTTCATCTTTCATGTTCATAAGCATCTGTTATCCTGCGAATAGCTTGCCTCCATTCAGACCTGTTTGTGGCCATGCTTTCCCATTGTTCTTCATCAATGTCACATTTCTGGAGGGATTTTTTCAGGGTGTCCTTGTAGCGAAGCTTTGGCCATCCTCTTGCTCGATGGCCCTTCGTCAGTTCACTGTAGAAGAGCTGCTTTGGAAGCCTGTTATCCTGCATGCGCACAAGATGTCCAGACCATCTTAGCTGAGACTTTTTTCTTTCTTTTTTTTTATTATTTTTTTAGCTGAGACTGTGTTAGCAGTGTATCTATGCTTGGCATCTGGGCTTGCAAAATTGCATTCAAGTTTGAGACTATGTTGTACCATTTGATATTTGATGGAGAAGGGACCCATGAAACACTAAATTGACACAACCAGAATGACGGAAACATGAAGATGGACAATGAACAGGCCAGGTGGACAATGAACAGGCCAGGTGGACAATGAACAGGCCAGGTGTTCATGCTGTGGGCTGGGTTTGTGCTCCAGATATCAGACCTCGAGTCCACGGCTCTAATAAAAGAACCAACCAGCTCATACACGCACAAACATTTCTGTGTACAAGGAAAATGCTAAAAAGAACTATACAAGGCAAATGGTCATGCGATTACAACAGCACACAGCAGGTGGATAACAGCTTCTGGTCACTGTCATCATCATGACAGAACACACACACACACACACACACACACACACACACACACACACAGAAACACAAACATGCAAGCATAAATATGTGTGCTCACACACATACAATGGTGGGGACTGAATCAAACATCTGACAAAAGAACAACAAATAAGGCAAAATCAATTACACTGGAGAAAAGTATACAAAATGCCTGAAAAGATTAACATCATTTATGAATAATGACAATTTATGAGAACAACATTTATGAATAATGACAATTTATGAAAAGATAATGACTGCTAAGGACAACTTTGCCTAGTGAAGTAAATATGGGTATGTTGTTACAGCCTTGTAAAAGGAAATGTACGGTTGTTTCCCTTGAAATCTGTTCACACCATTGCAAGGGAAATGAGCCTGCTTTCCCTTCCTTGGGGCTATAACAACATACCCACATTTCCTTTATTTAAATAATGACAAATTTACAAGAGTGCACTATAAAAAAGAAAGTGACTAACAATGAACTATAGCACTTTTGCAAACAACTCACATGCTCTTACTCCTCTTGAATAATTATATCTGAACCTATTCAGTGTATGAATCCTTGCATACTACAGGCCCTGCAGTGTCTGCAGCCCATGCAATCTTTTCAAGCTGGACTTTCTGTACTTCTTCAAACTGTGAGGTGTTTAATGATGCGCAGTCCACTTTCTATGATGTTTGCACTAATTTCTCCAACTGCCATAGCTTTTGGGAATAAACAGCTATGTGAGACACCAAACATAATAATAATAATAACGAAGATTTGTTGAGCGCCTTTTCTCGACTGAGCTCTAAGCGCTTTACATCGATACAAATTATGATAATGACTAGAGCAAATCAAACAATCACTAAATCAAACAAGCAAATGAATCAACAAATGAATAAAACTCAAAAAGACATGCTCGCAATGCCCCCTCCCCCCCTCCCCCGCCCCACACACACCCCACCCCACCTGCACATACTGGCGTGCCGCACGCGCGCACGCGCACGCACGCACACACACACACACACACACACACACACACACACACACCCACCCACCCACCACACACACACACACACACACACACACACACACACACACACACACACACACACACACACACACACACACACACACACACACACACACACACACACACACACACACACACACACACACACACACACCACACACCGCTCCAAAGACACATGGAAAATATAAACACTAGAGGTAAAGTGGATTGGGGGCAGCGGAAGGGGGGGGGGGGGGGGGGGGGGGGGGCACTGAGGGGATTCCAGAGGAGGGTGGGAGGCGGCGTAAGATAGAACCGGGATCAGTGTTGCTTAAATAAACAGGAGAGATGCAGTGGATTGGGGGCAGCGGGAGGGGGGCGGGGCACTGAGGGGATTCTAGGGGGGGGGGGGGGGGGGGGGGGAGGACAGCGTAAGATAGGGCCGGGTCAGTATTGCTTAAACAGATAGGTCTTCAGAGAGGACTTGAAAGAGGCTGTAGAAGTAGAATGTCTATTGGTGAGGGGGAGGGTATTCCAGATGGCTGGACCCTGATAGGAGAAACAACGCTGACCAAAGGATTTTGTTCTAACAGTAGGGAGACAGAGAATGCGATCATCAGATGAGGAACGGAGATTTCGAGAAGGGACGTAGAGGCGAAGAATGTCAGACAGATAATCAGGGCCTGTGCCAGAGACAGATGAGAAACAGATTGAAGAAAGTTTATATGAGATTCTAGATTGTACAGGTAGCCAGTGCAAGGATTTCAGAAGAGGTGTGATATGTTCATGTTTGGGTGACTTGAGAATCAGCCTTGCAGCATTGTTTTGTACTTTTTGGAGCTTTTGAAGCAGATACTTTGGCATGCCTGCAAGAAGAGCATTACCATAATCAAGCCTGGATAAAACAAAGGAACAAACCAGAGTTTTGGTTGCATCTACAGACAGATAGTGGCGGATGGTGCTTATTCTCCTAAGTTCCAGGTATGCTATCCTGCAGACATTTGATATGTGATGCAGCACAGCAAAACCTGGCTAAAGATGCAGCCAGCCTTTCATAGTTGTGGCTAAAAATAGCTAGATAGGGTCAAAATGGGGTCAACTGAGATCTTTCCATATTTCAAGTCTTTATCATCTGATCTTCAGTTTCCTGAAGCTTTATTGTATCTTTTTAGTGAAAGCACCCTAAAAAGCAATTTTTTTTTTATTATTATTAATTTCTTTGTTTTTCACAAAATTGTATACTATTTCCCTTGTCAAACTACATTTACAAAATTCAAATGTCTAACATGAAAACTATAACACACAAATTTTAATCTGCTTTTTTTTTAAATTTCAAGATGAGCTATAAATTAAAAAAATTAAAAATTTGCGTTTAGCCTGGCTTTCCCACATTAAGTCAATCTCTGTGTTTACAAAAAAAAATGTTCAAACAAGCACTTGACAGAGGCCAGTAATTTCTCTTGAACCTGAAGAAAGAACCTGAACTAAATTACAATCAGTTCATGGACATGGCCTTAAAAGCAACATCTCAACAGCAGACACAAAAACACACCCTTTAGAGGAACAAAAAACTCAACAACAGATACAAAAAAAACAGCCTAAAGAGGAACAACTCAATAGCAGAAACAAACATGGCAATTTTGCTCAAGTACTGACTACACGGCATTTTCCCCAGCCTGTTGTATATTCATCACTATTCAAATTCACTGCAACATTAAAAACACACAAACAAAACAAATAACCAATTGACAACATGGCCACTGCAAGTGAGACTCCTGTTAACAAACAATATATATATATAAGCTAAACGTACAAGCAACCACAGAAACTTCTACTAAATTTTGTCCACAAAACAGGGTACAAGCATGCTTACACATCTATGATAAAACAGCTACTACTGTCTTACCTGGCACACCAAACATCTGCTGCTGACCCCCTCCACTGCCGTACAATGCCATTATGGAGTCTTTGGCTGACTTCTTCTCACCCTGGCCTTCTGTGCTTCCATTGCTTCCTCCTTCAAACAGGCTGGGCTCAGCAGACCCATTCTGAAAATTCCAAAAGGAATGGAACAATTACTTCATTTAAATATTCTATATAAAGATTAATGGACCCTTGTGCTGCCAACATCACATTAATACAACCCTATGCTCATTCGCCATTTTCTCCTGCCGAGACGCTATAATTGGGATGTTCTTTTTTGTTTTTGTTTTGCTAAATGTTGTGCTTTTACTCTTTATCGTCTTTTGCATACACTTAATTAACAAAGGCCAGTTGACCAAAAATTTGCATCTGTCTTGTTTTAATATATCAAATATGCACTCTACTTCTATTTTTGTGTTTTTCTGCTTCCTATGTTTAGCACTGATATCACATTAATATGACAGATGACAAAAGGACACAAGCCTTGCAAGAAGTTTGCTTTTTGGAAGAGAACGCATCAAACTAGGCAGACATGTGATGACCAGTTCATCTGCTTCATTCACATGTAGCTTTGACATTCCAAAGATGTAGTTTTCAACATTTTTCACCATTTTTTGCAATCCAGTGTGGCATCATGACATCAACAAGTTTGGGGAAAGAGGCTATGGCATTCAGTGGATTATGTGGTTTACAATGGCACGTTGATGGCACCAGATCTGGATTTTGCGCTCAATTCAGTGAGTAGCAATACTGAAGTTCATATCTTTTAGTTTGTTTTGTGTCATAATGTGTGTCATTACTGACAGTTTCCATACAAAAACCACTTTACACAACATTAATTATTTCATGATGTTCACAAATTTTCTGACTTGTGAAGTACATGCTTCTTCCACACATCTGAAAGAAAGTTCAAACATTATCAAACACAAAATACATATTTCACATTGTAGTTAAGGAACAATCTGCTTTTAAAATGAGTATAAGGGCTCTCACTTGCAAAAGTCTTGGACAGATGGCGCCAGCACTGTCTGCAAATTTGGATGACATGGGAAGAAGGGGGTAAAAATGACAATGACCTTGCAACTTGTTAAAAAGTAGACAGTTCTATGATCTACAAAAATCAGTTAAGTGTGAATTTTATTTGTGTAATACTATAAACAGAACCGTCAGTTATGATATTCAAGTTATGCAGTTTGAAGAAAAATGAGACTAAATCCTCATTTAATAACAGACATTAATCATCTGCCAGTCTGTCTTGGCTTCTGTTGCACTTTTCTCTGTGCTTATTTAATAACTGCAAAGTTCCCGTCCAACATATGCTATAGCAACTTACCTACAGTCATCCAAAATATGTATTTTATCAGATTACCCACAGTCATCTCAAACATCAGATTCTGATGTTCTTTAATGATCCCCTCAGGTACTCTTCATCCCCCCATCCCCACCCTCTGTACCCCACCCTTACCTTATCTGCAGGCAAAATTCACCTACAGTGTTCTCCACTTCTAAATTTCTGCCTCAACTCAACAAATAAACACACAAAACGCAGTCTTCCTTCTTCTGCATTCAAGCATAGGCACATCAGTCAGATGTTGAGATTTGAAAAGCATGTTCTTCAAACATTCCTCTACATTGCCTCAAGGCTAATAAATGCTTTGACCACTAGTCATTTCTCACCTGTTGTGTTGTCATCAGGTTCTGCTGACCCACACCGCCTTGGGAGGCCACAGAGGCCTGTGATCCCCCAAAAATGTCTGCCAGCAAGTCGTCTCCTTGGCCTGCTACCCCACTCTGCGTCTGAGGGACTTCCGTATCTTTACACAGCAAGAGGCAATCAGTCAGTGTCATATTGTTGGTGGTTCTCTCTCTCTCTCTCGCATCATCATCCCACATACCACCTTCCAGCAGGAATCCAGTGAAAAGGATGAAGAATGCAAGATTTAGGGCGAGTGCATTAGTAAAGCTGTCAGAATGTCTGATTTTAATCAGTCTAAATTCCAACCTGCTGAGACAAGGACTGGTGGGTAAAGGGTGGAGAGTTTCCCAATCTCCCAAGTCAACCTATATGCAGACCTGCTAGTACCTGAACTGCATAGTTGGTAGAACCATGGACTCAAGATCTGATATCTTAAGTTCTGTCCCAGCCTGCAACATTAAAAGCTGTTCTGTTCACTGCCCATTTTAACATTTCCATCATTCTGGGGGTGTCAGCTTAGAGTCTGATAAGTCCCTTCTCCCCTTGCACCCCATTTCAAGACCTTGCCAACGCATAGGGTTTTATGCAGGCTCAGGAAATTGTCAGATAATTGTTGATTGATTTGGGTGGAGCGTATATGGAGCTGTCCAAGTGCGATGAATCCTTCTTGAAATAACTGCAGTGAACTGCTCCCCTCACCCCTTTTTTCCTAGGTGTTAAGATTTTTCTCAGATGCAGGTAAGTTGTTTTGCCCACACTACACATAGAGTATGTTGTTTCATAAGCACATGGTTGGACTGAATGACTTTAGGCACTAACAGCTTATATACAATGACCCAAGAGATTGAAAAAGTCTCCACCATTTACCCACCAGGCAGGAAGAATCCTTGCAAGAGAGAACCCCAGACCTTCTGACTGCAGTTCTGACCTCTTGCCCACTTGACTATCACACCCATCTAACAACTCCATTTAATTTATATGAATATATAACAACAAATACATATGCAAGATCCTGTAAGCCACACGACTGTATGGTGGCTTATGGAAACCCAAAAATACCCAGAATGCACACCAACTGAAGATGCAGTATGCAGACTGTGCAGCAACACAACATCTGCATAGTATGGGCAATACAACATACATACAGGCTGCTGAGAAAATACTGCTCAGAACACATCCCCCTTCTCCCCTAAAAAAAAAAAAGGAAAACAAAAAAGGAAAGAAAATGACAAAAATTAAAAACAGAAAAGGTTCTGATAGATAACATCAGGGAGTGACAGTTTTTTCTCTTGAGGGTTTCTTTTTCTAATCCTTTCATCCCCTCACTCTTCCTGTACAAAGCCAGTGGGTAGGGTGATGGGGTAAAAAGGTTAAAACAATCAATGGTAGATCACTCCTGTCAACAGAAAATTCACTTTATTCATCTCTTTACTAATTTTTTTTAACCAATGTTGCACAATCTGTGAACAAAGAAAAAACTACAACAATAAACCTTGTGCATAGCCATTATCGTACAACACCAAAATATTAAGACAACAGCTACATTCATTTTTTTTTCACACAAAACAGTACTAAAAACTGCATTAACGCTTCACGTTACAAATGCGTACTAAAATATAAAATGATGCAAATAAAAACCTGGGTATAGCAACATATTATGTCAATTGTTGATGACACACTACACAAAATAACCCATAATTTTATCCACTGACACATGAAAACAACAATCAAACAGTGTGAAATGTACTGTAGATAGGCTATTTTCTATTCAAATCCTTAGTTTAGGGTGTTTTCTATTTCTTTAAATCCTTAATTTAAAAACAAGTTGATGGTTTGATGTGAAAAATATTACTGCTGGATCAGAGAAACTTCAGAAACAGCCAAACAACAGTTGTATATTAGTTGCATGTTGCATGTACATATGAAAGCATCTACCATGTATTAGTTGTAAGTACAAATGACACCATCTACCAACAACATTCACACAAAAATGAACACATGCAAAATTAAATATTTCAGAGATTAAGAGTGAGTTTTACATCATGAAACATTTTAATGATTAAAATATTTAACAAAATAAAATCAAAAATTTTCAACACCCAGAATGAGCTTTACAAAATCTTACAAATGAGGAGTTTCTGTTACACATAAAAAGACACGTGAAAACACCCAGCATGAACACTCATCAAAGATGCAGACTGTACAACAACACAGTGGTACGAGTTTTGTTCACCTAACTGCTCCAGTTCTCCATTCTTCACTGACAAGTCTGATTATGTGTAATGCACAGTGAGTCCACATGAGTTTGGATGATAGCGCTATATGAGAACAATTCTTAATATATGATCTTGCAGAATGGGGAAACAAGCGAACAAACAATGAACAATGTTTTCATGAAGCTAGGATAGGACTAATTCTCCAACTGTAGCAACCCAGACAATTCTTATACTCTATTGTCAGACTATGCAGCCTGGTTGATTGGTACTGGCTGTCTCTATCAGCCCGGTAAATCTACCAGCCTGCTCAATTCTTCCTTGATGTCCATTCAAGTGTTGGAAAGGGGAAGAAGGAGGAAAGAGGACAAGAGACAACTGAACAATTTCACATCTGAAATTTTTATGATACAAATGACATGTGAACCCAAATAAAACTGCCTTGCAGAAATACCAATCCAGAAAATGCAAAGAATCCATCCACCACAGAAAAGATCTTGTGAAAAGAAAGGCGTACAAAGGGAAAAAGATATACAAAGAGAAAGACAGAGAACAAGCACTAAGTCAACAATGAAGTCCTATATGTTCAATATTACAGATTTCTGGTCTTGTCTCTGTGATCAAGAACATGGATCACATATGTTCCAACTTGTGCACAGGAGATTTTTCATTGAGCAGTAAGCATAAGCTTTGATTCCAGTATCTGACAAATACCCGTACACAACCAATGTGCTTACACTGTCTATTTTGGAAGTTTACCAAGTCTGAAATTTTTTAAATCGCAAGGGAAATTTTCTTGAAAATTATGCTATAATCAAGCCTTTCTTTCAGTCTTTGAGCTAATTCAAATACAATAAATGTCAAATCAGATTAGAGGCAAAGCATGACAAAAGTTTTCTTCACACACACACACACACACACACACACACACACACACACACACACACACACACACACACACACACACACACACACACACACACACACATCACAAATCGTCATCATCATCATTATTATTATTGTCACCATGCATGCTTGTGCTACCCAAGGAGAAGACCGATCTGAATTTTATTGAATTTCAAAATGAATTCAATCATTCCGATCACTCTGAGTCTGAATTTATTAAAACCTACTTCTAATGTTAGTGTAATGTTATGTAATATTAGTAACAATTTGTTGTTGTTTTTTTCAATGAAAAAGTCACTACTACTGCAAATGTAATTCAAAGCATATAGCAACTAGTTCAGAACTGGAAGATGTTACATATGAAATTACAGACACAGAGATAAACGTCAGCCCAAACCATGTCCCCAACATTCAAGTTTCATGCAAACACTGACTTCTAACATAATGCTCTTTCCCCAAGTTTCAGTATAGTCATAGTCAGTATAAAGATTTGTCAGATTTAGACGACATAAAGCTTTCTTTTAAACATGCTGTATGGTGTAAGTAAATACGCTCATTCTTGAAATTTGATTACAGAAGAGATCGTATTGCTCTACATAAATAAGTGTGATCATTCTCAAGACTAATCCTTTTTCTGTTTAAAACCACACGTTTCAAACTGGACTCCTGGCCAACCTAATTCTATGAACATTTACTGAAAGAATGTCACACTGTTTACCATTATTATCATACAACACCCTCCCCTTCTACTAACAACCAATGTTTTATCACATATTACAAGACTGAGGCTTTTCTTTATCATTCTCTGAAAGCAGGCAAAAACAATACTGAACAAAACAGTTTCGAAAAATAAGAGGTTAAAAAAAGGCAAAAGGATTTTTGAACACAATGCTGTTGTTCATTGTTTTCCTTCTGATTGTCCTATGATATCAAACTTTTGATTTGAAGAAAAGTTTTCAGAGAAGGAGGAGGAGAAAAAGAGAGGAACTAAAACTGATTCAACCAGAATCTTTCTAAAACAAAAACACAAAGTAAACTATATACATGGAAGCCTTGCAAGAAATTCCATTCAAACAGATGTGAAGAACATGGCTAACAAATTGACCCTGAATGCTTTTAAATTACATCTTCCACCATAACATTTTAGCCAGACTCAGACTTTATAAAGTAGGATGCAATATTTAAATGATGAGAACTTTAATGGCAGAAAAGAACTCAGTCAGCAAAAGAGTAATACAAAGACTAACAACACAGAGGTTGTGAAAGAAAATCAATATCCATTTTCCATGCTCACTGCCTCATCCCTCCAATCATGTGCTTATAACTGTTAAGGTTTTATGTGACATGCAATTAAACACTCATGATTATCTAAACTTCAATTAAGTATATCAGTCATACATGAATGCAAAAATATGTCAGTGAAGAGAAGAAACAAAGTACATTTCTAAACAAAAATTAAAAAAAAAAAAACCAACAAAGAAGAACAGCAGACAATGAAAATAATAAACAAAATAAAACCACCAGGACAGATAAAACCAAGATACCCCATGCCATGCCCAAAAGTTTTACTCACTTGACGTCTCATTAAAAGAAAAATCTAATGATGGAAAACAAGCAACAGAAAACGGAGATCAACAAACACAACATTGACACAAACCACCTGAAAGCAATTCTACTAACAAATAAGATGATCAAGCCATACAATCTTCTTTTTCTGGCAATGATATTTTGTGCTGTGGCTGACTCTGAAAACAGAATCAGCTTATTCATACTGACACCACTGCCAGTGCCTCCTGGGCTGAACATAAGACTGGACGTTTGAAACCAGAAATTCATGAAAATGAATGGAATGAGAATGCACATTTAATTAATGAAACACAATTTTGTCCTTATGGTCTTTGTCCAGAAAACACAAAAGATAACAAAGAAATTCATTATTTTGGTAAGACAACAGAATATCTGACTTAACTGATATCTCGTTGATGTTCTGCTCAACATTCATTCAAACATTACGAAGTACGTTGATCTACTGCTTTTGTTCTACATCTTCTGAATTTGTTTCTTTCTTGTCTTCTGTGTTCTACTTCTACTGACAAAGGCCCTTCAGGCAAACAATGCCCATGTCTTGTTTCATTATCTGAGTATGTGTTCTAATTCCACTTTCATATGTTTCCAATTTCCGTTTGCTTGAATGCTGGCAGTCACTGATTCAAATATTGACTGTCTCATTTGGAAAAAACTTTATCCATAAGCAGGCCAGAAATCTTTGCCTGCTGATCTAACTCACAGAAAGGACTGAGCAGAATCAGTTTAGTCATTTAAATCTTTCAGACACACACCCCATGGACTGACCAGAATCAACCATGAGATTTTATCTACAAACTCTGATGAGGTGAGACTATGAAGAAGCAGAATGGTGGTACACTTACATACACACATAAAAGAAGAACAGTAATCAAATCACTGTAATAATACACTTTTACAATGCTTGATATACTTACACAAGTATCTCTTCTCATTGTAATAACACACTTTATCATAGTTTATATACTAATAAGAGTACCTAAATATCCACCACCGTGTATGCCTGTCCCAAACATCATGTGCACACACAATACATAAAGAGCCACCTATACCCTCCATTGCCCTCTCACATACCATAAAAGTCTTGTTGAAAAAGAAAAGGTCAGATGTTCATTCCAGTCCTCAATCACTTCATATAACCAAGACTTAAAAGTAAGCTCAAAGGACAATTATCATCATCTCCTAATGCACAATACAACCTTAAACATGACATGACAGTCATTCAATGTGGGAAACACTGATCTCCCACACCCTATTATTATTATCACCATTATTATTTTCATTATCATTTTAGCATTGGTAATGTTATAATGATTTGCAAAAATAATTCTAATCACAATCTCAGCAACACCCCAACATCTCCCAGATAAAACCCACCTCATCAAGCAACCAACATTTTCACACAGTTCAAATCCTGTTAGTTTTCAACAGACACAACAAGACACTATAACTCGAATATCCTGGCAGTTTTCAACACAAACAACAAGACAGTATGACTCCACTCTTATGAACAGCTCTTACCCAGTCCCAGCAAGTCATCACTGCTGGATTTGGGTTTTGGTGCAGGTGGCTGAGCAGGTTTGGGTTCTGTTGCGACAGCTGTGGCTGGTTTAGCACTGGCCTTGGCCTCTGTTGAAGCTAAGCTGGATGCTGAGGACTGAGACGATGGGGGACCCTGCAAAAAAAATACATACAAATATTGCTAACAAAATATTACTTAGAAATCCGGGCATCTTTGGACGAACAGCTTTGGGGCCATAAAACCAACACTGAGATGCAACAACCTTCATCCAGACCACTGTTATTGTTATTCTTGCTTAACCCTTTGCCACCTGCACCCTATCTACCAACTGCAAACTTAACCCTTTGACTCCCTCACCCTATCAGGAAGCTGGTGATAGGGTGAGGGAGTCAAAGGTAAGTTTTTGCTCTCCAGCATGTTGACAAGAAGATGCTGTTGGCAGGCTGCAGGATCAAAGGTTAAAGCCCAGGCCAGATGCACAGAGCCATATCAGGGCTATAACCATCTCAAAAAAGTATCCAATCATCACTGGAGATTAAAAAAAAAAACTACCTGGAAAAGAAAATTAAGTGTACATATCAACACATTCACGCACATCATCTAAGGATATGCCCCTGGTGTTGACCACTACATCTGATTTATCACAAATTGAATTAAAATATACTCAATACAAATGTAAACATAAATAAGGACACTAAAACATACATATCAAAACAGGCCTAAATTATTTGAAACTGATTCTGCGCATCACATTTCCTTAGAGCCATCATGCATACATAATACGTGTACCTAATTATCAATCCTAAGAGAATGCATGTAAGATTTTATCAAACACATATAGGGTGAATGAACCAGCAAGGCAGAAAATGAGAAAATGACAGGGAGAAATGACAGAAAGCAAAGAAGCAAGGCAGAAACAAAGAGAGTGACAGAAAAGAGGAAATTTTTAGCATAGAATTTCCAGAAGGTGGGGAGACTTGTTTGTATTGGAAGAGCCTCCAGCATTCCCACAAGGGAATCCAGACCACTAGACTGACTGTAGTGTGACCATGCATGAACACAGAAGAATTACTAACAGTCTCCATTTACAATGGATGAAACAACAAATAATGTGGAGAAGGAAAGAAGATCAAACTTGACATTTTCCTTACATATATATATATATAATATCAATGAAAGCCACCACTGTCACAGAATTTTCAAACAGTGACACTAACAGTCAATTTGTGTTTGTTTTTGATTGTTTTTGTTGTTCTTGGATTTCTTGTATGTTTGTATGAATTGTATGAATAACTCTGGCTCATCATAAAACAAATGGAAAAACATTAAGGAGTAATATCAACAATGCTTGGGTTTTTTTTTCTGGATCACTTTATATCCAACACCATGTGAAACATCTACCACCAAAGTACAGCATTCAATGTGGGATACACAGATACAGAGATAGTCTGCCAGTGAGAGGTGCAGACAGTGGCTCATACTACTCATACCCACAGACAAGCAGATCCACAGATAGGCAGATAGACAGACAGACAGACAGAGAAAGAGAGAGAGGAAGGAGGGGGGAAGAGAAAGAGAGAAAAAGAAAAGGAGAGAGAGAGGCAGACAGATGAAAGGTACAAAAAGGGACAGAAAGGGAAAGAGAGGGAGGAGGGGGAACAGAGAAAAAGAGACAGGGGGAGAGAGAGGGAGAAAGTAGGTATAGATAGAGAGGGGAAGGGGAAAGAGACAGACAGTGAGAGGGAGAGAGAGAAGAGTGAATAGTCTGAATCTCAGTACACACAACACACACACACACACACACACACACACACACAACACAAACACAACACAAACACAAACACAAACACAAAAACACCACACAACACACACACAACACACACACACACACACCACACACACACACACACACACACACACACACACACACACACCACACACACACACACACACACACACACACACACGACACACACACCACACACACACACACACACACACACACACACACACACAAAACACACACACAACACACACACGCATGCACACACACATTGCTTTGATCAGACTTTGTTGCTGGCAAGTGCTGTGAAAATATAAACTGAAAGAGTCATTTCAAGATATGTTGGCTTCTGTAACACACACCCCTCTTTGCAACTGGCACACAGACATGATGACACACTAAACAACTCATCAAACATAGCAGCAAATATTATTTGTACAGCTCAAACCTTGTGCATCTCAGTCACACACCATTTATTCGTGTGTTGTATTACCTTCATAAGCCAAATACCAACTGTGCACAAATGTGTATAACCACAATAAATGACCTTAAGATTAATGTTAAGAACAAACTGTTAAAGACGACAGCCATCTTCCTCCAAACCACCATTCAGCTGGTGTGTATGCTACAATAAAACCATTAGTAAACCACAGCAACTTTGACAGAAAACAGAAAGTACACAACCATCCACAACACTTACACTGCTCAAGGAAATATTGGAGGTTGGTTTATTTCTTGCTTTCTTCTTATCTGCTTTGTCATCTTCAAACCACTGGAAAAAAAGAAAAGAACATGATTTTAGAAAGAAACATCAATATTGCACAAACACTTGCGTGCGGCTGCGCACGCACACACACACACACACACACACACACACACACACACACACACATACGTGTGTGCACACACACACGCGCGCGCGCACCCGCGCGCGCACACACACACACACACAGAGTAAACACAGAAATTTCTGCTAATGCAGTCAAAACATAACCGACTGACGGACAAAACTAAAACAGTCTTTTAGGCCTTGTATCATTTTTAAATGAAAATACTGAAATGCTGGCTTTACAAGCTCTACACCTGTGACTGCTCAAATCATCTGCTTTTAACAGTAATAATTATGATCACGTTACTCTTCCTACCCTTCACATTATCTTACATAGCTCAAAACAATGACAAACCAAGCATTTCAATGGTTACAACATAAAAGATGATGAAACCTTCCTGCTTTACTGCATCTTCAGTAATACATAAGCAAGGGAAAAAAAGAAGAAAGAGAAACAGAGAGGAACAGAAATGATACTTCATAGACTAATACTAAACTTTACAGAGGCTGGCCCTTTGTTGCTGCTTGACACGCTGATGGTATAATGTAATGGGCAATGGGTAAATGTGTGATATTTAACCCTTTGACTCCCACACCCTGTCCACCAGCATCCTGCATTGTCAACCATGCTAGCAATGCAAAAACATAGTCCTTTGACTACCTCACCCTATCCACCAGGAAGGTGGCTGATATGGTGGGGGGGGGAGGGAGGGTAAAGGGTTAAGTTTCTGCAGTTGGTGGATAGGGTGTGGGAATCAAAGGGTTTGCCGTGATATTTTTCTTAATAACAAAATCCACTTTCTGTCTTTTCACCACCGAGAGACCCAACTAATCTGATATGCTCAGGTCGCCACATTACATGGTCAAAATACTTGTGTTAAACTTAAGTAAACAGGATTCAACACACCAGTTAACATTCATTAATACTAACAGAAATACATTCATTTCATTAACTACATCTTTTATTAAATAAAATTTCACATAAAGGTAATATGAAATTACATACAATTTTTTATTACCGCTCTATATACTTATTCATTCATCCACTTTTAACCCTTTGACTCCCACAGCCTGTCTATCAGCATCCTGCATTGTCAACCATGCTAGCAAAGCAAAAACGTAACCCTTTGACTCCCTTACCCTATCCACCAGCTTCCTTCACGAAGCTGATGGGTGGGGTGAGAGAGACAAAGAGTTAATTTTTTGCAGTTAGTAGATAGGGTGCGGGAATCAAAGGGTTAAACAAAAGACATATCAAGAAACGTATAATGAGGCGCCATGCAATATGTACACACTGATTCATCTATGTCTATGAGTATGACCACAGATAACTGTATCATTGTTAGACCCTGAAAGTACACATTTCATTTATACAAACACATGTGATATTAGTACTTTGTGTGTATTACGCTCTATTTCTTGTAAGTATATACTGAACAGTAAGTTCAAATTAGTCTGGAGAACAGCACTATACAAAAACTGTCATCATTATGATTATGAATTCTATATTTATCTTTGTGAAAATAGCACTATACAAAAATGACCTATCATTGTTGTTATTATTATCATTACTATCATTTTTGTTATTATTAATATTATTGAAACTAAGACAAATTAGAGACCACAATCATAAATTGATCCTGACAGTCTGTTACACTCCTGCAGCTAGAAGAACAACTCAAAAGACATCAGTGCCATATGGCATGCACAAAAGATGCCAATCAAGACAATATTGTGAATATGTCATACACCTATTTCTGATAAAGCCAAACAACAACAACGACACCACTACACACACACACACACACACACACACACACACACACACACACACACACACACATACATGCACACACATATACACACACACACACACACACACACACACACACACACACACACACACACACACACACACACACACACACACACACAACAGTACAATATGCACACAACAGTTTACACAATGCACTATGTGGTATTTTGTTTCACAAATGTTGGTTTAACACCAACACACAAACCAGGGGCCATCAGTCAAGACAGCATGTCATGTAATATCTGTTCCATGCTCTTGACAACACAAGTGGCAGTTGCATGATCAATTTAGTAAACGACCCACAGCAATGAAGGACTCAAAAAGTAACATACAGCCTGTTTTTCCAGAATGAGCTAAAACCTTAGCATGGGGTTTACAACCTGGGATGCTTAACCCTTTGACTCTCACACCCTGTCCACCAGTATCCTGCATTGTCAACCAAAGCTAGCACAGCAAAAACATAACTCTTTGATTCCTTCACCCTATCCACCAACTTGCTCCAAGAAGCTAGTGGACAGGGTGAGGAAGTCAAAGGTTTAAGTTTCTGCAGATGGTGGACAGGGTGCGGGAGTCAAAGGGTTAAACAAAAACTTGGTGGAATAGTTTGTGTCCGGAGTTTGTGCAAGAGAGACTCAGACAGTTCCGTGTATGCTTTACCTAAATCAGCCATCAACTGTACGGCAGATTCCTGAGCATGCTCAAATTTATGGCAAAACCAGATGCACTGACAAGGTCTTAAAATAGGATGGGAGAAGGACCTATGTAACACTAGGCTGACACCACCAGAATGATGGAAATATCAAGATTGGCAGCAGATCAACCACTTTTTGATGTAGCTGGCTGGGACTGAACTTGAGATACCAGATCTTAAATCAATGGCTTTATTAAAAGAGCTAACCAATGAACACTCTCAGACTGGTGACAAATAATCAGATACTGGCAGACTGGTGACAACAGATACTGGCAAACTGGTGACAATTAATCACAGATACTGGCAGACTGGTGACAAATTATCACAGATACTGGCAGACTGGTGACAAATAATCACAAACACTGGCAGACAGGTGACAAATAATCAGACCAGGTGACAAATAATCACAGACATGGCAGACAGGTGACAAATAATCACAGACAACTGGCAGACATGGTGACAAATAAGTAGATATTGGCAGATTGGTGACAAATGATCACATACATTGGCAGATTATCATAAACACCAATGACAAATAACAACATATGCTGGCAGGCAGAGTGATGACAAATAATTACAAACACTGGCAGATTGGTGAGAAATAATCACAGACACTGGCAGACTGGTGACAAATACAGCAATCACAGACACCTAGTATTCTCATGACAACTGAAAGAATCACTGACATTGAACTTTCATGACAACTGAAATAATCACTGACACTAGTGGCACTTTCATGACAAATGAAATAATCATTGACACTGTGGCACTTTCATGACAAATGAAATAATCATGACACTGCACTTTCATGACAACTGAAATAATCACTGACACAGCACTTTCATGACAAATGAAATAATCACTGACACTGCACTTTCATGACAACTGAAATAATCACTGACACTGCACTTTCATGACAACTGAAATAATGACACTGCAGTTTCATGCAACTGAAATAATCACTGACATACAGTTTCATGACAACTGAAATAATGACACTGCAGTTTCATGGCAACTGAAATAATCACTGACACTACAGTTTCATGACAACTGAAATAATCACCGACACTACAGTTTCATGACAACTGAAATAATAAACTGACACTACAGTTTCATGACAACTGAAATAATGACACATGCATTTCATGACAACTGAAATAATCAACACTACATTTCATGACAACTGAAATATGACATGCAGTTCATGCAACTGAAATAATCACTGACACTACAGTTTCATGACAACTGAAATAATCACTGACACTACAGTTTCATGACAACTGAAATAATCACTGACACTGCACTTTCATGACAACTGAAATAATCATGACACTAGTGCACTTTCATGACAACTCAAATAATCACTGACACTAACTTTCATGGCAACTGAAATAATGACACTGCAGTTTCATGGCAACTGAAATAATCACGACACTACAGTTTCATGACAACTGAAATAATCACTGACACTCATTTCATGCAACTGAAACAATCAGACACTGCAGTTTCATGACAAATAAAATAATGACTGACACAGGCAGTCTCATGATGAATAAAACAATCACAGCTATTGTCATTCTCCTGACAAATGAAACAACCACAGACTCTGGCAGTCTCATGGCAAATCAAATAACCAAGGACACATACTACCACAACATGTCAACAGGTTATATGCCCACAATAAAGCACCAAAAACCTAGAGAAGGGAAGGAATCTGCATGCAAAGGGTCAACTGAACAAAACCCCGCTTTTAAAACATGGCCACAACAAGGACAAAATATTAACAAATACAGGGCAAATACCTGACAGGTAAAGTGAGAGAAACAATTCTATGACAAATAAGAATGAACACCATATTTTTCAATCTGTCAGGAATTCGACTTTGGGTAACAATGTACAATTTAAGTTTTTACCTTGTATTCTCTACTAGAACCTACAGAAATATCTTGTGATGGCTTGTGATTTTCAGCGTCTTCGGAATTAAAAGAGAAACACAAATCAACAGTGATTACAACAATGCAAAGTGTCATACTTTAAAACAATGCTCACAACTAAAAATTCACACTCATGCTATTATAAGGTTTTGTCCATGCTTCAGTTTCTCAAGATAATTCTCCGCGCTCTGAATGAGTGTCATTTGCATTGATGTCACTGATGCCATGTGATGGAGAAGATCCAAAACAATCATGGCATATGCCTTAGGCTTAACCCTTTGACTCCTGCCAAAACAATCATGGCATATGCCTTAACCCTTTCACTCCTGCACACTGTCACCCAGCATCCTGCATTGTCCACCATGCCAGCAAAGCAAAAACTTAACCCTTCGACACCCTCACCCCATAGGATGACAGAGTCAAAGGGTTAAGTTTTTGCAGTTGGTAGATAGGGTATGGAGTCAAAGGGTTAATTAAACCTGCACATAGCCCTTTGAACTGGCAAGGTCATGAGGTCCTATCTATCGTATGGAATTTATATCTTATCTTTGTGTCACTTTTGTCACTGGAACGATTTTTGGCTACATAGTGATGACATCAGTTATCTATATCTTTGTCTACTGAAACACATATTGTGATTCATGACGTGGTAGATATGACATGGCAAGACATGACATGACGTGACATGAGATTTGAGATGAGATGAGATGAGATGATGTGATGTGATGTGATGTGAGTGAACATATGATATGATTGATCGATAGTACATATATATATGATATATATACATGATATATGTGATATATATATATATATAATCACATTATATCATATCACATCACATTATGTATGATACAGATACCAGTATTAACCCATATACACATTCACAAACACTGGAATTTTGAAAATGCATACAACACAAAACCTAACACTGACAGCAATTCTCTTTACTTCTTCAGAACTACACATGCAAATGTGCAAGATGACAAAATGCACAATTAAAAAGGAAAATTAAGAGAAAGAAAAACTGGAAGAAAGAAAGAATCAAAGACACAAACCACCATCAACCAAATAAGAAAAGGAAAACATAGAAAAGAACAAAATACACAAAATACCTTTTCCACCTTCAAAATACAGACACATCATGTCAAACTCAAAAGTAACATTATCTTTTGCCGGCAAGTTTAGCCCTTTGGATGTCCATAACTGTGCTATCGAATTGTCCCTTATAGGCAAGAGTGGCAGAAACTTCAAGTTACTCTATGCATACATCATTGGTCACTTGAAAGACAATGAACAGCACAACAACAGGACCAGTCTTCAACAACAAACATAGCCACAAGTTGAACTCATGAAAACAGACACTTGATAGTGAGGGCACAGTGATGTGATTCTTGTGCTTCTGACATCCAAACAGTTTTAAGATTATCATAAAAATCAAGCAATCCACGCTTAAACACTACCAAATTTTTCTGGACCATAGCTACGAATTCATCCTCACTCTGTAAAAAGTTGTACAGAAGCAGCAAATTGACAATGAGCCACAACTGTTCAACTTCATAAACTTCTGACTTATTTAAGATACAATCAATGGGATAAACTTGGAAAAGATCCTTCCACATTCTAAAGAGCTAAAATCCTCACTAACAAAAATTTATGCAGATAAGAACACCACAGGTCAGTATGTAATTTCATGAAAATTGTTATTGTCTGTCTTTTTCTTTCCTTTTCAGAGAGTAATAACACATGACTCAATCTTTAACAAGTTAATGACATTTAATCCACGAATGAAAACTTTCTTTTTGATAACATTAGTGACAGAAATAAACACAACTCTGCTTACAAATCAAAATACCATTACACTACCTGATAAATCAAAGAAACATCAAATAAACGTCTCAAAAACATTCCAGTCATTCAGCTAGCACTTACCATCTGTTTAATAAGTATAAAAGTATGAAGTGAACTTGAGTTGGGCCTGTGATCCAAATTTGACAAAGACAGCTAAGAAATCTTTACATTTTCTCTCTCTCTCTCGCTCTCTCTCGCTCTCCTCTCTCCCCCTCCCTCTCTCTCTCTAAAACACACACACACACACACACAACACACACACACACACACACACACACACACACACACACACACACACACACACACACACACACACACACTCCTCCACTCAATATGAAACAACCTCCCTTTCTTTTAACAGGAAGGTTGAAAAGAGATGAAAAAGAAAATACCATGATGATGATTTAAGAATCATGCAAGACATGCCAACTGCTGTGATAATAAAGCAGCATGTAAAAAAAAATTTTTTTAAAAATCAGGAATCAAGAGGGGGAAAAAAGAACAGAACAAAACAGAAAAATGGCAGGACATGGAGAAAACAAAAAGGAACAAAACTATTTTGCATTCCTTTTCCCACTGATTTTATAAACAGAATATATATGTTTGCCCATCTGTTCTGATTTAAACACAACAGAATAACAGCTCCAGACCAAAAAAATCAGAGTGAACGAGTGAGAGTACTAAAAACTAAAAGACAGTGAGAGAACAAAATGAGGGGGGGATAAATCCCAGCACTAAGACACCACCACAGACCCAAGGCAAGCAGGATAAAAAGTGTTTTCTCACCTCCATCATATACTTTAAAAGTTTCATACAATAACGAGTATTAGTGCTTGTAAATGACAGATCAATCTTCAAACTTCTAAAAAAAAACTAATTCTAAGATATGCATAAAAAGTTACATACAATAAAAACACAAATACAACATAATGTGATTAATAACTAAGGCAGGGAAAGTCAAGTCGGTCACCAACTTATTTGGAGATTCTGTTCGTAAATGATTGGCCTCCTTCGGTCAGAAAGACTATGGTATTCTTCGTGCACAAGCCAAGGAAAAGTGTTAGGAGAACCTGCTGCTGCCCATGCAATAGGCCAACACTCTCCACAACACTGATGTTATCCACAGGTGAGATTTAACCCAACTCAGCTCGGAGATGGTGAAGGGAGAAGAAAGTGTGCATGTTAGGCATTCTCATGTTTCACGATCCTGTAAGCCGCCGGACACAACATTTGCTTACAGGATCATTATGAGCATTTCTGATGTTCTGCATGAGTTTACAAGACATGAAGACAATTCAGATGCGAGCAGGTCTGCATATAAGATATGCTTCAATGGGAGCTCAAAAAGAATCTCCAGCCTATACCCACCACAATGTACAGGATGACAGAAAAAAATCACCTTAACCACCATAACCATCAGGGGGTACTCATGCAGGATTGAACTCAAACCTTCTGACTGAAATTCGCTTCCCTAACCACTTGCTTATAAAGCCTGATCATAAATACAGCCTATCGTTATACACAGCCCGTCCATAAATATAGTTATTGTTATTAAATCATTATATATTCTCACACGATACATCAAGTGTACACAGCTACCAAATTTTATCACCCATACACCAAGGACTTTCAGTAAAGGACCTCTGATGAGAGAAACAAACTCACATGCCCTTTTGATTGTTTGGCAGATTTCTGCAATATTCATCAAACTATTGCAAAAACTGGCAGACTTTTTTTTAATATGTGCACATGCTATTAAATACTACTTCTAAATACAGCCAAATCAATAATCCCCATCTGTTCACAAAGATCTCCATCACGGACAAAGGACTTGGGTTTATCTTTACATTGCTGTATTTCATAATTCAAGTACACTTTAATCATTCAGTTCATGTATTTAATAAAGATTAACACACACACACACACACACACACACACACACACACACACACACACACACACACACACACACACACACACACACACACACACGCAAAACATTCAATGTATATTTATTAGATAAAAAAAATCATAAAAAATAATAATAGCAGGCAGCATGACTACAAACTGAAGTAAGAAGTTTCAGAAAATGATACAGTTAACTGAGTAATACTACATTTATCAAAAATACACTCATATCTTTGTTCAAAGGACATAGATTCTTTCTACCAGAGTACTAGTCACTAACAATAAATAAACACATCTTCATAAAACAACACATGATGAAAATAATTAGAATGTAACCATGGCCACATACTCAGACTAAGACAAACAAATGAACAGATCATCAGAAGCTAGACTTACAACATCAAAATGACAACACCACAACTTTTGTCAGTAAAATTCAATCATCAATTACAGGAATTAATAGAAAATACAAGAAAGCCAAATAGAAAACATTTAAATAAAAAAAAGAACCTAAAAGCTTACCTCCTTCGGAATGACTGGTTTTGGAGGGACCCACTCTTTAGCGATGTATTTCTTTTGTTCATACTTGGCACGGATGAACGCTTCTAAAGCACTGACAGACAGGTCAAGGAAGAAGTCTACAAAAGACCGCCATCATTTCCTTCATTTTCAACCAGTCATTTATGAAGTTGATCAACATTACAACTTCGACAGAATAATGCCTATCTTGTTGTTGTAAACAAACTGAGCCACATCACCTTAATAAAAACAACAATAAAAAAAAATATAAAAAAAAGAGAGAGAGAGAGAGAGAAAGAACAAAAGGAAAAGGTACTCCACCTACTTCACACAACTGAGGGCCATTGCCATTTCCAAAAAAATCTAGCCACCAGGCAATCAGATTCAATTTACCTATCTAATTCTAACTCTTTCATGACTAGAACTCTAAGGTCCCTGGATAAATTACAGCAGTTCCAACAAAGGCTCATTGAGAGAGAAGGGTATTGATTAGCTGCACCACAATGAGACCTAGGGACCATTCAGACTGACATTTTGGCCAACTCAGAAAATTGGTCTAGCTGGGACAGGGGGGAGAAAGGGGGAGGAGGGAAATGGGGGCAGGGAGAAATGACAGCAATTGTTAGAAAATATAATTGTGCAAGAAGGTGAACATCAAGTTCCTAATGTACCACACCCAGGGAAAAATGACAGCAATCGTTAGAAACTATAATTGTGCAAGAAGGTGAACATCAAGTTCCTATTGTACCACACCCAGGGAAAAATGACAGCAATCGTTAGAAACTATAATTGTGCAAGAAGGTGAACATCAAGTTCCTGTTGTACCACAATCTCACATGCAACTCATCCCTAACATAATGTCAACAGAAATCTCTTGTCTCATCATACTTCAAGTATAAAGAAGTTGACTTTAATTTAATCTCTCTCTTTCTCTCTTTCTGCCTTTTTCTCCTCTCATGTTCCTTTGATGAGAACTTCATATAACTCAGTTATGTTTCTCAGTCTGTCTTCCATCTTTCTTTTTCTTTTTAAACTGTCACAATAGCAAAGTGACAAAACCGGTGTCAGCATTTCAGAACTCAAAAAGAAAGGTACTCAAGAGTCTGTTTACTTCTTTACTTTCCAGGCTGCTTGCTTGTCTGTCTAGCCATCAGCTCTTGTTTTTTCCTTTTCTTTTGGTCTTTCTACGTTTCTTTCTATTCTTCTTCCCACTAATTCAAGATTCAATTCCTGCAATGCTATCCTGGAATGTAGTATCAACTCAAAGTACTGCACAAGGTAAAATTAACAAATACATCATGCCTAACAATCAGTCTATCTCTGATTCACAACTGAAGGATACGAATCAGTCTGGGGGCGACGGAAAGAGTCCTGCACATTGGCTTCATACACAGCGCGGGCACGACTGTTGCCCATCTCCTGCATCATCTACAGAGAAGAAACAAAAATGTTACAAATGCATACTCAGAGAAAAAATATTTGCACACATGAAATGAAACATAAACGCATCACCAATAAATGTGCACGTACATGCAATCATGTAAACATAACGCACAAACTTGATTTCCATGAAATTCGTATCATTGACTTTATTGTATTTAATTGTTTCACAAATCAACTTTTGTTTAACAAAATAAACAAAACAAAACAAAAATCACATAGTATACACAAACATACAACACACACCTTTAATAGTCTAAGGAAAGAACAAAGGAAAAAAAAACCCAAACAAACAGAAAAGACGACATACAGCAACTTGCTCAGGGGTCCATGAATCCAGGTTGACGGACTTCACTCTTGAGATGTGAACCCCAAGGTTGCGGTGTATACCCGCACAACGAATACACAAAAATACTCCCAGGTTCCAGGATGCCCATCTTGGACCTGAAACAACAAATGATATTAGAATAGTAACGATTATTAATGGATTGTTCCAGTCTACCATATCTTGGACTAAAAGTACAAGACATCTACAGGTTTCTGTAATTGTAAGGGTTTATGGACAACCAAAGATTAACCCTTTGACTCCCAAACTCTGTACACCAGCATCCTACATTGTAAATAATGCCAGCAAAGCAGAAACTTAACCCTTTGACTCCCTTATCCTATCTACCAGCTTCCTGCAGGAAGCTGGTGGGTAGGGTGAGGGAGTTAAAGGGTTAACTTTTTGCGCTTGGTAGATTGGGTGCAGGAGTCAAAGGTTAAAGAATTCACATCTGTCTTTCTGTTCTGCCAAGCATTAGTTAGGAAGTCCCAATAAATCCCAAGTGGTCGGTACTGATTTTACAGTAGCAACATGGAAGGAAGGCGAGATGACAGGAAGCCTCAAATACACCAATGCCAGGCCTGGACCCTGACCCTGACCAAGCCCCTAGAGCATAAAATTACCACCTGTGAGATCTGTTGTTAGAGAAGAGTCGTCAACAGGACCAAATGTCATTTGATCAGAACAACCAGATCTCAGAAATGGTAGGAAAAGCATCAAATCTAACCACATTTATCCACAGAAGATTGAACGGTTTGGCTGCCTGACCAGAATGCAATTTCAGTCGCTGGCTAAACAAGCATTAACACAAACAGGAGGCAGACCAACGAAGACATAGATCAATGGCATGAAAGAGACCATGACGTTACATAGCATTTCTCCACTTCACAGCATGAAAGAGACCATGACATTACATAGCATTTCTCCACTTCACAGTTCAGACTTTCCTGCTCACTGAAAACCATCAACTTTCACATAGGGACACCCATGATGGAACAAGCGGACAGATAAAAGAAGACGAAAGAAAGAAAGAAGAGGTGAAACTGGAGGCACAAAAGTAACAATTTCTTTTTCAGTATACATGTGTGTGTGTGTGTGTGTGTGTGTGTGTGTGTGTGTGTGTGTGTGTGTGTGTGTGTGTGTGTGTGTGTGTGTGTGTGTGTGTGTGTGTGTGTGTGTGTGTGTGTGTGTGTGTGTGATACTGACCAAAGAGAGGCACTATATAAGTGAGTATATCAGATGTATGCATGTGAAAATCTGTGAATAAAATGTGTAACTCAGAAAAAAATTCTTGATATATAATACATTCACAAAGGTCAAACCCAACTGGAAATCATGAAAGCAAATGTGTAGGACACATTTTCATAGTTAATTAATATGACTCAAAAAGTTGAAAAGCTAAAAAATAAAAAAAATAAAAAATAAAACAAAACAAAACAAAACAAAACAAAAACAAAGCAAAACAAACTTTCTTGTAAGTAAATGAATATTCACCAAATATGAGTCACATGCTGATCATTATAACTAAACAGCATTTCACATCAAAAAGATCAGAGGTACTTTACCTCTTTTTACTGTCCAAAATTTGACACAAAGCTAGCAGCAAAAAGGTACAAGCACATGTGTATACAGATATGTGTCTGGAAGGCCTGAGACCACACAACATCTACACTCTGAAGTTACCACATTTAAAGAACTTCACCCAAAGACCAGTGACCTTCTCTCCTTGTAAACTAAAAATACTTGACATAAGAAAATAATTTTCCTTTTGTCTGTCCATCCATGAATTTCAGACAGCAGATGCACATCAGAAATAGCCAGCAGAATCGGCCAAGCCAAAACAGTATTCAAGAAGATGAAAAGCATTCTTACCAACAAATGTCTATCAATTAACATCAGGAACAGAGTTGTTGAATGTTATATAGAACCAATACTGTTATACGTTTGTGAGGCGTGGACAGTCAACAAGCAAAGCCAGAACAAGATTGAGGCAGCCGAGATGTGGTTTCTAAGAAGAATGTTGAGAGTTTCATAGACAGCGAAGAAAACAAATGAGACAGTCTTGATGGAGGCAGACACAAGAAGATCATTCATAAGGAAGATTAGGAAAAGACAGGCAACATTTGTAGGCCATTTTATGAGGAGGGGGGAATTGGAGCACCTGGTCAAGACGGGAAAGCTGGAAGGGAAGAGAGCACCAGGTAGACCCAGGGAGAAGATACTAGATGGACTTGCAGAGTGGCTGAGGACAAAGAGGGTGGAAGAGATGCTTGAGGCAACAAGAGATAGAGACAGATGGAAATCCATGATCGCCAACGCCATGCGGCAAGGCACCTGATGATGATGATGAAGAAAATAATTAACCTTCAATCTTTGGCTGATTCATTGCCAATACCTGAATAAGCCAATCAGCCTTCTCAAAGAGAATCTTAACTCACTAATGTTAAAGGTGTGTCAAGTCTGTCAAGACGTCCATTTGACCTTATCTCTCATTGATTCAATATGAATGAGTTCTTTATGCACTATCGTGCAATACAGCCTAATTCTGATTCAATACCAGACTGATACAAGGATAGGCAATAGTATATAGAACCCCTAAGTATATGCACCACTGTTTATGGATTGTTATGCAGTAGAGATGATCATACATAATCCACAGTAAACACAGCATTGATATGTCACCACACACACACACACACACACACACACACACACACACACACACACACACACACACACACACACACACACACACACAACACACACACAGCATACATTCATATATGAATATATTATATATGTCTATAACAGTACAAAGGTATCTACCTACAAAGAAATTCAAGGGAGACGGATGTGATCATAACAGCAGTAGTTCAGTAGTTCAAGTAGGTACAAGTAAGAATGCTCGATGACCTTACATAGTGCTGACTGTTTGCTGCTTTGCTGGTAGAGTTCAGATCTCTTCACAACAGTTTTTTTTCTATTTATGTCAATTGTCATCACTGTGACATTTATGAGTCAGTTTTATGGCTCAAAAAGACACACACATGCATACACACACACACACACACACACACACACACACACACACACACACACACACACACACATTACTGCCGGCATAGTGATCGCTGTGCTACACACATAACATACGATGATAGGCAGCTGTACCAGTTTGAACACTTTTTTGTTTAGTTTTGTTTTTGTTTTTTGTTTTTGTTTTGTTTTGTGGGGCATGACTACATAAAAATTAAGCAAGTTGGCCTTTTGGGAAACAACACCTCATACAAAGAGGCATCATTATGCATGAAAGTAGATTTTGTCCATTGCAGATCAAGCATACGCCAGGATTATTTAATTTCCTTTGTCATTAAATGGCATTTAATGTGTTAGTGTATATAATTATAATCATCATCATCATAAAAGAAGAAGAAAAAGAAGAAGAATGACATTTATAAGGCACCAAGTTTTGATAAAAGAATCAAACCAAGGCACGCACTCTCATCATTTACCAAAACAATCACCCAGTGATGACAAATATTTCTGGGCACAAAGCACACACCCTGGGAGGTGAGGAGGGGAAACATCCAAGTGATGAAACACTGTCTGGAAAAATGAAACTGAAATTGTCAACTACAACTAAGAACTGTAATGGCAAACCAATTGAAGAAAATGCTCTCATCAGTCAAAAAAAAAAAAAAAAAAAGTAATTATAACAATAATAATGTGGGATCTTTCAGACTCTACCACGACTACTCAAGATTCTCAGCGTAGTTTTCATGGTAGATGAGGCACTTGTGTAAGTGACATGGTGGATGCCATAGCCAGCAGAAAGAGAAATGGCATGAACAAAACCAACAGTTCCATATGGTGTTTGTAGATACGACCAAAGAATTTGACACACAGCAAATCAGAATAGCTTGTGGGAGTTATACGAAAGTTTGGTTGCTCCAAGAAGCTTGTGTCACTGACTGCTTCATTCCTCAATGGCATGCTGGCCAGACTGCAAGAGAATGGGAGAGGGGAGGGATATGAACCCTTCCCAACAGAGAACGGAGACAAACAGGGATGCATTCTAGTGCACACTCTCTTCTCCATCCTCTTTGCAGCAATTCTGATGATGCATTCAGACAGTCTGACAGGCTTGTGTATCCAATTCTACTCAGATAGATAACTCTTCAATCTGTGGAGACTCCAAGCAAAAAACAAAGTGCTCAAAGCCGCTATGCGGGAATTTCTCTATAGATGCAAGTGACTCTGCATTGGCTGTGACTCTGCATTGGCTGCATACTTGCACGGCACATCCAGTGCATTACCAACCAATCTATTTACTGTGGTCTGCAATTACCCACAGTAGGAAATCCAAAACAAGTGTGACTGCCCACGTTCAAGCTAACAGGAACCAGAAAAAACACAAAAGAAGAATAAGAACGCATATTTAATACAAGACAAGACAGGTGCAAATTTTAGGCCAACTGGCCTTTGTCAACCGTAAGATTACAAACAAAAAAACAAACACCAGATACAAAAATTAGGAGAAAAAGACTGAAACTTCCCTGCTGCGTGGTCCAAAGTGATTAAAGGAATAAACTGATTTTTACTGATTTGCACCTGTCTTGTCTTGCTGAATTTAAATATGCGTTCTTATTCTTCTTTCGTGTTTTTTCTGGTGCCCACAGTAAGGCAGAGTTTATGAATAGCCAACATCATCTCAAGTCACACTCATGCGGATTCAGACTGGTGACAAATTCTGTTACCTCAGCAGTACAAATAGAAGTAACGGATTTCTTGATGCTGAAATTGCCAGCTCTTTCCTTTGGAATGTTGATCAAGAGGTTGTGGCAAGACCATGATATATGGCTCATCACTAAGACAGCTGTTTACAGAACAGTAGTCCTGAGTGCCCTGCTGTGCTGCTGCACGACAAGGACTGATGGCACGTGCAACAGCTGTTTGCATAAGATCTGCATCATCACATGGCAAGATCAAGTGTCCAACCTTCAAGTTTTGAAGAACTGTAGCTTGCCAAGTATGGAGTTTCCACTCATCAAGTGCCAAGCTCCACTGGACTGGATGTGTATGGAGGACAACTGCTTCCCAAAGATGCTTCTGTATATGGAGAGCTGACACAAGAATACTGAAACCAGGGAAGACTACTATAGTACTAAAAGATACTCGGAAGACCAAGCTCATGAACTGTGGCATCAGTATCACCATAAACTGGAAGACACTGCCCGCAACTGAGCAACTTCGCCATAGCAGTGCACACAGGGCACAATAACATTTGAACAGCACATAGCAGTTGCAATTCAACACCACAGGGACAGGCCAAAGCAAACACAAGGCCACAGGACTCCTTCCCATTCAGCATCTGAAGAACAAGTGCCTCCAAAACAAGTCTTGTAACCCATGCAAAAGCCCATACCAGGCTACAAAGGTCCAGTATGCCTTCAATCAGATTGACAGGATTGTTATGGTTATTGTTGTATGTTTACAGCCCAGCCGACTGCGTAGAGCCATATCTGGGCTATAATCGCTTCAGAACATAAACTTCAACAGGAAAAAAAAGACAAAAAATTGTGTACACATATCAATGCATTCGCACACATTATCAAAGGACATGCCCCTGGCATCGACCACTCCGTCCAATTTATCACACAGGGGATTTAAAAAACATACCTGAATACAAATTTAAACATAACTATGGACACTAAAACAGGCCTAAAGACTATAAAGTACCTAAAATTGCTTCCACATATCTCATCTCCCTAGAGCCAAAAAACGCAATTAATACTTGTACCCAATTATCAATCCTAAGAGCAAGTTTGTAAGACTTCATTGAACACATAAAATGAATGGACCAGCAAGGCAGAAAATAGGAAGAAATGACAGACAGCAAAGGAATAAAGCAGAAACAAAGTGAGTGACAGATAAGAGGAAATGTTTAGCACAGAATTTCCAGAAGATGCGGATACTTTTTATGCTGAAACTAGTGAAAGAACTCCCCGCATCCCCATGGTGGATGGGTGAATGGGTGGGTGACAGGAGACTCGACCACAAAGGACTGAGTGTGTTGTGGGATGATTGGGAAGACTAGGATAAAACAAATCTGAGAAAACCATCTCAAATATTTTTGTCATAGACAGAAACACACTGAGACAAACTATGCGAGATAGGCACACCTTTCTAAAGTCAAGCTGAAACATCTCCCATATGGAAAATTATACACACAAAAAAAAACAACAACAAAAAGCAAAACACAAAAACAAGAAGAAGAAAAAAGCCCTGGGAAAGAAAGTATAATCTTGATAATTAAAAAAACATTACAACATTAGCAACAAATGATAACAATGATAACGACAACAACAACAACAACAACAACAACAACAATTCTGTCACTGCTTCTGTGCAGCTTCATCAACTTTGTGAGATCTGATCAAAGACATGGATACTGAGACTAGTAACTCATTCTGTAGCATGGCCACAGCTTTGCGCACAAACTACACAGGTATGAGGACCACACAAATCACAGCCTTTTGAAACGGTATAGTACAGTACTGACATCAATCCAGACAACAATCAGCAGCTAAACTGTGTACTACTATAACTTATCAACCTCTCTCCATTCTCTGAAGCAGCCAAACAACTGGCATGGTTAGTTCAGCTATTTTGACGGTTGTTTTGTGATGGACTAACACTGTCTTAGAAATTTCCTGCTTAGAGAATACAACCAAGAATTTCAAATGTTTACCTACTTGTTGATTTTGTTCGGAATAAATCAGTCAAAACAATGAAGTAGGTTTTTTTAAATATTTTATTTTAATGACATAGATCTGGATTTGTCTGTACACTGTTTCCACCTTAATTTGTGTGTGTATAGTCAGAATTTAAAAGACTACCATATCAAAATCTTCAACCCTCAACTTTTAAAAAAAAAAAGGGTGGAAAAAGCAAGTCGCATATATATCAACAATAGAGAGGTGGCCAGATGCTCTATCAATAACAGTGAAATGTTTATTTTATTTTTAAATAATTGTCTAAGAGTGAGGATATGGAGATGGCTCAGCTACATTCTCCAGATAAATAAAACCAAGTAGCCTTACATAATGGGCACTGCCTTGGAAAAGAAAGCTTACTGAAGAAACAAATAGGCATGCAACAGTACAACCACACATGGAGGTGCTTGACTGAGGCTTAATTACCACTCCATCTCAAGTGTAGACTTGAAGAAGATTGATTTTATTAACTGAAGCCTATTTTTAGGTCATAATGAAATCTAAATGTACAAGCAGACGGGATGCAACCAATCCAATCCAATCCAAACATAATATAACTGTTTCTTATCATGTCTCTTGTCCTGACATATACAGTCAAAATTTTTATACAAGAAATTTCATGCTAGCACAGTTTGCTTATTTTGTTTTTGTTCTGAACAATAAAGTTCAATTCCATCACTGATCAGTTACAGGAGTAGGATGGAGGAGGACAAAATTAAGCAAAATGTCACTTTTAACAACACAAAACACATATAAAAAAAACATTTAGATCATGTACATGTTACTATATTACAATATATCCATAAATCATTTGTCTTGCGTAGTACTATTCTCCAAGCTCATTTGGGCTCACAGTGCTTTACACACACTGACACAGACTTTTTAGAACAACATGACAAACTCACGCTGGATAAAATTTTGGTTATTAGCCTATATTCTTATCAAAATTATTTCTAGTATACCTAAAAATGTATGTTATGTAATAATGTAATATACATGTTTATTAACTCTTTCATTTTTAATTGCCTCTTGATTCTAATCATCAATATCTATAGTCTGGTCTAACTCACTGCTGAAATTATCTTTTGATCAAGTCACTTTCCTCTTTTAAATTAAAAAATGTAAAGCCCTCCATCTGATGATCAATCAAGTCAAAAAAACGTTTTTACATTATACTAATATGCAACCAGTCCTGCTAAATGTCCATTGTTCACTTCTGAATGGATAGTATACAATGCATCAGATGATGTCAACTGAACCTGTGGCAGAAATATGAGAAATGGCAACACCTGCACTCGCTGAGAGAACAACTAACTGCACATATAGTCTATGTACTGCTGGCAACCAAAGAACCATCACTGACCAAGTATGATGTCATGTCAAAACAGGCAAAAGGCCTTCAGTTCAGTGTTCATACACTGTGGTGATACAATACATGTATGCAAGGAGCATCAGTAACTCAGCAATCTGACTCAGTCAACATCACATGTCTGCACTGATTACAATGATTATCATTATGATATGTTCATGATCCTAAACAAAAACAAAAGTGATAATCATGGATACACCATCATTGGCATCAATCGAACTCTTTATCAAATTGTTAATACTACGACAATAAAGTAAACCACGTTAACTGTCAACAGGCCTATTAGATCAACTGTCTGGAAAAACTATTACTTAAATGGTATGGTCAGCAGTACTGCATACAGCATAGATCAAATTATTTAGATCAGCCTGATGGACTATGGAGGAGGTGTGACAGTCACAGTGACATAGATCTAGTCACAGTGAAAACGGAACTA
>CM060315.1:29363186-29388186 GCA_030674185.1 Monoplex corrugatus | reverse complement strand
GTCACTTTCGCCCCTTCATCGCAAATTACCAGTGTTTTACAAGATTAGAAATAACTTTAGCTTACAGATTATATCTCAACTCACTTCGGACTAAGTTAAGTAAAACTATCAAATGTATCTGTAGTGATTATATAACATTTAATCCCCTTTTGTGTTGTCAGCGAGTGCCACCTTTTATATTTCCCTGCATCAATTACAAATTTAAAACAGAAACACACTGATTTCACTTTGTATTTACACTTTGCTAGGCATTTACTGCACAGTCCCGTAGGTCGTTTTCTTTGATTAAGACCGTTTGTATTATTTATACCTGTAACTCCCACCTACCTCTGTTTGTTTGCTTGTTAGTTTTATTCATTACTCCTTGACTGTTCCAACCCTTTTAAATTCGATAAGATTATCCTCTTCTCCCCCTCTCCCCCACCAGAGAATAACAGATGGCTTGTCATACGCCAGTGCAGGACATGCTCGTTACGCACGCGCACTTACACACACACGCGGGGCGCGCGCGCGCACATACATACACACATACAGCCCTGAACAATCTGATAAAGCCTGATCGTTGTAATGTTCTGATTGCTTTTCTCTTGTCCGTTAAATTCTTTGATGTTAATTATGCTATTATATTTACTGATTGCTTTTCTCTTGTCCGTTAAGTTCTTTGATGTTAATTATGCTAAACTGTCTTTATGATTTCGTAGATTCTTCCACCCCATAGACACCTCTTTATCTTATCTTGTCTATTTATTCATTTATTAATTGTTTACTTTTTTTTTCGTCTAAAAGCACATAAATTATATGAATAGACGTTAAAAGAAATAACGAAGGAAGTTTGCTATCAGCGGTGTGTATTCCTTTAGTCTTTGCCTAAGATCGACGAACAATTGTGGCATGACGCGCACATGGACTCGCTACACCATACATCTCTCGGCTCAAATTTAACTATCGGCGGCGGCATAGATCTGCTTGAAATTTGGTTTGTCAATAGAAGAGGGATTAATATAAAGCTTAGCATATGTTTACAAACCTTTTGTCTTTTTTTTTTTTTTTTTTTTTTACTTACCCTCGAAGTTAACAGAGGATACATATAAGTGGTTAGCCAAAGGTCCGTCTGCTCTTGAGTGACCCCACACAATGCAAGAATCGCAATTGGAGGTGCATCTCTACCTTTGTTTAGCATCATAAAAGCATTGTTTCGACGAATGATCGTAAATAATGACCAATCAAGAGTCCATCATATGGACATCCCTTCGTCAAAGAGCCAGAATACGTCACAGTTTTTGATGAACGCTTGCGCTGAGCGGAGCTGGGTTTTCTCATTTACTTTTTCCTCCAGCTTTCCTGTTGTGACGTTTCTCTTGCCTCATAAAATGTCCTGTAAATGTTACTTGTTTTTTTCCTAATCTTCTTCATCAATGTTTTTTTTTTGTATCTGCCTCTTTCAAGACCGTCTCATTTGTTTTCTTTGCTGTCCATGGAACTGTTAACAATCCTAGAAACTACATTTCAGCTGCCTCAATCTTGTTTTGACTTTGCTTGTTGACTGTCCACGCTTCACATCCATACAACAGTATCGACTCCACATAACACTGAATAATTCTCTTCCTGATGTTAATTGATAGGCATTTGTAGAATCTGCCTGATGAAAAAGACGCAGGTGATCTTTCGGAAGTGATCCCTGTCACGTCAAAGACAGTAGGACGAAAGTGTTTCATCACCTGATGGAGAACAATTTTGTTAGAGGGTGTGTTTAAAGATGGTGACAAAATTTATTCTGAAAAGAAACTGGCCCAAAGTGCGCGCGTGTGTATATTTGAGAGAGAGGGAGAGAGACAGAGAGAGAGAGGGAGAGAGAGAGAGAGAGAGAAAGAGAGAGAGAGAGTGTGTGTGTGTGTATGCGTGTGTGTGTGCGTGTGTGTGTGTGTGTGTGTGTGTGTGTGTGTTTGTGTGTGTGTGTGTGTGTTTGAGTGTGTGTGCACATGTGACCTGTGTGGAGTCTATGTTTATGTAAGTTGTTAAAACAGATTGTACACACACCATGGGTGATTTTAGGGAGGTTGTTTGTTTCTTTGTTTGTTTGTTGTTTTGAAACTGTGGACAGGGAATTACATAGTGCCATGAAAATTTTGTTGAACTAGACAGAAAATTGTCAGATTAGGAACTTTTCCCTAATAGACTGTGGTTTGTGATTTACGGAATCACAGACATTTGTTACACAGTGTTGCAACATTTTTCATAGATTTCAGTAAGTTTGTGATGTGCAACTAGTATCTGGGCAATAGTTTCCAGTTCGACATCATTGAAACTTGCCCCAGATTTCAATAACACTTGTCAGAATGTTAACAAGACGAAAGCAAAGCAATGTCACCTCAACAGCCACACGTTTTCAATCCCTGTTGTCGAAGTGTTCACAAGATTGACGAATAGCGATTTCACAGCAAAAACTGCCCACTTCCTGGCCCACCCAGCTCTTGGTCATCTTGACTATGATGTGACATGATGTACAAAAAGCTGGCATACTGTAGGCGGCAGCACACTCAGAGGGGAGTGCGACTACCTTCAGGCTGGTTGCATAATGTGAAGGATTAGCACCGATGATGATGTGATGTCCATCAAGAACCCAGGTTAGTGTTGGTGGCCTCACAGTGGGAGGGGAGTGATCCCACCTTCAGGCTGGTTTTGTGATGGGGACAATGATGTATTGACTTAGATTTGACATGACGTGATATCCATCAAAAGCCTAGCACACTGTAGGTGGCAGCACACTCAAGATGGGGAGTGCGACTACTTTCAGGATGGTGGTTTGATAAGAACAAATGCCCCTGTGTTTTATGGCAGTCTGGGAAGGACTTAAGTTCCTGGGAACGAATGACCTTGTGTATTATGGAGGACTTAATTCCTGAAGATGGATAAACCAGGTTTCATGATGGTGCATGTTGTGAGCTGAGGAATGTTTGACCCTGTAACTTTAAGTCCCTTTACTTTGTAATGTGGAGCATGTAGAATTGGTTGAAAGCGTGTGTGGTGTATTTATATTCAGCCTGCGTTAGTGTGAGATGGAATTATTTCATGACTTTCTTCCCCTGTCGTTTTCGAATGTCTTTTTTTTCCTGTGTGTATGTGGTTTGTGTTTGCTTTGTTTTTGAAAGGGCGTGTAATATTTGTATGTGCATATGTTGTGTGTTGTTTGAGTTATATGTTGTGTATGTTGTTGTTGTTTTTTGTTTTTTGTTGTTTTTTGACTCTTCAACATATCAAATGTGTGTTCTTTTAATTTCTTTACAATTCCTCTGATATATGGGTTCTCTCTTTGCCGTGCGTCTCACTTAAAAAAACTACTGGGGCTTTCTGAGTGTGTTGCATGTCTCACTTAAAAAACTACTGGGGTTTCTGAGTGCAATGTCTCAATTACACTACTGGGGCTTTCTAGTGCAATGTGCTAATAAAAAAACAACTACTGGGGCTTTCTGAGTGCAATGTCTCAATTAAAAAAACTACTGGGGCTTTCTGAGTGTGATGTCTCAGTTAAAAAAACTACTAGGGCTTTCTGAGTGTGATGTCTCAATTAAAAAAACTACTGGGGCTTTCTGAGTGCAATGTCTCAATTAAAAAAAACTACTGGGCTTTCTGAGTGTTGTGTGTCTTAACTAAAACATTACTTGGGCTTTCTGAGTGTGAAGTATGTCTCTCTTTAAAAAAAAACTACTGGGCTTTCTGAGTGTGTAAATATGTCTCACTCAAAAAACTATTGGAGCTTTCTGAGTGTGATGTATGTCTCAGTTAAAATTACACTACGGGGGCTTCTGGTTGTGTTGTATGCTTCACTTAAACCTACTGAGGCTTTCTGAATATTTTGTATGTCTTGGGTTAAAAAAAACTACTGGGATTTTCTGAGTGTGATGTATGTATGTTTCACTTAAAACTGCTGGGATTTCTGAATGTGATGTATGTATGTTTCACTAAAACTGCTGGGTTTTCTGAGTGTGATGTATGTCTTTTTAAAAAAAACTGCTGGGGTTTCCTGAGTGTGATGTATGTCTCTGTTAAAAAAACTGCTGGGGGTTTCTGAGTGTGATGTATGTCTCTGTTAAAAAAAACTGCTGGGGGTTTCTGAGTGTGATGTATGTCTCTGTTAAAAAAAACTGCTGGGGGTTTCTGAGTGTGATGCGCCTCACTTAAAAAAAATATTGGGGCTTTCTGAGTGTGTTGTATGTCTCAGTTAAAAAAAAGCTACTGCGGATTTCTGAGTGTGTAAAAAACTACTGGGGCTTTCTGTGTGTGTGATGTTTCAGTTAAAAAAAAACTGCTGGGGCTTTTTGAGTGTGATGTATGTCTCAGTTAAGAAAAACTACTGGGGCTTTTTGAGTGTGATGTATGTCTCAGTTAAGAAAAACTACTGGGGCTTTTTGAGTGTGATGTATGTCTCACTTAATAAAAATTCTGGGGCTTTGTGAATGTGTTGTATGTCTCAGTTAAAAAACTACTGCGGATTTCTGAGTGTGATGTATGTTTCAGTTAAGAAAAAACTAATGGAGCTTTCTGAATGTGTTGTATGTCTCAGTTAAAAAATTACTGGGACTTTCTGAGTGTGTTGTATGTCTCAGTTAAAAAAAATTTCTGGGGCTTTCTGAGTGTGATGTATGTCTCAGTTAAGAAAAACTACTGGGGCTTTCTGAGTGTGATGTATGTCTCAGTTAAAAAATTACTGGGACTTTCTGAGTGTGTTGTATGTCTCAGTTAAAAAAACTACTGGGGCTTTCTGAGTGTGATGTATGTCTCAGTTAAGAAAAACTACTGGGGCTTTCTGAGTGTGATGTATGTCTCAGTTAAAAAATTACTGGGACTTTCTGAGTGTGTTGTATGTCTCAGTTAAAAAATATTTCTGGGGCTTTCTGAGTGTGATGTATGTCTCAGTTAAAAAAACTACTGGGGCTTTCTGAGTGTGATGTATGTCTCATTTACAAAAATACTGGGGCTTTCTGAGTGTGTAGCATGTATCACTTAAAAAAAACTAACATCTAGTACAGCATTTATATTGTTGGACTTCTGGTCAGTCATAAATGTCAGTGAGCAACACAAAGGCCTCAAAGTTCTGTTGAAGTGATGTGAGATATAGCTTCACTTTGTTATGCTCGAATGGAAGCGAGTTTACCAATGTGCATGTAAAGAAAATGGAATGGTTCAATACTGTGTTTAGATGTATCAATATTACATTCTGCACAACTAACCAACACACACACACACACACACACACACACACACACACACACACACACACACACACACACACACACACACACACACACACACACCACCCTCACCACCACTGCAATAGCATTACTTTATTCCATATAATCAATACCATGAAACGAAACATCATTTTTAAAGAAAATATATATATGGCAGATTTCATAAGTGGAAAATGGACAGGAAGCAACAGTACAATGTTGATATCATTCAAAAGCCTTACCAATGTTTCATACTGATAGAGGGTATCTTTCTTTACACAATCATTAATTCACAAGAGGCATTCAGCCTAATACATTTATATTTATTGCATTTATGCATTAGCGTGTGCATGCACACACACACACATACACACACAAGCTTATTTGAAAGAATGTGTTAGTTAACTATTCTAAATGCTATACGCATGAAAATGTGTTTATTTCTAATGCAAATATACTTTTTTTTTCCTTTTTTTTTTCAATGACATCTTTTTAACAAAAATCTAAATTGTACACTACAAATGATAAGAGATGAACACCCAAATGAAAATTAGGATACAAAAATTGTACAAATCCTCAATAATGCTGACATTTTCAGACCCTGTAGTGGGTTTCTTTAGATTTTTCTTCTTTAATTTTTTTCTTTTCCGTACTATTATCTACAGTCCATGTAAAAAAAAAAACAACAACAAAAAAACAAAACGAACAACCCCATGTTAAAGAACGCAGGCTCAAAAGCAGCCATTCTCAACACTCTCACAACGTTTTGCAGCAAATCTTCAACATTAATACAATGGAGACAAAGTAGTTAGAAGCATACATACTACATTGCAGAATTAACAACACAAGAGTTATTAATTATGCCAATGTCCAGAATTCAAAACACAGTCACACAGACTCATTTTGCCATGAACATGTTTTGGGGGGAAAGTTTTTAGAGGCAATCATACAACGTGGAAAGATGCTTGACAGTAGCATCATCATAAATACCTGGATATGTCTAATTGTTGACAAGATGGAACTGCCAGTGCACATAATTTAACTAAACTAGACTTAGTTCTTTACATTTAGTATACTGACTGACTGGCTCTTATAATGAAGCTATGGACTCTACATATGATATCGTCCAAGTCAATCCTAGCCTGCAACATAAAAATGGCCTGTTTGCTGCTCTTCTTGATGCTCTGATCATTCTAGTGGTGTCGGCTTAGTGTTCGATACGTCTCGTTCCCCTCCCCTCTCCACTTCAAGACCTTGCCAGTGAATAGGATTTTGTGAAGGCTCAAGAAGTCTACCAGATAAAACATGGCAGACTGGGTAAAGCACATATGGAATTGTCCAAGTGTGATGATTGCCTCTTGAATAAACTCTAAACTCTATATTACACTTATCCACCTTATCTTTATTATTATTATTATCATTGTTATTATTATTTTATTTTATTTTTTTTTTTGCATTTTGATTCTCTCTTGAATAAACTCTGAACCCTATACTACACTTATCCACCTTATCTCTTTTCCGCATTTTGTAAAGTTTTTCTGCCTGCAATGCTGAACATAAAGAATCTTAATAAAACACATTATCAATACATTAAACTGAGACCACTAATACCAATACAGATGCACAAGCCAAGTAACAGCATTTTCTGTTGGACTGAAAGAAAACTGGTATAGTAAGACATGAAAACCTGATGAGGACAACAATCATACATTACAATGAAAGTCACATCCCGTCCGTTTGAGATATTGCTTATAACTTGTGTTCTTGTGTTGTTTTTTTTCTTGTAAAAAAATTAAATCAGCCACAATGTACATATGTCACCTTTTAATATTCAAAGATATATCAGATATGGTGGAAGTGAAGGATGGGGATGTAAATGTTTGTCGGAATATGGCTAACATAATTGCATTCTCACATATTTCAGTTTAACATGAATTAAAATCAGCAAGAATACGACTTTAGAAAGAGTACACAAAAACAAAGAAGTCTAAGGAAATGGAAAATGGATATATAAATACTTGGCAATATGATAATACATAACATAAAATTTCACAGGGCAGTACACTGGATATCTACATTTTTAGGTATAGTATACATGTACGAATTGACTTTTTTCCATGTGTCTTTCACACCTGAATATGCATATTAAGGATCTTATTTCAATCATTTTTTTATGAAAAAAGGGGGTAGAAAATTGGGCATAAGAGAGGTAAATACCCTACACACATCTAGTGAAAGAACTGTGGTCTCAAGATCTGATGTCTTAAGTTCAAATCAAAGATGCAACATCAAACTTGGCCTGTCTGCTGCTCAACTTAATCATTCTGGTGGTGATGGCTTTGTATTTCAAAGATCCCATTTTCCTCATCCCACCCCCTCCTTCCCACTTCAAGTTATTCAAGACCTAACAAATGCATAGTGTTTCACGCTGGCTTAGGGAGTCTGCTAGGTAATGATTTATCGATCTGGTTGGAGCACAATCGAGGACTGTCTGAGCGTGATGAATCCTTCTTTAAGACTGGAGTTATTTCCCACCCTCTGCAATATTTATCTGGTTATTGCAATTTTCAAGTAGAATTGGGGAATCTGGAATTCGTTCATGAGGGATTCATTGCTCTAGCGCAATTCCATGTGCATTCCACCCAAATGTTTTCCAGCAATTATCTGGCAGATTTCTTGAGTCTGTGCAAAACCCTACCACAATCAAAGTCTTGAAATGGAGAGGGAATGGGACCTATGACACACTGGCATCATAATGATTGGAGTATACGTGTGGTCAGTGAACAAGCTGACTTATTGCTTGCAGGTTGGAACTGAACTAGAGTTTGAACAAACTTCAGAATTCTACACAGGAAGTCCCTAAAACTCTCCACCTCTCCCCTGAAACAGTAAGCTTCTGAACCCTTTGACTCCCTCGCCCTGTCCACTAGCATCCTGCATTGTCAATTATGCTAGCAAAGCAAAAATTTAACCCCTTGATTCCCTCACCCTGTTCAGCAGCTTCTTGCAGGAAGCTGGTGGATAGGGTGAGGGAGTCAAAGGGTTAAGTTTTTGCAGTCGGTGGATAGAATGTGGGGGTCAAAGGGTTAAGCTTCCTCCTTCTGGCTCAGGGATGAAGCTTTATTTTTCAAAGATAACAAGTTTTTTTTTAAATGAACGTAATAATGTGTGGCCATACTTTATGTACACTGAATAGATGGAGTGGCAGACACTCTTTATACCTACAACATAACATAACTCCTGCGAATTATTAGCCACATCTCTCTGCAACATCAACCACATCAACCAGATGGTCAGATTAACCCTTTGACTCCTGCACCCTATCCACCAACTGCAAAAACTTAACCTTTTGACTGCCTCACCTTACCCACCAGCTTCCTGCAGGAAACTGGTGGATAGGGTGAGGCAGTCAAAATGTTAAGTTTTTGCTTTGCTAGTATGGCTGACAATGCTGGATGCTGACAGACAGGGTGCGTGAGTCAAAGGGTTAAAGGAATAGCTGTGTATCTTCCTCTTTATCATGAATATTGATTTTCATTTTGTCCTCTGGCATTTTCTATGTCAGAACGCTGTATACTGCTGCTGTTAATTAATGAAAATTAGTTTAAGTTTTTCCAGATAGTATCTCCACTTTCTGAATAAATTCCATATGCAGAAGCCACAGATGCCATGTGATGGATAAAATCCAAAATGATCAAGGTATAAGCACCTAAACGCGTGCATAAGCCCTACATACTGGCAAGCTCTTTATAAAAACTTAAAGTTATAGAAGGCAATGGACGCATATACAGAAGAAATAATATTATTTTTCACCTAGTGGCAATGTTCTCTATTGTTCTGGAATTTATCCTACATTGCTGGACACTTTCAGTAATTGTCACACATTTTAATTCCAAGCAAGAAAAATGAAAATGTTTGTCACTGTATTTCGTGACACAGTGTCAGACGTGTGTATTATTTGTTTGTTCAATACTTTTTTCAAAGAAAATGTACATATCCTCAGATGACCGCACAAAATTTGTGGTCCCAAATTTACTCTCTGTACATGTCCATACAAACGCCTCATACAGATCAAGAAATGTATTCAAATGAATTGTTGTTTTTCAGTCATACCCTATGGAGTAATGACAGATCAGAAATTAGAATTAATTAAAAAAAAGTGGCAACACCTCAGATTTTCATGACTCGATACAGACTAACAAATAGAGGAAATATTGCAGTTATTTCTCATTCACAACCTAGACTGTGCATTACTCGTTATCAGTTTAATCCTAAGCAGAGAGAAACAGGCAGACAGGGAAAAAGATACAGATGAGACAAAGAAACAGATAAAGACGTGTACAGAGAAATTACAGCCATTCTCACACCTTAGACGAATAAACAAAACAGTGATTATACAATCCACAATAACCAAATCAAGGTTATACCATTGTTAGTTTAAAACCAATCTGTCCGCACAGAAGCCACAAGTCTGATGAACTATGCTGCATATCAAACTTTATTTTGATTCAGAGTTAAGTTTCCATCAAAAACAAAATATGGTCCCCAAAATATTCAATGACATTTCACAAATAATAAACATTCAAGCAGAATGCATGAGGCAAACACAATGCACTCTTGTCAAACACCAAACTGTTTAAGCATGCGCACACATATTCTCGCTTTCTTTTATTTTCAGTTCAAATAGAACCAAGTTGGGAAATGCACTGTTCTCAACTCTGAAATTTTACGAGACATGAAAAGAAGACAAAATGCAAACAGGAAACAAAATTCAGTAAAGAAACACACAGTCTATGGAAACAGAAACAAAATGTAACTATCTCTAAATAATCATTTCCACTTTCAATCTATCACATGAAATGCAGATGAAATCCATGAGATTCTTCAATTCAATATTACAAAGCTCATCTGACACAGCCAAAGAAATAAGAGATTTATAAATCATTATACAAATGCACATGCACACACTCACAAAAATCAGTGACCACTGGTCTACCCAGCTGTTTCCACTGTACGAATAAAGTTTATAGAACTGGGACAATACCAGGGATTTGCGGACGAAACTGCACTGATTTCATCAATAGACATTTACACGACACTCCAAAACTGAGTTTGTCTAATCAGTTAAACTGGAGCAGGTATTCATGGCTTTCTCAATTGTAACCTTTCACTCAAAGTTAAGCATATGATGGTAAAGAAACTGGTGGCAGGCACTTCGAATGTGGACTTCACCTGACAAAAAGTTTAGACACTTCACTCAACAATTTTGGCAAGAAACTTGCAATGGAGACCATAGCTGGAGAACATGTACATTCTCAAGAGACTGATTGTAAGTCTTGCCACATCCCATAATGAAACTGAATTATAAAGCAAAAATAATGGTGTCAACTGCAAAATCTCTACTTCAATATGAATGGATAATCAAAACAGTTAACTGAATAAACGTGTTTATTCTGTAGAATTGTATGGGTGATGTGTACAAGCATCTGCTGTACTGTTAACTTTTCATTCACACTGTACCAGAACTTGTTGGCTAAGATGCTGTTTACTATAAAATACAATTAATACAAGGAACAAACATGAAAACTGTTCTGCGAGTTCTACTTTTCTCAAATTGTTCCCAAGCTGGAGAAAGTCATGATTACCTTTTCTACAGTTTGACTGTCAAGCAAGACTCAATTTACACAAAATCTACACAACGTTCTTACTGCAATGCTGTTGATTCAGAAAAAAAAATGGAGTAAGGAAACTTAGGATGCACTATGAAAATATAAAGCATACAAAACACTGCACCAAAATTATAAAAGCTTAACCTGTGTTCTTTTGGCACAAAATAAACTATGAACAACAGGAAGTTGTTAGCAACATGTGCATGGGAAAAACAAATGAAACTTTGCACTCATTCTACCATCAAAATGGATGATTTCAACCAAATCACCTTGCATATGTATAAGATCCCATTGCAGATAGTTACGCACACAAGAAGTGGTTCCATCACTGAAGAACTTTCATGATTGCCTGGATGATAGCTGATTTCATGTTATGAATAATACATGATGTCTCTTGCTCCTTTCCCAGGCCAAACAAAATAAGCACAATGAAGTGACTTTACCTCTGAACTGTATTTAAACAAAGAGGATTATGCTTACTGAGGAGTGGATGATTTAGAGATGTTGACAAACATACATGCATTCTAAGTATTCTACTTCCAATTCCAGTCACAGATAAAGTCTTCTTCCTTGGCAAGTCAAATCCAACTTATTTGCTATAGTCTTATATTGAGGTAGACGAGAAATCAGCTGAGATGTCTTTGCCAGCTTCAGTAATTTTTCAGTTTACTTCATATCGCAGAAGAACGTACAGTGATACATGTAAGTCAGAGTGTAAGCTTAATCCAATCTGAACTATCAGGACTTCAGCACCAAGAACCATTTCATTTTTACTGATACATTTGGGAGAATACTAGTATGCATTAATGTGCATGTTTGTAACATATGAAGCATTTTTCCACATGAAGAATGCATTATTTACATTACACACCATGTGAGAACTCAGGCCATGTACATGCGCAGACACATTCAAACAATATAGATAGAAAACAAGCAGATAAATTTACGTTCGTTTCACCTGAGAATAGGATGAATCCTGGAGAAGGACAAAGAATTCAGGAGCTGAGGTAAACCTGTAAGTCTCCAAGTCAAGCTGACTTTCTTTTAGCACCTTTGTGTGTGTGTGTGTGTGTGTGTGTGTGTGTGTGTGTGTGTGTGTGTGTGTGTGTGTGTGTGTGTGTGTGTGTGTGTGTGTGTGTGTGTGTGTGTGTTGTGTGTGTGTTGTGTGTGTTGTGTGTGTGTGTGTGTGTGTGTGTGTGTTGTGTGTGTGTGTGCGTGCTTGTGTGTGTGCGTATGTGTGCATGTACATTTGTGTGCACGAGGTGGTTTTTGGCACGTGTTGCAGCAGATCATAGTATATCTGTGCTCACACACATGCATTACGATTTCAATCACCTAAAGGATGCTCTTCAGCAAACACAGCTGGATGTTAAGTAGGGAGAGGGGAAAAGTCTGTCAAGAGAACAGTGGAGAAAAAATGAAGCCAGCAAAGAGTTAAAAAAAAAAAAAGGAGCATTTATTGGACTATCAGAGTATCATAGAAAGCAAGCTGTCAGCAAGTTCCCAAGCAGAAATTTGTCACAGTATGAAAGGATATCACTTTCTGCATCGAACATTAAATGCTTGCTTTTTTCTTTTCAAGTATGCCTGGGGGACTGATCTTGATTAGCCAATCATTGTTGCTTTTTCAAGCAGTAGCTTCACATCTTAACACAAATGGCAAGAATTCTTGGCACGAAAAATGCTTACTGGCCAGGTTAGGTAGTTCTTTTGTTGTTAATCTTAAATGTCATCATATTTATCATAAATCTTTTCCCCACTGAATGACTTTCCACCAATTCACATTCACTGTTTCTGTGGGCTTGAATCCTTACATTTACTGCATACATTTTTTTTTCATTTACAATATTATTAAGGTTACCAAGTCTTACATGCTAACCAACCGCTTTCTGCTCATGCAGGAAGCAGAAAAGAAGAAATCATGAAATAGAAGTGATTGGAATTTCAGAAAGGCAATGTACAATCCCAAAAAAGAGTCACAGTCTTTGCTTCAAAAGATCACACTGTCCTTTCTCCTGCTTACTGCCTGGTGTTGTATGGTGTTTTTCTGTCCACTCTTTAATAAGTTATTGTCATTTCACCTGGTTGTTGTTGTTACACGTTGTTTATTCTATACTCTCCATATAAGTTATTTTTTTCACCTGATTGCTGAAATACATGACATGAAACCAAAAACAACAATGATCACAAACATACACACATTACAATGTAATACAATGAATACAACAACATCAAGGCTTACATCCGACCAACTGAAGACCATCAGACTTAAGTAACGTTTTGACAAATCGAAACACATGAGACAGCAATAAGGAAGGTATGCAGTTTACCATCTACTATAAACGAATGCTAAAACAATACTATAAACCATCAACATATGAAAATACCAGACCTCTCAATGAAACAGCCAGAAGGTCAAACAATCCAATGGAAAGCAAGATATACAGCAATTCATACACCGAACATAATGCGTATTGCTTTCCACAAACACCTGAATTTGTAATGACTATACTGGTATGACAAATTTCCCCTCTCACTCTTTATGAAAGGTTGTATGTACACGAATGCTTAGTTTCACTTTTTGACATTTTAAACACAAATACAAAATACAAAACCCCAGGACACCTGGCTATCAAACACCAAACAAACAAACAACAATCAAACATACAGCCAAAAGAACAAAAACAAAACGCACAAAGTAAGAGCTGAATGTCCCACTTGCCACAAAACCAAAGGAACAAAAACAAAACGCACAAAGTAAAGCTGAATGTCCCACTTGCCACACAAACCAAAGGAACAAAAACAAAACGCACAAAGTAAGAGCTGAATGTCCCACTTGCCACACAAACCAAAGAACAAAAACAAAACGCACAAAGTAAGAGCTGAATGTCCCACTTGCCACACAAACCAAAGGAACAAAAACAAAACGCACAAAGTAAGAGCTGAATGTCCCATTTGCCACACAAACCAAAGGAACAAAAACAAAACGCACAAAGTAAGAGCTGAATGTCCCACTTGCCACACAAACCAAAGGAACAAAAACAAAACGCACAAAGTAAGAGCTGAATGTCCCACTTGCCACACAAACCAAAGGAACAAAAACAAAACGCACAAAGTAAGAGCTGAATTTCCCACTTGCCACACACACCAATGGAACAAAAACAAAACACATGCAGTAAGAGCTGAATTTCTCACTGCCACACAATACACATATCAGTGACTTGATGATTTCTTTTTAATTTTTTCTCCTTCTCCATTTTTTTCTAAATTATTTTAGCAGTTTAATCATTACAACTTTTCCAGAATACAAGTAATCATTTAACAGGGGTTTTGTTGTTGTCATTGTCATTTCAATTGTTTCACAATATGAATTGTCATTACGCAATTTAATCTTTATTCTGTAATCTCACAATGTATGTTGTGTTACACATATAGATAATGTGAAGCACCTATTTTCTCTGTAGAATTAATATAAGGATGGTTCCATCTATAATTTAAACCCACTGCCTCTTATAAATGACCTCATACATGAAAGTCAAATTTAAATCCAAAACAAGTGTGATTGCCTGCTTTCAAACAAACAGGAACCAGAAAAAAGCACACACAAAAAGAATCAGAATGCATATTTATTACAACCAGACAAGACGAATTTTTTGCCACCAGATTTGAATTCTTCCTTTGAACAGCAACAATGAAACGACAAACAGTTAAATAATCAAGTCATTTCCAGGATCACAAAATAAACTTGAAGACAAACTCAGTTGAAAATCTTATTTTTTGTTTTGTACTGCACAAAGTCTTGTCAAATTTAAATTATTTTACAATTCACTGCTGTCGCAGAAGTCACATTTCCTTGTCTCATGCGCCTGTTCCATTCTGTGCAGATACTGAATATAAGATATGTTTCATTTAAGTCCTTTCATCCCCTTACTCACAAAAAAATAACCGAAAAAAGCATTGTCAAAATTAAGCCCACCATCTCTCACCAAAACAAAACAAAACAAAAAAACAAAACAAGACAAAACAGAAAACAACAACAACAACAACAACAACAAAAAAAGATTGTCAACCGAGTTTGTCTGCTAAACAGCTTCAAATTTATTTCGTGTGCCTGAAAATGTCTTGATTAATCAACTCCTTGCTATTTCGTTATTGTTGTTCAAAAGAAGAATTCAGTTCTGGTGGCAAAAGGTTGTACTGTTTGACTAAAGTTGTTTGAAAGCAGAATAAACATGAAACACAAATCTGAAACATGTGTTCTCAATGAAAATCTAAAGAAAAATGATAATCCGTATAAACGAATACATCTGCACACATGTACACACATTATCTCCCTCTTTCTTCCCCCTCCCCCAACCATAAAAAAAAACACACAAAAAAGCCCACAACTTAAAAAAAAAAAACACATAAAAGCAAACTCAAACATAAACATAGGTCCTCAAGAAACTGCATTTCTTTTCATACCACAATCACAAGTTAAAATATCAAATCTGAAGAAAACATTAAATTCATCATAAAAAAATGTTTCTGCACTGACGTTGAAAAATATTTCTGCGCCGTCATGAAAACAAATGTTCTTAAAAAATCAACTGTATTGATATATATCTATATATAGATACAGATATAGATATATATATATAAATAAATAAACAGCTTTCTCAGTGGCTTTGCATTTACAGCCTATCCATAACAAAATCAAGTCTTGCAACACACAAATTAAACAATAACAACAATAAAATCAAAGCAAGTTTCCAACAAAAACATAAATCACATTAGATAATGCAATGGCCACAACAAGAAGAAGTAGAAAAAAATGGGACAATGTGCAATGCACAATATGCACTAAAATACTCAATTTTATTTACAAAATGTGTTTTTCCAAAAAATCCCATCCACCCACCCTCACCATCTTTAATCTCTCCACTGCTGTTTCTCTCCCTTATCTATAATATGTCTTACTTCTTTTCTCTCCGTCTTATCAACTTATTCTTATTAACATTTCAAAAAGCTAAAATCACTCTTCTTTATACAGGCCTCTCTCTCTCTCTCTCTCTCTCTCTCTCTCTCTCTATATATATATATATATATATATATATATATATATATATATATATATACATATGTATGTATGTGTGTATGTATGTATGTATGTATATATGTATGTATGTATACATACACACACATATATATATATATCTATATATGCATACATATTAGTAATAGTAGTATTGCTTTCATTGGGATTTGTTGTTGTTGTTTTGGGTTTTTGTTCATCTTCCCAGTCTGTAAAGAGGGGCATGTCTCCATTCACAGCTGTATATATGTGTGTGTGTGTGTGTGTGTGTGTGTGTGTGTGTGTGTGTGTGTGTGTGTGTGTGTGTGTGTGTGTGTGTGTGTGTGTGTGTGTGTGTGTGTGGTGCTGTGCGTGCATGCGTGCGTGCATGTGCATGCATGTGCGTGTGTGTAGTCTGGTTTTTCTTCAGCATTCCAACTTTTTTTTTGGCTGCATATAAACACTATGCTTTGCCAACACTGTGCAGGCAGTATGTTGCTGCACAGTCTACATACTCTATTTTCACTGGGTCATGCATGCTGGGTGTTTTTATGTTTCCTTAAAAGACACTGACATGACTTACAGGATCTTTAACCTGCACGCACAGTTGATGATCCGTGTGCCCATACCAATGAAGTGGGGAGGGGGTTAAGCACTGAACGGGTTTGCACTCATGCTGACCTAGGAGATGGGAAAAATGTCTACAATTTACCCACCAGGCAGGGGGTATCCAGGCAGGCTCAAACCTGCACCTTCCAAATGACAGTTTGATATCTTACCCACTTGGCTATCCCACCTGTCACAAATACATATGTCTGTGGATGTGTATGTGTGTGTGTGTGTGTGTGTGTATGTATGTATGTGTGTGTGTGTATGTATTGTGTGTGTGTGTGTGTGTGTGTGTGTATGTATGTTAATTCGTATGTGTGTTGTATGTGTGTGTGTGTGTGTGTGTATGTATGGTGTGTGTATGTGTGTGTATGTACATGTATGTATGTGTGTGTATGTATGTATATATGTGTGTATGTGTTTGTGTGTGTGTGTGTATGTATGTATATCTATGTGTGTGTGTGTGTGTGTGTGTATGTATGTATATCTGTGTGTGTGTATGTGTGTGTGTATGTATGTATATGTGTGTGTGTATGTGTGTGTGTGCGTGCATGCATGCAGTGGCAGGCATGGCTCTCCTACGCTCTTGCCTAATGTGAACTTCTTACTGAAGTGCTTTGATATCAAACAATAGTTTCAATATTCAATCTTGTTGTTTCCATCACTATATAATAAACAGTATATAGTAAAAAGTAATGCTTTTCCCTACAGAGGTTTGTCTCTGTATTTTTCTGCTGTAATCATCATTATGCATTTGCTTTCTGTACATATTGCAAAGCACCATAACGATAGTAATAATGACTGTAATGATAAATGTAATTACGATAATTTTCTATTTATCATTTTATAAATAAACAACGATACATATTGTTTTCTACAAACCTGTTATTTTGGTATTATTCTGCTGCACACTCTGAATTTCTTCTTCATGAATTTTTTTTTACACACTGTAAAATTATAAAACAACAACAATGATAAAGATAATAACACTATTGATAGTAATAATATTAACAGCAATAACAACAACAATGGCAACAATAGCAATAATGATAATAATAACAACAAACAATAACAACGATAATAATTATAATAATAATGTAACCATGATTTAAAGACATGGAGTTTCAACTTTCTTCAAGAGGGATGCATCATGCTCAGACAATTCTATATGCACTGTTTCCATGTCTGCTGGCAGTCATTATCCAAATGTGCGTAAAAACCCTAAAATCTGTGAATCACTGATACTATCAGAATAACCAGAGCACTAAGACTGGCAACACACAAGCCAACTTTCATGTTGGAGAGTGCCACTGAACTCGAAGATATGAAGACATGAGAATGCCTCACCGACTGAGACAGAGCAAACCGTACTGGATAAGCTTTACAAAATCATGCCGAACTGAACCAGTCAACAACAGAATGTTTGACACACACACACACACACACACACACCTGCGCACACACACTGCTCTTGTAAGCAGAAGATGGCTATTGTCTGCCTCTCTCTCTCTCTTTCTCTCAGTCAATCAGTGAATCTCTCCCCCACCCCCTTCAAATGGGGCTTTGGTCTCTCTCTCTCTCTCTCTCTCTCTCTCTCTCTCTCTCTCTCTCTCTCTCTCTCTCATGCACGCACGCACCCACGCACACACACACACACATTTGTTCAAAGCAAATCATTATGTAAAACATAAACAGTTAAAAAATCCTGTACAAGATTTTTCTCAAGTACAGTAGATTTGTAGACATTATGCACTTTCCTAAGCTTTCACCAAGTCAAGTGGGAGGTATAAACTGAGGGGGAGAGAGAGAGAGAGAGAGAGAGAGAGAGAGAGATGGCTGGACAGACAGACAGACAGAGAGACAAACAGACAGGCAGACAAAGAGAAATTTCCTAAGCAATGAGTGAGAAGGTAGATATTTGAATGAACAGATGGTCAATGCTGACTCATATTTGAAAAATGGAAAATCTTTGAAGGAAACACACACACACACACACATACACACATAATTCAACTATGCAAATCAACAAGAATAAATGTGAAATTAAAAACATAACCTATTTTGTACTGTACACTTTAGGAGGGGAAAATCACACTTTAATTAGTGATAAATCATAACAGGAGTTCATATCCTATCTTGTGAATCAACATCATCATCAAAAACAACAAAACAAAAAAAATGCTCATACTGAATCATCATCAACGACAACAACAACAAACAAGAAGAGAAATGCCCATGCTTTGCTCTCTCTTTCATTCAAAATAAAGCTTCCAACTGCCGAAGATTTCACGAAATACACTCATCATTTAAAACATTTCCTTAACTGTTGAGACAATACAAAACAATTAGTAATTCAATGAGTGTCAATCAAGACAGTATGCAGAGAAAGAAAGAAAATTTGCTCAGAACATTTTTAATGGACTGCGTGAAACCACTGCTGACGCCTCAATAATACGCAATATAGAGAAACATGAAACACAGTGTATTTATCTAAGCAAACTAACCAGATTTTGGGGTTGGAAGTTATTCAGAAGAACTTACATTTATATTTAAGCCAGGCATGCTGTCAAAGTATGACATGTATGTAGAACTGAAAACACTAACCTTTCTTCTCTCAGACACACACATACACCCCCCCCCCCCCCCAGCAATGAGCTTGCAAACCACATTATCAAGCACCCAAAAAGCAACAACAACAATGAAAACAAAAGCAGAAATAAAATTCAACAAAACAACATGACAGAAACAAAACAAGTCTAGCTTGCTGTTACAAAACCAAATATGAAATCAGTTTTAAAAACATTCAGTATTTATGCATGATGAAGACATCCAACAACTGCTATAATACAGAAACGAAAACGCAATCACATGAAATTAATGCAATGCCACTGTCATCTATGTAATACGGGATATCAGACCTATACATAGGATACTGCACCAGTAACGTCTGCTTCTTCGCCAATTCATTCAAGTACGGATACTGTTTTGGTCTTTTCGGCAAACAACTTGTTCACATTTAGACACACCTATTAACCCCATTACTGCCGATTCATGTGAGTGCAGCCTTAATGCTGAGGAATAGTTCACATGCTATGTTCACTTCGCTGTATCTTAGAAACTACTTGGGAGTATAACCCTGATCTTTTGCCCATTGACTTGATAGAAATTGTAGATTGCTTCCAAGCAGTCTAAAAGTATTCATCACTATATTTCACTCGAAAAATAATTCATAAACACCATGTCATCATCACAAAAAATTTCCATCTTACAGGTGTGTAGAACACACTTATGATCCAGAAAATTTTCAGGCTGGAGCAGTGAAGGGTTTAATTATTTGTAAGGAAAGATAGTAAACAATCTGACCTGCAAACAAATATTTCATTGATTTGGAAATCTCCACACATATGCTTGCATTATACCTCATGGTAAATTTTATGCAGTGCACATGTACCTTTTTCTCTCTGTACTTTTGGTAGTGCTTCTTGTTCTCTGTGATTATGTGTGTGTATTTAGTTAGGCATGATAAGACACAGAAAGATAGAGAGACTGAGAGCAGAGAAAGATATTTGAGCACATGCCTCCTTTCTGATTTTTTTAAAAAACTTTCCTTGTATTATTTACAAACATGTAATTAGAATAATGCTTTCTTCTTTTTGACCATTTTAGATCATACACATACTCACACTTGTTTGGAAAAAAATAGGGACATTTCTGACTTGCAAAAAATCGAAAGGCCTTAAACCAATGTATGTTTCAACAATGACTAGAGGAGAAAAGAGACAGAAAAAGATGAACTGAGAGACAGACAGACAGAGAGAGAGAGAGACAGACAGACACAGACAGACAGAGAGAGAGAGACAGACAGACAGAGAGAGAGAGACAGACACACACAGACATAGAGAGAGAGACAGACAGACATAGAGAGAGACAGACAGCAGACATACACACGCAGACAGACGTAAAGACAGAGACAGGCAGGCAGGCAGGCAGGCAGGCAGACGGACAGACAGGCAGACAAACAGACAGACAAAAAGAGAAAGAGAAAGATGAACCAAGAGCAAGAGAAGCAGGAGACAAAGACTCAATAGAGACAACAGACAGAAAAAGAGAGAGAAAAAGAGAGAAAGAGAGAGAAAGACAAGTGAAACTGAAAGGGTGAGGAAAGCTACAAGGAATTTTTGGTCACTCACATCATGCATTTTCTGATTTGGAATGTAGCACTACATAATGATTCATACGTAATAACAATAACATAACAAATATGGACTAATAATACAAAAGTGGCTCAACAATATGAACATAGTCATATAAGGTTATTCAGAATGACATAAAATGTCTTAAACAACAAAAATGTACTGATGAACGGAAACGAACGAACTACCATTACTCAAATGACACGAAATAGCTAAAAAAGATGTACTGATCAACTGAAGTGGATAAATACAAATGGTATCATTTGCTCAGCTTGTGTATGGCACATCACTGCTGCTACCCTCTATAACTCAATAAAAGCAGGAAATCTATTTGTGATCTTAACTCAGTTGCATTCAAGCATAATTATGAACATACGGAAGAATCACGATGCATCATTTCTCGTCTTGTTATGAGTAGGATGTGACTCAGTCCTCAAATGTACTCAGTATATTTTCTGTAATTTCTGTAGGCCTCTTTTTAAAGTTTCTCTTTCTTTGTACACAGTTTTGACTCTTTGTTTTTCGACACACCACTTCCCCCATTTCTTTGTCAATGAATAGCATTTGCACTCAAACACACACACACACACACACCACACACACACACACTTTCACTCTCTCATTCTCTCCTTTCCTGTCTTTCCTGTTCCCAATCGCTCCCATTCATACATACTCCCTGTTGTTCCTTACGCTATAAACCGAATCTCTCCTTGATCAAGCACATGAGTTTTTTCTTGCCCTTGTAGACCAGCTTCATGTTTTCGATGAGCTGACCAAACTGCAGGTGACCGTCATGGGCAAGAAGGAAGGTGTCACGAGCTTTGCTCAGAAACTCGATGAAGTCTGCGTAATGGCGGGGACTGATGTGGGTCAGTTTGGAATGTGTAGTTTGGATGTATGCGTAAATGGCAGCTTCCATCAACTGCCTGAGAGGCTGTTTGTCGTACGACAGATGCTTCAGCCCGCTGCGAACACGTTTGTTGTCGGAACACAGCCCGGGAGAGGTCAGGGTGCACCTGCGTAGAATGTCTGAGAGCACCACGGCGCACTGGACGTTCTTCACCACAATGGGGATGAGGTTGGTCAGCTCGTTGCGGCCCAGCGTGTGAGCCAGGTGGCACGCCCAGTGGATGTCGCCGATGGCCGGGTGAGTGTCCTGGTTGTATGCCAGGTGGAGGTTCTTCATGGCCAGGGCAGCCAGGCGGAAGGCCCGGTGAGTGTAGCCCAGGTGCTCCATGTAGCGAGCGATGTTGAACAGCTGAGAGGAGTTCATGACATGGGTCGCTGCATCCACCACCACCTGTAAAAACAGTTGCGGACTGATCAGAAACGTATGTCATGCTGGAACAGAATCAACTAAATTTGATTACAAAATGGGTGAGAAACGGTTAGAAACATCTGTCACACAATCAACTGAATTCTTTTGACAGCTCCAGACCAACTGCAAAAACTTAACCCTTTGACTCCCTCACACTATCCACCAGCATCCTGCTGGAAGCTGGTGGATAGGGTGAGGGAGTCAAAGGGTTAAGTGTTTGCTTTGCTAGCATGGTTGACAATGCGGGATGTTGGTGGACAGAGTGTGAGAGTAAAGGGGTTAAAAAAAATGAAACTTCTTAGCAAGGAAATCAATTTTCTGCTGAGTGAGCAATATTGTAGAAGCATTGCTGCCTGTGTTATGCCGCACAGCCAAATCTTTCATTAGGCAAAAATAATCTAAGCCATACAACCACACCCAATTAATCCTCATCTCTCTCTCACCACTTGCTATTACACACACACATGCATGCACGCACGCACGCATGCACACACACACAACACAACTAACACACACACAACACACACACACACACACACACACACACCACACACACACACAACACACCACACACACACACACACACACACACACACACACACATACCTGGTAGGCAGCATCAAAGGCATCTGGATCTTTTTCACACAGATTGAGTGCACACAGAGCACAATTCTGTGGGTCACGTTTTGCACATTGCAGTGCCAGAGTCCGTGCACATGTCGCCAGCTCCTCTCTCTGATGCTGTCGAAGTCCCAGGTGTATGACTGTAGCTTGAGACATCACCGACACTGCCACGGTAGCTGAAACAGCATGGGACAAATTAACTCTTTGATGACGGGCTACTTCGATCGAAGTAACAGCCGAGCTCTCACTGAGGACGGGCTACTTTGATCATAGTAACAGACGGTCTAGGGTATATAATAACTCCCTCTACTTTTGTTATGCTAATGATTTAGTAGTTGGCAGTTGCTTCCCTTGTGGAGGGAACTTCCGTTGAACGCTTCAGCTACATTTTGCCGGTTTCTTTGTCTAAAATCGATGGATAAGTTCACTTGCACCCGCTTCTCAGTGATTTCACTGTGGCAGCCCTAGGCCAGCAGGAGAGCTCAGCTGTGGCAAGTGCAGTCACAATAGAGTTAATCCAACAAAAAAATTAAAAAGAACTACTGTCAACTTCTATGATGCAGATATTCATATTCAAAACATTTTACAACCATATGAATCTCTTATACAAGAGCTAAGGGTTCTAAAACACTTTTCTGATTCAATGACATGTTTACCGTCTTCAAGATTCCATTCAGAGTGAGAGAATAACTGGGAAAGTGAGTTAATGTACATATATTATAATTTTTGTCATGTGTATAGAACTGTTTCATACCATACTGCATTTGCATTGTAATGTGTTATACTGCTTCACATCATATTGTACTGTATACACAAGAGAAGTACATAAAATTATGGCATTAAACTTGTTACTTTTTAAATCAACAGCAGTTCATAATCATGCCAAGAAATTACTGATAAACTTTTTTCATAAGTCTCAATGTAACACAGATCTTAGCAATGTCGGACATGAAAAACTGATCAAGCATTCTTATGTTGTGTTATGATCTTTACTTTAGGTAAGTAATGGTAATTCATTTATTCTGCAAAGGCATTCATTCTTTAATCAAACAAAACAATAGATTATCAATAGATGCTGCACTCACTTGTTGCTTCAATGGGGGCAAAGTACTGGTACCACTTGTACATGATGTCAATGAGGGCTTGCACACCCAGCTCTGTAGCACAAGTGACCAGCCATCGCACCATCTCACGTCGACGCCAGTTCAGCGTCATCAGTGTCATGCGCATCACCTACAGATGACAAATGTGAGATCATCAGCTGGATAAAAAAAAATAAGATAATAATAATAATAATAGTAATATAACGTGATAATCATAAGGTGTAAATCAAATCAAAGCGCATATTCTCAATATTCAAACATTCCCTCACAATCAAGAACAACCTAAGGGCACAAAGCACAAGCATAAGAAATGCAATAATCTACAACACATAACATAAAAATGAAAATGGAAATGGGGGTTTTGCAGTTTTCTGCCAGGTGGCACAAAGATCCTTATCCTGATAAATGCATGTGGTCTGGCAACAAAGTCAATCAAGTTGTCCCCCTTGTGTTGGAAGCTGTGTCCAAGTCTCATACAGTAAAAGCATGCTGCTGAAGTATAATGAACTTTATATCTACAAAGTCATATGAGGCAACAGGGCATATTGCTGACTACAACTCACTGACCACCAAGCACCATGGCAGCTAGCAGGAACTGGAAAATACATCTGCCCTGTCGATGCCAATGCAAGAAGATGGTGAAGATATAAATCTATCAATTTCAGGCACAGACTTGATATACTTTTAACTGTGTTTAAGAACCGCATGCTTATCTGCTGGGAACACTTTTTTCTGAAAAAGTAGATTCGCTGATACAAACCAGAGACAAGATACTGACAATGACACACATGATTTCTTGTGGATGCTACTAACCCATACACAAACCAGGAATTGAGAGATGGAGAGGCAACATTTGTTATCTTCCACAGGGCTTTTCACACATCATCAGCTTTGCCATAAACAAGCCTTATGTAACTTTTTTCTTACCTTATATTACATTTGAGTTTTAGGCACAGACAATATCCAGAACCAATTTTCCGGAATGTGCTGCATTATCATATTTTAAGGATAATATTTTAAGGTCATTCTACAGTCCCATTTTCAATGCAGATACTTATCTCTGATGTCCATAATCTAGTAGACAATAAGACAGAAAATGGGAATCATCTTCTAAACAGTTGGGACAATAGAAGCCACTTTCTTCTTGCATAACTGCCAGTTACCGTTTCCGAAACTGTGTTTAAACACCGTTTGATATACAAT
>CM060315.1:29348186-29360686 GCA_030674185.1 Monoplex corrugatus | reverse complement strand
GACATGCTTAACCTACACATGCATGCACACACACAACACACACACATACACACACACACACTCTCTCGCAAACTCACACACACACATATAAACACACACACACACACACTCACACACACACACACACACACACACACACACACACATACATACAACACACACACACACACACACACACACACACACACACACACACACACACACACACACACACACACACACACATCACACTCACACTCACACCACACACAACACACACACACACACACACACACAAACTCTCCCCCCCCCTTTCCACACACACACATATGCACACACCTCATAGCTCTCATGCCCACTTGGTAGGCCAGGTCAGCGTCATAGCTAAGGAGACTGGAGAAGAGGTAGCGGGCAAACATGTGCATGGGGTAGCTCTCTGGGTGGATGCCCAAACCCAGGCCACTTTCAGCGCCTCCTGGATGACATATCACATGAAGATAAAGATTTAAGACAAAATTCAACTTTCATGAAAGAAATATGTAAGATCCATTCTCACAAAAAGAATATGTCAATTCTCACAAAAAGAATATGTCAACCAAATATCAAATCCGTTCTCAGAAAAAAAATATGTCAACCGAATATCAAATTAACGTGTACAAGCATGTGTTAAAGAAACATTTGATTAAAAGGGAATGACAGAGACAGAAGAGGAAGTGTATGGAGAAGACAAAGACTAAAACAAAAAGAAAGAAATGCATACTAGGAGTGAGGGTTAACATGAAAAAGTGACCAACAGTGAGCATGAAAAAGTGACCAACAGCATGAATATTTTTGTCCTGAAAATTTTCATCTTCAAAAAAATCATGAAAAACTATAAGTTTTAAATTACCTGAAATCTGAAATACCACACCTGAAAACCAAATTTAAGTTTCTCATGATTCAAATCAACCAACGCCTGCCGCTCTACTCACCCTCAAGCAGCAAAGTCACTTGTCGCTGCAAAACTCGAAGCAGTGTGGCGTCAAGGTCAATGCTTTGAAGTCGCTCCAATAGTCTCTCTTCTTGCTTGCAGGCCTTTTCTTGGGCATAAAGACCATGTGGCATCAACCGCTGCTGACCAAGTCCTGTTGAACCCATGACATGGCATTGTGCATTTTTCAGAACAGTGAGAGTGTGGACCAGTATTTGGTACAATACTATATAGTGCACAAAAAACATTAACAAACTACCCATGTATTATTCTTATTTATCTTTTTCATGCTTTCAGTCTGTAATTATTTTTCATACAAATATATCTGACATACTACATATATGTAGATATGATGCATGCACATTGATCTTGTTTAACTACATATATGTCAATTTTGTTTAATTTTCTCACTATTCTGCTTTGCCATTTCTGTTCCTGTATTGGTCTTTATGTCTTGTCAAAAATGAATCAAAAACAAGTTTGTGGAAAAAAAATTAGTATAATACATACAGTTTCTGCTAAATTTTTCTTCGGTTTTCTGTCAATTTTAGAAGAGATATAAAAAAGAGCATAATATTTCAAACCACAAAAATCTTAACACATTCTGCACATTGCCACATCTGCACAATATAAATCCACATCTATGCTCTATATATTTACATATAAAAACAAAGATGAAGACAGACATACATAAAGACAGAGACATACACAGACATTATACACAAATCAAGCACAATCACACATATGCAAATGCATATGCATGAGAGAGAGAGAGAGAGAGAGAGAGAGAGAGAGAGAGAGAGAGATGTGGAAATGGGTGTGTGTGTGTGTGCAAAATAATTTGGTGCATACTACATTTTATTCAAACAAATATAACTGATTTCACTTTGCTATCTCAGTATACAGATAATTCCATAAGCACCACAAAAACAAAAAACAAAAAACAAATGAAGGAAAAACTCACCAATCAGAGCCACTTCAAAAGCCAGAATGAGGTACGTCTGACCTTGCTCCACCCTTCCCGGAACAGGTATGTGATGAAGTCGTTTGCGGTTTTCCCCACTTGGCTCAATACTCAAATGGCGACTGCTGATTTCTGGAAGCTGCTCTTCCGATGCCACACACGCCTCAGCAAGCGTGTCAAACAAGACTCCAATGGGGTCAAGGGGGTGCCCCACCCATGCTGTGGTGTTTGTCTGACTGCGACTGTACGACGAAGCTCCGTTCCACGAGGGAAAACAAGAACGCTCTGATCAGACAAAAAAAAACAACTGTATGACTGATTATTAGTTGGGATAACCATGAAAGCAAACACTGTATAAGGCATTTAACCCTTTGACTCCTGCACTCTATCCACCAACTGCAAAAACTTAACCCTTAGACTCCCTCACCCTATCCACCAGCTTCCTGCAGGAAGCTGGTGGATAGGGTGAGGAAATCAAAGGGTTAAGTTTTTGCTTTGCTAACATAATTGGCGATGTAGGATGTTGGTGGGCAGGTGCAGGTGACAAAGGGTTAAGCTATAAAACTGATTTTTTTTTCTTTCAACCTAGTGATTCTTTGCCCACACTGTGCAGGCAGTATGTTGCTGATAGTCACATTCCGTTTTTAGCAGATATGGACGTTGAGCGTTTTCGAGTTTCTGAAAGTCACAGGAAATTGATATGATTTACAGGATCATGTACACACGAAGAGGGCTTAGCCATTAAGGTCCCTCCTGTTTTGGAACCACTGGAGCTTGGAACTACAGCTGTCTAGTTTGCTTGTAGGTAGTAGTTGGGGGTTCCTCTCTCCTGTCACGCTCTCTTTTCCTCACAAGACGTTCTGTTTTTTCTGCCTTTCAGATCATTCACCTGTTACTCCTTCCAAACTCTCTCCTTAGCTCCCCAGAGTATTACCACCTTTAAGGTGGGACAAGGAGTGGCCATACATGCAAAAGATCAGCTGCCTCAGCCAGGTAGGTAGGTTTGTATGAACTTATATGTTTAGATAGGGAGTGCTTGCAGGAACTGTAGCCTGTATAAGAAGAAGACAAACACGATCTTTATCACAAAGAGAAGGCTAATGTAATCATCTGCTCCCCCCACACCCCCTCAACTCTTTTTTCACCTCATATCTATCCTATAAATGAGGTAAAGTGTAAAACTTGTCAGACAAAAACAATGACTATCTTTGATCTCCGTTATCCTCCATCAAAAACGCATGTGGTGCAACACACTCCACTCACCAAACATTTGATGTGATTGTTTCTTGTGACAAAGCGCCTGACCAGTCATCAGTTTGGTTTTCATCGTCCTGACAACAGTCACGGCCAGTCTCAGTGCTTCTTTGATGTGACCATGGGAACGCAGTGCATCAACACGAGCGCAGGCTGTTGGCAAGTGCTCTGCAAACATCATAATTCAATTATCAACACTAGGAAAACAATGTGTGTGGTTGCAATATTGGTTTCTTTTGTTAACACAGTACAAAGACAATAAATGAAATAAGTAAGAATGGGAGCAATTTGATAAATATGATTTCTAAAACACATTTTGGCCCACTGTGGCAAAACACAATAACAAACAAAACACACACACACACACACACACACACACACACACACACACACACACACACACACACACACACACACACACACACACAACACACACAACACACACACTCTCTCCTCTCTCTCATTCTTGCCTGTGTGCCATATGATCATATTCAAAAATACCTAAATCATACTTCTTGAACACGTTAAGCATAACAAGTTTTCTCAGTTGCATGTATGTAAGTCATTTATGCCCACACTGTGCAGAAGGTATGTTGCTGCACAGTCTGCATACTCCATACTCTATGGGTGTGCGTGTTGGGTCTTTTTGCATTTCCACATGCCAACCACTGAAATGACTTACAAGATCTTTAATGTGCAAATCTGATATTCTTCATGCACATACGTACAGAGGAGGTTAAAGCACTGGCAGGTCTGCAAACATGGTTAACTTGGGAGATTGGAAAATTTTCCACCTTTACCCACCACGCAAAGTACCCAAGTGGATCAAACCCAGGACCTTATCAATGGAATTCTGCTTACCCACTTGACTATCAGGTCAAACTTGTTAAATAATTTAACATATGCAAGCATGAGTTCTATTTTATTTCATGCTTTAAGCTTCTCAGTTTATAGCTTTTGATTTCATAAAAACTGATTCTTCAGGCATCATCCTTTCTCTTTAAAAATCTTCTTCAGGCCAAATTATCCTACAAATCAAAATGAAAAATTCATAAGCGTCAAATTTAAGTTCTACCTAACCAAATGCTGTATTGCCATGCCACATTATTTCAAAATTACCGGTAGCAGTCTGAGATTAAACAATATCTGCACACTCACCATTCCAAAGTGGCAGATTATTGCTGTTGAAGAGCTCTTTTTTCGATGACAATGACGATGACGCTGATCCTGATGAAGATAAGGAAGAATGTTTCAGGATGTTCTGAAGATGCTTGTCGTTCCAAGTAAGCGAGCTGGCCTCAAGCGCATGATGAAACACTGTTCGCTGACCGCTGGAACTGCTGGCCCCGTTTCGCTGGTGTCGGATCTGACCGTGATTGATGGTGAGATCTGAAGCAAGATGGCTGTCCCCATCCTCCAATGGGCAGACAGAACATTGCGACCATGATGTCAGGAGCTGTCGCCAATGTTGTCGCTCTGCACTGGTGTTGTGAGGATTCAAAACAACGCAGACCCATAAGGAACCTGCAATCAGAAAAACACTGTGTCACTACTGTCATTCATATGTACAAAATGACAATTTAATCCCTGTTTAACACATATATTTAATTAATCACAAATGGTAGTTAACCTGACCAGCTTAGCTTCTGTCACTGGCCCAAACTAACAAACTGCCCATAGCTCTGGAGTGACTCGCAAGTGATTCCTTTGACCAGTCAGTGGCCTTCCCACTTAGTGAGTGTTGAATACTGCCTTTGTTGTTTATTCTCTTGAGGGGGGGGGGGGGGGGTCACTCTCATTCACATACATGTACAAATCTAGATAGAGAAATTCTGAAAGAGTTTCCCACTTTGATGGAGAAGAACATACACTGAAATGTTTTCAGTTTACTGGGGATAAAGACAGAACTCATGATTGAGGCAAGTGAAATGCAGCAGGGTAGGGATTCAACAAGAAGGCAAAACCTTAGACAGTACATAAAAACATTTTATCTCTTTGGTAGTGCTTCAAATGTTCTTCGTTAAGTAGAAAAGAGAATGTAAGCACTGCAGGATTGTGAAGCAACTGCACCATGAAGACCCCCCCCCCCCCCCCTTTCACATCTCTATAAGATAACTATCCCTTGAAAGCGAGAAAACAATAGGGTTACAGTGGCACAGTGACAATGATCATTATGCCCCTGTAACTGTATCTTGGTACTATTCCAAACTTGGACCAAGTGGAAGGTGCATGCCAAATGCATTGTGGTTCACTTCATTGGCAAGGCACATACAGTCATGGAGAGAAGACAGGCACCATCTCAACTAACCAGCAGTGAGGAATTTACAGACCCTGCAACTTTCCTATGATGAATCCCATGTGTTCTTGGCAAGCAGCTGTTAACAAAAGTTCTCCCTCTCACCACCATAAAAAAATCACATGTATGTACACGCACAAAAGACTACAAAAAAAGCGAAAGCATATATAGCTGGTGTGTTGAAAATGATATTCTGAAATTCTGACTAAATCATACTTTGCATATTCAATTGTATTAAATTCTTTGCGATGAACATTACAAACTTGCAGCTAGTCCTGATATGCTGTATCTGATGAACATTTCAACATGTTCTACATATATTACTGTCTGTGATAAAAGGACACTGAAATGAAATATAAGGCACTATCATGAAATCATAACATGTTGAAGCCATTCTGATGGGACAGAGAAATAGTAATAAAGGGGAATCAGTGGTAAGGAAAAAGAAGAGGGCATTTAAAAAAACATCTAATACCTTGCTTAAATGATGATGGTGGTGGTGGTGGTGGAGGTGGTGGTGGTGATGATGATGATGATTGATGATGATGATGACGACGACGACGATGATAGTGATGATGATGATGATGATAGTGATGATGATGGTAACTGCTTGTAGAGTGTCTTACTTCACAAAAACTCTAAGTGCTTCATAAAAGCATAAGAGACAAAGGCAGACACACATAAATCAAATGCACGTCAACCCTTACTACTGTGATGAAAACCCTCACCCTATCCATCAACTTTCAGCAGGAATTACTCCTGATATTAAGACACTGATTTCAACAGAAGTATTCATGAAGAAGGTAACCTCAGATTCAGGTCCATATTGCTTATAGCCCAGTCAAGGTAAATAAATATTGCGTTCTCATGTCAAGTACGTATGAGAATGACGTCCACGTGGTGTGAATCCAGTGTATGCATGTGAATCCAATGTACGCATATAATTTTCAAATGCAGAAAAATAAGGAAGTTTTGAAAAGAACTGTTCACTCACCAAGCTCATCCCAAAACTGTCGACACTTGTCAGTCAATGGTGTACCCTGGGCCCTCCACACTGTTAGGCGTGGGTCGGCAAGAAACTGCTCTGTCATCAGCGTCAACATCCTGGCTCCATTTGAATCTCGTGCTCGCAGCATCTCTCGAACCTGCATAAATCATAGGTCCTTTGAAAACATGATCTGATCGAGATATCATTTGGCTGTAAATAAAATCAACCCGCATTCACAGTGGTGGTACATTATGTTCACTAGAACGATGTGTGCTGTTCATTTTTGGATATATGTTCATTGTTGTTCAGTAATAAGACATTCTCAAATATATTTATTCTAAAACAGTCACTAGCCTGAGTATAAACAGTCTAAAACATCACACATAGAATGGGAAGGGAAGTTACACTAACTTATAGAGTAGATGTGAAACACTAAAACATGAGAGAAGAGTCACTTTCTGAACAAATTATCATCAATTAACCCTTTGACTCCCACTCCCTGTCCACCAGCATCCTGCATTATCAACCATGCTAGCAAAGCAAAAACTTAACCCTTTGACTCCCTCACCCTAAGAATTAAGTTTTTGCAGTTGGTGGATAGAGTATGGGAGTCAAAGGGTTATGCTGTCTATTATGACAATCTTTTTGATTATACAACTTGAAAAACTCATGGTATCATGTATATGAATCACATTTATATGGCTCAACATTGCAGAGTTTGCATGATCATGAACTACTGGAACTTGATACCCCTCATGTTTAAACTGGCTGCATTCATCTCTGAAATCCATATGCAAGTGTGCCCTACTCTGCACATGTGTATGTTCCTATGTATGTAATAATGTGAGAGAAAATTTGTGTGTCTAAATACATAATACTACTAATAATGACATTTACAAGGCATTAAACCCTGATATAAGGATCAAATCAAATCACATATTCTCATACATCATTCACCAAAGCAACCACACAATATTGACCTAAACTCTAGGGTACAAAGCACATGGAACCAGGAGAAGGAGGACAGGATCGAAGTGTGTGCGTGTGCATGTATGCATTCTGTGATATACATAAACTTGTGCATGCATGAATGAATGAATTATGTATCAAAAACTGACTGCAGTCAAAACCTCTCTCAAAGTCTATGCATTCAAAACCTCTCTCAAGAGTCAACTGATGCATTCAAAACTCTCTCAGAGTCTATGCATTCAAACCTCTCTCAGAGTCTATGCATTCAAAACATCTCTCAGAGTCTATGCATTCAAAACATCTCTCAGAGTCTATGCATTCAAAACATCTCTCAGAGTCTATGCATTCAAAACATCTCTCAGAGTCTATGCATTCAAAACATCTCTCAGAGTCTATGCATTCAAAACATCTCTCAGAGTCTATGCATTCAAAACCTCTCAGAGTCTAGATCAAACACTCTCAGGTCTATGCATCAAAACTTCTCAGAGCTATGCATTCAAAACATCTCTCAGAGTCTATGCATTCAAAACATCTCAGAGTCTATGCATTCAAAACATTTTTCAGAACCTTGCATTTATCTATCAGAGTCTATCTTTAGCAGCATCAGTTTTGTTCTCCTGGTCAACAAAATCCTTCCACTTTCCTTACATGCATGCACAAACAAAACACCTGGTACTCATATACCTAGCACTCCTTCATCATTTACCCCTACACACACAGTTTTGCTGTCTCCCTGCCTTTCATGAATATGCATACAGTATTCCTCTCTCTCTCTCTCCCCCCTCTCTCCCTGCTCCATCTCTCTCTGGTAAATATATCAATAAAAACAACTCACACACATACACACATGCACGCAAACAAGCACGCACACATGCATACATACATACACACACATGCACACACGCACATGCACAACATGCTCACACACACACATACATACATACACACACAAACACACACGCGCACGCACTCACATACACACACGCGCACGTGCAGCATGCACACACACACACACATGTACACAAATGTACACACACCTAAAAGACAACAGTAAACATACAGAATACATAACATCATGAGTCATCTCATATCACAATAATAACGATACAATCTTTTATCCCAACAATAAAACAATCTTTCTCACAACAATACAAAGACAATGTTTTCATTCACAACAATAACAAGACAATGTTTTACCTCACAACAACAACAAGACAATGTTTTCATTCACAACAACAAGACAATGTTTTATTTCACAATATCATCAAAACATTTTCATCATCTCCTCACCTTCGCAAACATGGATGCCAGCTGGGAGAAAGCAGTCAGGTAACCCCCCTGCCCCAGACAGGCACGCACCTGTTCCCTGACCTGCTCCTCATCCAAGTGCCAGGTGTGTTCATCATCCACAGACGCTCCTGCTGTCGGATCAGGTGCACCTGCAACAAGCAGAATAGATATTGTCGTGTAACATATTGCACACACTCACACAAAAAAAAAAAAAAAAAAAAAAAAAAGCACACACACAATACAGCCCACATACACATACACACAAACAAGTAAACTCATTAATGATCTAAAAAGACAAGCACTTGATTGAAAAAAGAAACTAATATTGATCTTGTAACGATCTTTACTCAAAGACCAGCAGGAAAGAAAAGAAAAATTCATATCCAATGAAAAAAGTGACACACACACACGCACGCACACACACAAAATCCTACCTACACCCACCAACCAGCAAACTTACTCTTTTACTTATGCCCTTCACCCCTCTTGCAGCACAGGCCATCAAAAAGAGACCTCTACAGTCTTCTATCCTGCGCTTTTGTCTCTAGTATCTCCAGGTAAGGCCCATCCTCCCTAGCATCTGCTTAAAGATCTCTTCACCAGGCGTCTCTCAGTTGGCCTCTCTTTTCCTTTGGGGATTCTTTGTCAGGGCCTGTCTAATAATACATGACACTGATTTTCGTAGTGCGTGCTCGATCCATCCCTGTCGCTTTCTTCCAGTTTCACTTTCTGCTGGCAGTTGGTGCATCTTCTTCCACAGATCAATGTAGCTGATCTTTTCTGGCAAATGAACTTAGAGGATTCTTTTTAGACAGCTGTTAATGAAAGTCTGTGTTCTGTTGAGAGTAGTTTTTGTCATCCTTTGTGTTTCAGCACCATACAGCAGCACTGACTTTACGTTGGAACTGAAAAGCCAGATTCTGGTTTGTTGTGACAGCACTCTGGAGCTCCAGATGTTCTTGAGCTATACAAAGCCTGCTCTGATCTTGCCTGTCCTTGCTCTGACATCTGTATCTGTACTGCCCTCCTTGTGATACAGAGACTGAACTAAATTACTTGGTTGATAAAATTTGCTCTCATCTTGCCAACCCTTGCTCTGACATTTGCAACTGTGCCGCCCTTCTTGTGGTAGAGACTAAACTAAATTACACAGTCTTGTATGGACTCACTCCCAGATCACCAATCTGGGGCCAACAAGGGAAGGGGAAAAACCCTGCCCAACCAGGGAATCAAACTGGTCCAGCAAGAGAGAAAAAAAAACAACCTTGCCCAACCAGGTATTCAAACCGATAACCTTTCATTTTCAAGGAGGGAACATGAACTGTAAGGCGACCATTAAGCAGATTAAAGTAATAAAGTTGTCTGATAAATTATCAGACCATAATATCTGCTGCTGGGGACCTCACATTTCACTGATTAGCTTCATACATCCACCCTCAGCCTCAAAGCTAGCAACTTCCTTGCCTGTTGGGCCTACTAGTACTATCCATTTATAGCGTGGCTATGCTGGAGCCTAAATACAAAAAATGAATACATAAATACATAAAGCATCAAATCTTTTCCTCAACCCTTTGAGCTAGGGTCAATGAACATGTGCCATCAGGCTGTGGTTTGAAGTTTGGAGATTCACTGCACTGGGACAATTCTGTACGCACTCCACCTAGCTCTGCAAGCAGTTATCCGCAGACTCTTTGAGCCTGACAAAACCCTACAGCTGGAAAGGTCTTAAAATGGGAAGGAGGGTGGTGGGAGAAAAGACTTCTGCAGCACAAAGCCGACAGAACCACATTATTTGAAGAGTTAACATAGGCGATGAACATGTTGGATTTTTCATTTTCTGTAAGTCTTTTCTTTAACCCTTTGACCGCAGCAACCTGTCCTCCAGCATCCTGTGCCAACCATGCTAGCAAAGCAAAAACTTAACCCTTTGACTCCCTCACCCTATCCGCCAGACTTAACCCTTTGACTTCCTCACCCTATACACCAGCTTCCTACAGGAAGCTGGTGGATAAGGTGAGGGAGTCAAAGGGTTAAGTTTTTGCAGTTGGCAACTAGGGTGCAGGAGTCAAAGGGTTAACCTGTGCCTGCCTTTGTCTCTCATGCTTTTTTATAAAGCGCTTAGAGCTCCTGAGACATGAGGCATTTTTATAAAGCACTTAACCCTTTGACTCCTGCAGCCTGCCCAACAGCATCCTTCTTTGTCAACCATGCTGGAAGAGCAAAAACTTAACCTTTGACTCCCTCACCCTATCCACCAGCTTCCTTGCGGGAAGCTGGTGGATAGGGTGAGGAGTCAAAGGGTTAAGTTTTTGCAGTTGGTAGATAGGGTGCAGGTGGCAGAGGGTTAACCAACTGACACAGAGAAGTCAATACTTTATCATAATTCACTTTTATAACATCTTTGACACAGTATGTGTTTTGTGTCTCTTTTCAATATGCTTGTATCATATGTGTACAGTAGCAAGGACTAGCTGTAAGACAGGTCCAGTAAGACCTAACGCTACTATCCTTGAGTAATATCAGATGTGGAATATCAGATGTGTACAGTAGCAAGGACTAGACGTAAGACACGTCCAGTAAGACCTAATGCTATTTATCCTTGAGTAATAAATTGTCTTAAAAGTGAACAACAGAGTTCAGAAGGTGCTGTACAACTAGTCTCTATGACCATTATTGCTGATGTAGTTATTTTACATTGCAGGCTGTGACTGGAATTCGGACATCCAATTTTGAGTCCACAGCTGTATCAGACTGACAGAGGGGAGCGGTCTACTTCTACACACCATCCACAGCCAGGGCCTCATGGGCATGTTTATTGTCAATTCATCACTGAACACTTGACTTCTTCAATTCATCAACTGTCTGGTGGTCTCCACCTTTCCCCCACCCCATTCAATCATTATTATACACAGGGCAAGGCTATGTCCAACAGTTACAGATCGCTGGGACAGTGTGTGGGGAACACACGATGACACTCAGACAGAAAGACAGAATGACAGACAGACAGATAGAGACAGAGAGACTAGACAGACATACAGTACACATACATACACAAATACACATTCGCACAATCTCTCTATCTCTATCTCATACACACAAACACACATGACATAAACATGCATATAACACACACACACACACACACATGTACGTTTATTCACTCCACAGGACACATTGAAAAAAAGAGAAGAAGAAAAAAAAAAGAAAAGAAAAGAAAAACAGAAAACAAGCTTATTCTTGTAAATCCCAAACTAAAAGCTAAAACATTTCTAGCCAAACACAACAGATAATTATCTTAAAGTTAAAACTCTAGAAAGAGTCACATTGTCTCTCAAGACTAAATGCTTATGAAAAAAAAAGAACATAACACTATGGAACAGTTAAAAATGGGAATGCTTACAGTGAGGGCATACCACTATGGAACTGTTAAAAATGGGAATGCTTACAGTGAGGGCATACCACTATGGAACTGTTAAAAATGGGAATGCTTACAGTGAGGGCATACCACTATGGAACTGTTAAAAATGGGAATGCTTACAGTGAGGGCATACCACTATGGAACTGTTAAAAATGGGAATGCTTACAGTGAGGGCATACCACTATGGAACTGTTAAAAATGGGAATGCTTACAGTGAGGGCATACCACTATGGAACAGTTAAAAATGGGAATGCTTACAGTGAGAACATGATATCACGGAACTGTTAAAATAAAGGGAATGCTTACAGAGAAAACATAACATTATGGGAATGCTTACAATAATGTCTAAAGTTTATTCAAGAGGGATTCATA
>CM060315.1:29328186-29343186 GCA_030674185.1 Monoplex corrugatus | reverse complement strand
AACAACAACGACGAAAGAAATTTCTATAACAATTTTTTTTTCTGTTTTGCTGTGTAACCTCTCTCAGTGAAATGTTGAAGAAATGCAGAAAGCATCAGTCACACAGAGTTATTAAATGAAAGAGGAAAATGGAGAATATGACACTATCTGAAACCATAATGAAACTGACTGTACAGACATGCACAAACACATCATTGCTACATGACACACACACACACACACACACACACACACACACACACACACACACACACACACACACACACACACACACACACATGTAATCACACACGTGTACACACACACACACACACACACACACACACACACACACACACACACACACACACACACACACACAAACAACACACACACACACACACACAACCACAATACACATACCAGTGCTGATATCATGGCCACTCATATTCCACAGAATCTCGAACATTTACAATTCAACTAGAGGTGTGGGCTATTACTTAACCTAAATATGACAAGAATGTGCCTGTGTGTTGAACTATTGCGGACTTCCTGCAGCTTATTACAGAAAGTATGGTGCAAACAATGCTCCATCATTTATGTCGATAATGTACAATGTTCTGCGACTATTATCATTATTTTCATGTTTGTTATTTTCGTCATTGTCAATTATCATTATTTTCATCATACTGTCAATTATCATTACTTTCATCATAATTACTTTCACCGTTATCATTCTCCTTCTTCTTCTTTTTATCCTCCTCCTCCTCCTCCTCATCATTATCATCATCATTATTAGCAGGAAGCTGGTTGATAGGGTGAGGGAGTCAAATGTTCTTTTTTTTTTTTTTGCAGTTGGTGGATGGGGCCGGGAGAGAAAGGGTTAAACTGGCTTTCTTACTGCATATCTTAATATCAATGTTGTTTTGATGGTGTTAGTTTAAAATCAGATAAACTCCTCCCCTCCCCCCTTCCCCATTTCTCTGGAATGGTTATCCCTACCTGCCTTATCACCTGGGTTGGGAGAGTGCTGATGTAAAACTGAACTCAATCAATCGATCAATCAATCAATCAATCAATCAATCAAAAACACACACACACACACACACAAAACCACACACACCATCGCTGTTGCAGTATCAATTTTAAATCTAATAAAAGATCAGAGATCAGCTATCTGAAATAATTATTAATAATTAAAATGACAAATATGCGCTGAAATGTTCGTTGTTATAAAACTTCAACATACATAAAAAAAAAAAAAAATCAACTGCTACAAACAAATCCTCTCTTTGATATAATTGAAAGCAGCCATACACATGAAGTGATGTATGCATGCATGCACGTGTGCGCACATACATGCATACATGCACATGCCTGCCTACACACACACACACACAAGTATGAGCATACATACATACACACGAAACTGATACACAAGTACATTAACACAGTGTTGCTAAAAGCTTCACACATGCTTGCACACATGCACACGCGTGCACACACACACACCACACACACACACACACAACACACACACACACACACACACACACCACACACACACACACACACACACACACACACACACACACACAACACACACTCTCTCTCTCTCTCTCTCTCTTTCACAATTTTTGGTTGGTTGGTTGGTTGGTTTTTTGTTTGTTTGTTTGTTTGTTTATTTGTTTATTTGAATGTTTGTTTGTTTGGCAATGTCTTTTACCTGAAATTGGCACTCGTAGTTGGACATGGTTGGCTTTGCGTATGCGATACAGCGACAAAGCGACCACATGTTGGCACCAGAAAATGTCTTTGTTGCCACAACCACATTTCACTGACGTGATCTTACACCTGCACGCACAAAAATGCACTCAAATTTACAGACAGCTCTTACAGGAGATGACGAAAGATAGAAGCTGATGATTGCATTCAACCATACAAACAAGTTATACTTTCTCGTCTTCACCAACATTTTTTTTTAACCTTAAAGCCTGGATCTCTTATCTTTAATTGTAGCCAACAGACAGGCATTAGTCTGTATTCCCCCAATCCCCAAATTAAAAAACTATAGGTTCTTTTTCTTAAATTTTGCACTATATCATTTTACATAACTTATTTCATATCATTTTATATAACTTGTTTCAAAGTCTGTGGGTTTGGGGCTAATTTTCATTATGGATTTACACAAAAATGTTTATACTCTTCCCAGCAAATCTCAACTTTTCAGAGTGAAGTTTACATGTCGAATTTTCTGTTCTCACTTTCTTTTTAGTGTCATTTCGCTTCAGTGATGTTAAACTGCTCTCAAATAGTTGACACTATAACATTTAAAATCAAAGCTGTAGTATCCTGTCATGACACATTTGTGTGAAATGTACACTGACCTAGTTCTTCAAATGACTTCAGTATCTGTTTCTCAGGATGGTGTATCCACTCTAGGAATAAACTTTATATGCACGGACGCCACAGATGCTATGTGATGGATAGATCTAAAATGATCATGGCATATAAAATTATGCTGGCGAGATCTTGGGTTAAAAAAAAAAAAGTATGTCCCACCCAGATGAACATACAATCCCTGTGTTATGAGCATGGAGCTCTGACTAACCGTCACTCTGACCAACTAAGCTAACCAGTTATCATTAACCCTTTGACTCCCACACCCTGTCCACCAGCATCCTGCATTGTCAACCATGCTAACAAAGTAAAAGTTTAACCCTTTGACTGCCACACCCTGTCCACCAGCATCCTGCATCGTCAACCATGCTAACAAAGCAAAACCTTAACCCTTTGACTCCCACACCCTATCCACCAGCATCCTGCATTGTCAACCATGCTAACAAAGCAAAAACTTAACCCTTTGACTCCCACACCCTGTCCACCAGCATCCTGCATTGTCAACCATGCTAACAAAGCAAAACCTTAACCATTTGACTCCCACACCCTGTCCACCAGCATCCTGCATTGTCAACCACGCTAGCAAAGCAAAAACTTGACCCTTCGGCTCCCTCACTATATCCACCAGCTTCCTCTTGGTGAGGGAGCCAAAGGTTAAGTTTTTGCAGTTGGATAGGGTGTGGAAGTCAAAGGGTTAACAATGGGCATGGACGGAATTAAAGCTGGGTCACCTGCATGACAGGCTGCCATTCTACCACTAAACAGTTGCCAAGTGGCCCGTTAGCTCAGATGGTTACAGCTTCAGGCTGCCATCTAAAGTTCCACTTTCAGTTTCTCAAGATGACATATCCGTGCTCCAGAATGAATTCCATATGCACTAACGTCACAGGTGCCATGTGCATGGTGATCATGGCACAAGCATTAAGCCTGCACATAAACCCATGAGCAGGCCAGGTCCTGAGGCCCAACCTAGACTATGTTTTACCTAGTCTGCATTTTATACTGGTTTCCGGCTGCCAGTTTAAGTTTTGTGGGTCTGCTCTTACAGGGGCCACATTTTGCTCGTCAGTTCAAGACTTGCCAATACAAAGGGTTTTGTGCACGGTCAGGGAGTCTGCCAGGAAACTGCCAGCAGATTTGGGTGGAGCACAGACGGAATTGCCTGAGTGTGAAGAATCCAAACACCAAAATCCAACAAATATTGTGTAAACTAAGCTCAAGTCATGAACATGACCTGCACTTTCCTGTCCCGTCTGGCTTCCATTTCAAAGCACAAAGTTGATCTGGCTGTAGTGTAAGGTCTGCGGCTCATACATAATTAAACCCCACATGAACACCATAAAAATAACAGGTCTTTTACCACACGAATGTCAAAAGGCCCTAATGGCACAGTTTGCCTCTGCTTTAATGGAAGTTGTTGGCCATTGCGCAAAATGGATGAAGGATATAAAAAAAAACAACTGTGTCTACGCAAAAAATAAAACCACACTGAAATGTTCCGACAATCATTTCAACACAAAGACTGATCTTTTGCCTTTGTTATGGAAATGAATAGAAATAAAAAAATCTACCAACAAAAGGATACCAAAACAACAGAACCTCCCAATGACAAAGAGGTCGCTGTAAGTAAAAACACTAAATCCATTTATAGTGACAAAGAGCTGATTGGAATATTCATGACCAAACGGATGACAAATATTACTGGGATATAAAACTTTAACGCTTGCATGCAGTTAACTCACTACCACGTTCATGCAACGTTTATTTTACGCAAGCCGACACTTCTGATCTCACTGGTTTATACAGTATACCTTTCTCTTTTTATGTGTTTCTTTACATTGGCAGTCAGTGGTTCTATCACAGACTGGCACTGCTTGGTAAATGCCAAGCATTTTAATGACTGGACGTATCTGTTGAGGGTTGTAAAGAAAATGAGCATGAATGGTGAAGAGAAAACACACACACACACAAAATGAGTGGAGATACTCACAAAATGAAAATGCACAGACATAAACATTTCCTTACACAATCAATCTTCATTTTCACTGTGTGTCTGTATTTCAGCTTTGCTGAATGTAACAACATGGAAGTTAAGCATTAGTTTTTCTGACAAGTTTTGTGCATTTCATTCTTTGTCTTTTGTTTACCCTTGACAAAGACGAGTTGGCTGAAAATTTGCACCTGTCCCTGTTTTGTCTTTTGTCTCCTCTTGTCTTGTATTGTCTTGTTTTGTCTGTCTCGTTTCATCTCGTTATATCAACTTCATATTCTGATTCATTTCTGGTCTACACAATTAAGTTCTTAAACGGTGAAGAGAGGACATGCACAAAATGAACATGCACAGACAAACGCTTCCTTACACAAACATGTGACTGTACAAGCTAAAAAAAAACAAAAAAAACCGCACACACACACACATAAAATTCCATTACTTCACACAAAATCAAGTATAAATGATAGAGACAGCATAAAAATATATAAGAAATAAACACTAAGTTCCATTGTTTCACACAAAATCAAGTATAAATGATAGAGACAGCATAAAAATATAAAAAAATAAACACTTAAGTTCCATTGTTTCACACAAAACCGAGTATAAATGATAAAGAGAGCAGAAATATATATAAAATAAACACTTAAGTTCCATTGTTTCACACAAAACGAGTATAAATGATAAAGAGAGCAGAAAATTCATAAAATAAACACTTAAGTTCCATTGTTTCACACAAAACTGAGTATAATGATAAAGAGAGCATAAAAAAATATAAAATAAACACTGAAGTTCCATTGTTCACATAAACCAAGTATAAATGATAGAGCATGAATAAATATAAAAAATAAACACTTAAGTTCCATTGTTTCACAAAACCGAATATAAATGATAGAGAGCATAAATAAATATAAAAAAATAAACACTAAAGTTCAATGCTCCACGCAAAACCTGTAGTAAATGGTAGAAGACGCACAAAAAAGTAATATGCACAAAGCATGTTATCTAACCTTTTCCTTACAGGATACGCATTATTGTTTTTGTAAACCCTAAAGTTCCATTACTTCACACACAAATCCAGTGACAAACAAAACTGGTGTAACTGTAAATGGCAGAGAGAGGGTGCACAAAATGTAATAGCAAAAAGGATGTTGTTTAAACATTACCTTACACCTGATACTAAATACTATACTCATGTTTTTGAATAAACTACAAGCTAAAGTCCAAAGTTTCACACACAAATCACATGACTAACAAAACTGGGTGTACACTGTACACAGAGAGAACACACCAAAGGCAATATATGCAGAAAGAGTTTGAGTATGTTCCCAGATTGTTTTTCAAGAGGGGTTCATCCACTGAACAATTCCATAGCTGCATTCCACCAAATCTGCCAGTAATTATCTGGCAGACTCCTGAGTCTGTAGGAAACCTATGCACTAGAAAGGTCTTGAAATGGGCTGGGTGGGGCAGGCGAGGACCTATGACATACTAAGCTGACACCACCCAAATGATGGAAACATCAAGATGGGCACAGAACGAGGCAGTTTTAAAGTAATGGTCTGGGAATGAATTCAAGATATCAGCTCTTGAGTCCACATACCTATGCCAAGGAGTCTTATCCGATTGTTTCCTAAATCACTCCTGTTTTGTGCAAGCTAACATTCCATTACAACCACACACCAATCCCACGACAAACACAACTAAAACTACAGATCAAGTAACCAGGAAATTTTTTTTTAAATCCTGAACAAACACAAAACACATTTAATGAAAACACTAGTCTTTGACCAGTATAAAGTAGACTGAAACAACCACAAAAAAAGAAATGCACACACATGCACAAGCATGCATACGCGCAAGCATTACGCAAGCATGCACACGCATACACACTAACATGTGTGCGTGCGCATACACACACACACATACCACACACACACACACACACACACACACACACACACACACACACACACACACACACACACACACACACACACACACACACACCTCCACCACACTCTCTCACACTCCAACACCTCAAAACAAGGTAAAAGTGATAAAGAGTTCTTTAAATTCAGAGAGAGTTTAAATACAATCACAGTTTCAAATTCAATAGCTGTTATGAGAAATGTGATCACAATTTTAACCTGACTGGCATTTCAACTCAGTCCTGCAAACACACACACACACACACACACACACATGCAAAGCACACACACACATGCAAACACACACACACACACACACACACACACACACACACACACACACACACACACACACACACACACACACACACACACACACACACACGCACACACAATGCACACACACACACACACACCACAACACAACACACGCACACACAAGTACACTCCTGCACTTACATTCTTGTATTCATATGCATATAAACAAACATACACAAACTAATATAAGCGTTATCATCTTGCACTCATGGTGTGTGCAGTGGGCAGAAGCTCTAAACTAGAACTCTGAAACTTTAAATAACAAAATAACAAAACAAAATACTCCAATCAATGTTGCCTTTGCAAGCAACCTCTCTCTGTTCAATTATGAACGTGGTTTATTTATGATTGTTGAAACAAAGAAGGAGCCACAGAAAGACACAAAAAACATCAGGAAGCGAGAAAGATGGAGGGAGTGTTTTTAACAAAGGCGATGCTAAACAAGATGGCTAAGCCATTCCATCAATCACTCTTTTATGAAAGAAAAGAATTATATACCCTTCGACTCCCACGTCCAATCCACCTACTGCAAAAACTTAATGCAGGAAGCTGGTGGATAGGGTGAGGGAGTCAATGGGTTAAGTTTTTGCTTTGCTAGCATGGATGGCATTGCACGACGCTGGTGGACAGGGTGCGGCAGTCAAACGGTTAAAGAAAAATGAAAACTCTGAAGTTAAATCTAGATTCTGTACTTCTCAAGATCACTGAGATATTGACAAAGTTTCAGTTGAAATAAAACTTTATGGATCAAGGATAATGGTGGACTGTTATAACTGTGAGGACAATGGTGGACTGTCACAACTGTGAAGACTATGGAGGACTGTTTCAACTGTGAGGACAATGGTGGACTGTCACAACTGTGAAGACTATGGTGGACTGTTTCAACTGTGAGGACAATGGTGGACTATTACAACTGTGATGACGATGGTGGACTGTTATACCTGTGAGGACAATGTTGGACTGTTACAACTGTGAGGACAATGGTGGACTGTTTCAACTGTGAGGACAATGTTGGACTGTTACAACTGTGAGGACAATGTTGGACTGTTACAACTGTGCGGACAATGTTGGATTGTTACAACTGTGAGGACAATGGTGGACTGTTACAATTGTGAGGACAATGGTGGACTGTTACAACTGTGAGGACAATGGTGGACTGTTACAACTGTGAGGACAATGGTGGACTGTTACAACTGTGAGGACAATGTTGGACTGTTTACAACTGTGAGGACAATGTGGACTGTTTCAACTGTGAGGACAATGGTGGACTGTTATAACTGTGAGGACAATGTTGGACTGTTACAACTGTGAGGACAATGGTGGACTGTTACAATTGTGAGGACAATGGTGGACTGTTACAACTGTGAGGACAATGGTGGACTCTTACTGTGAGGACAATGGTGGACTGTTACAACTGTGAGGACAATGGTGGACTGTTTCAACTGTGAGGACAATGTTGGACTGTTACAACTGTGAGGACAATGGTGGACTGTTACAACTGTGAGGACAATGGTGGACTGTTACAACTGTGGGAGGATTAAACTGTTTGGACTGTTTCAACTGTGAAGACAATGGAGGACTGTCACAACTTGAGGACAATGGTGGACTGTTACAACTGTGAGGACAATGGTGGACTGTTACAACTGTGAGGACAATGTTGGACTGTTACAACTGTGAGGACAATGGTGGACTGTTACAACTGTGAGGACAATGGTGGACTGTTTCAACTGTGAGGACAATGGTGGACTGTTATAACTGTGAGGTCAATGGTGGACTGTTACAACTGTGAGGTCAATGGTGGACTGTTTCAACTGTGAGGACAATGGTTGACTGTTAAGCCTGTGAGCACAATGGTGGACTGTTATACTTGTGAAGAAAAAGGTGGACTGTTACAATAGAGGGTAATGGTGGATGTTATAACTGTGAGGACAATGGTGGACTGTTACAACTTGCTGATAGGACGGTGGGGTGATGGTTATAACTGTGAGGACGATGATGGACTTTTACCAATGCGAAAATGGTTTTTAAACATTCTCACAAATTCCTGAGAAAGTAGTGTTCATAAACCTTCCTCACAAAGTGTTGATCTTAAGTCAAATGACTGTGACTTTGACAGCTTGTTCACCAAACTTGCGCATTAATTTGTGACTCATTAGTCTACACCTTTTAACCCAACTCTGGTAAAGATCCGTCCAGGTTCAAGGTCATATTGCTTATAGCCCAGCCGACTACTAGAGCCAGATCAGGGCTACCACCACGTCAAAAACGACAACACGGTTATTAAGATAAAAGACAACAGTTAAAAACCATGCTCACCGTGACAGATCCGTCAAAGAACATGTACGACAATCTTGCTAACATATTTCTACAATGCACACACACACATACATGCACGCACACACACACACACACACACACACACACACACATACACACACAAGCACGCACATACACACATGTGCACGCTCACACGCGCGCACACACACACACACATACACACACACACACATCTCCAGTCAATATATATCAATCTTCCCCTTTTTTTTTTCTCTTTCCTAAAAAGAAATAAATGCATTTGAAAAATACACCACACTTACAACAAACAATGACGTGGAACCACTAAGCAGGGAACAAGAGCTGAAGTGCAGTCGATCAATACTACAAATACGCTACTACATGCTCTCTAAATGTCACGTTATTCATTGACAAGGAAAACTGCTAGAAAGTACCAGTATGATCCAAATTACGCTCATACAATCAATCATCCTCCCCATTCAGGTCCCCAGCGCTGCCAGGGCTGGTAGACGCAAGTACCAGCTTCAATGGCGGCACACATATGCCGATAAATGCACCCGCATTGAATCAATACAGCAAAAACTTGATGCGTTCTGTACGGCCAAACAAATATATTCAGGCAGATAACAAAACGGCTTTATGACTGGATTATGGTCTCCTCTTGTACGCATCTGCGCACAATCAGTACACACAGGAAAGAAGGGGAGACCAGAAGAGAGGAGAGGGAAGGGGAGGGACCAGAAGGGGGAGAGGGAGGAGGAAGAGGGAGGAGGAGGAGACAAGGACAGAGAATGGGTGGAGGGGAAAGAGCGCACAATGCTGAGAAAGGGGGGTGGGGAAAAAAAAAAAAAAAGATGGACCAGACATGAGACACGACGTGTTTGGCGAGCCATTGTTCTTGGCGCGAAATCAATAGAGCAGTTGATAATCAAAACTGAGGCCGCCTCATTTGCATAATTTGTCTCTATTTGCATTAAGATGCCGTCAATCTCTCTCCCACATTGACTTCACCGGCTTCCCAAGAGGGGGAAGGGTGAAGGGGGAGGAGGGGGAGAGGGGATGGTGGTGGGGAGGAAGCTCAATAAACGTGGGGGCTGCTTCCTCGTTTTCCTCGTCTGACGACAATATTGCGCTCAGTACGGTTGAACAATCACTGCATCTGATGTAAAATAACACTGGCGGTAGCCGGGTGATCAATGCGTCACACACTGTGTGAAATCGACACTGCCTTCCACCACCAGCTTGTGGCCCAGGTCTCAGGCAGACGACAGTCCGTTTTTCCCCGTAACAATATTTCTCCACATGCATGCACTGTTCACGTGCACCAAGTATTCTTTTGTATTTATATGTGTGTGTGTGAGTGTGTGAAGTGCGAGAGGGGGGGGGGGGGAGCGATGACACAAAGAAAACAACATATACAGTTTTTTCCCCTTTCCCAATATTCTGACAACAATCCTCCTTTTCAGACGACTTTCAACTGTTTGTTTACACACACACACACACACACACACATGCATACACACAGTGTTTGCATACACACATACACGGACGTGCACATACACATATCGAGTTTAAACACACACACACAAACACACACCACACAAACACACACACACGCTCGCGCACACACACGTACACACACGCGCGCGCGCGCATAACACACACACACACACACACACACACACACACACACACACACACACCCACATGTCACATCACACATACAACATACCTGTCAAAACTGATGGAAACTTTATAGACTTTTTCTGGTTGTGAGTACAGCGGATTGCTGGGCTCCGTGACCGTACCACTCAAATGAAACCCTGAAACACACACAGACATACATTCAGTAAATAAAAAGGCTAAACTGATTTCTTTTCATATATGCATACACATACGTTTCACATCAGTACAATCAGCAAATCATCAAAGACGACGATTTCCTTCAGAGCAAAAGCAAACGACACACAAACAAGAGAGAGAGAGAGAGAGAGTGTGTGTGTGTGTGTGTGTGTGTGTGTGTGTGTGTGTGTGTGTGTGTGTGTGTGTGTGTGTGTGGCGCGCGCGCGCGCGCGTGTGTGTATGTCTCTCTGTCTCTGTCTCTCTCCTCGTGTGTGTGTGTGTGTGTGTGTGTGTGTGTGTGTGTGTGTGTGTGTGTGTGTGTGTGTGTGTGTGTGTGTGTGTGTGAATTAAGACTTGATCGGGATACGAAAACCCCACAATAAGTTTCCAGACTGGTAAGGTTTTGAACGCACACCTCCTAATCAATAGTCAGTTGCCCTAACACTGACTAGTTTGCTTGCTTGCTCGCTTGCCTGCTCGCTTGCTTGTTCGTTTGTATGTATGTATGTATGTTTGTTTGTTTGTTTGCTACTCCTTGCCAACGTAGACAAGCTGCAGCCTTCAGTCAGACCCTCAACACCAGCGTAACAACCTCATGCTGCTTGCAGTTTGTGGAGTCACAGTTGGGCTCTTGGCATCAATATTTGTTGGCATCAATATTTGATTCAGACGACTGGAAGTTTTCCTCTCCTGCAATCCAATTTCTTCCAGAACGGTTCACATTTCCTTCTGCTGGACTCCAGCAGCACTGCTCCGCAGTATAACCACAGACATGAAGAGAGAGAGAGATAAGTAACCTGCATGCAGTCTGTAGAGATTAAGTAACCTGCATGCAGTCTGTAGAGATCAGTAACCTGCATGCAATCTGTAGAGATAAGTAACCTGCATGCAGTTTGTAGAGATAAGTAACCTGCATGCAGTCTGTAGAAATTAAGTAACCTGCATGCAGTTTGTAGAGATAAGTAACCTGCATGCAGTCTGTAGAGATTAAGTAACCTGCATGCAGTTTGTAGAGATAAGTAACCTGCATGCAGTCTGTAGAGATAAGTAACCTGCATGCAGTTTGTAGAGATAAGTAACCTGCATGCAGTTTGTAGAGATAAGTAACCTGCATGCAGTTTGTAGAGATAAGTAACCTGCATGCAGTCTGTAGAGATTAAGTAACCTGCATGCAGTCTGTAGAGATTAAGTAACCTGCATGCAGTTTGTAGAGATAAGTAACCTGCATGCAGTCTGTAGAAATTAAGTAACCTGCATGCAGTTTGTAGAGATAAGTAACCAGCATGCAGTCTGTAGAGATTAAGTAACCTGCATGCAGTCTGTAGAGATAAGTAACCTGCATGCAGTCTGTAGAGATTAAGTAACCTGCATGCAGTCTGTAGAGATTAAGTAACCTGCATGCAGTATGTCTCACGATGTGGCGCCCCACAGCTTATCGCGCACAGCGCTGCAGAGGACACAGAACAGTACAGAGAGCACTGAGTTTGTTGCTCTGCGACGTGCAACACGCACGTGCTGACTGCATTAACCCTTCGACACCCGCACCCTGTGCACCAACTGCAAAAACTTAACCCTTTGACTCCCTCACCCCATCCACCAGCTCCCTGCAGAAAGCTGGAGGATAGGGCGAGGAGTTAAGTTTTTTGCTTAGATAGCATGGTTGACAATAAGGACAGGGTGCGGGAATCAAATGGTTAATTAATATCGAGGAAACTGTGACTGTGGACAGGGTGCGGGAATCAATGGATTAATTTATATCGAGGAAACTGTGACTGTGGACAGGGTGCGGGAATCAATGGGTTAATTTATATCGACGAAACTGTCACAGCTGCCAATCTCTCTGTCTCACGTCTCTCGTCTATACAATTTCTCATGCTTGTGTAAAAAAACAGTGTTTTCGAGTTTCAAACGCAACGACAAGGTTTTGCAGCCATTCTCTATAAACTCTTTTGTTCCCCCATCCTCCTCCTCTTACAAGGCAGGGTTTTGATCTCAGGGCTTGCACACAATGGTGTATAACTGCCAATTCAAGACAAACCACAAGGTTTTGCAGCCACTCTCTATAAACGCCCTACCCCGCCCCGCCCCCCTTCTCCATCACGGCAGGGTTTTGATCTCAGGGCTTGCACACAATGAAGTGTTACCGCCAGTTCAAGACAAACCACAAGGTTTTGCACCCATTCTCTATAAACGCCTTCCCACCTTCTCTTACTCTTAAACGGCAGGGTTTTGATCTTAAAGGCTTGTGCACAATGACGTATAACTGCCAGTTAAAGACAAACGACAAGGTTTGATTGGTTGATTTGGTTCAGTTTTTACGTCGACAACCACCCACCTCAGGTGATATAGCCGACGGGGATAACCATCCCAGGGAAGTGGGGAGAAGGGGGACTTTTCTAATCCTATACTGACACCACCAGAACAACAATGATGTTAAGATGGGACAGTGAAATGGCCCAGTTTTAATAGGCAACAAGAGATAGAGACAGATGGAAGTCCATGATCGCCAACGCCATGCGGCAAGGCACCTGATGATGATGATGAATATATCACACCCAGGGATTCGAACCCACAACCATTATTAGCATGTGAATCCGACGCTCAAACCAACTGAGCTACTGAGGCCCGCAGACGACAAGGTTTTGCACCCATTCTCTATAAACGCCCTTCACCCCTTCTCTGAGACGACTTCTTAAGGCTTGCGCACAATGGCGTGTTACTGCCAGTTCAAGTCAAACGTTTGCAGAGATTTGGGAATACACTCGACCATTCACAGTTTTTGTGAAATTTCCTTGGAGTTGGGAGTTTGTTCAAGAGGGATGCACTGCACTCGGATGATTCCATATGTGCTCTCCACCCAAATTTGGTAAAATTTTATCTGGCAGACTTCTCTGATCCTGCACAAAACCCTATGCACTCGTAAGGTGTTTAAGTTTAAACAGGAGGGGGAGGGGGGGGAGCCATAGACGAACCTATGAAACACTTATTGTTGTTACTGTATAAAGCCCAGCTGACTGCGCAGAGCCATGTCAGGGATATAACCATCTTACAACGTACACAGTAGGCCTACTTCACTGACCCCCCCCCCCCCCAAAAAAAAAAAAAAAAAAAAAAAAACCCACCCGGAAAAGAAAATTTAAGTACACATATCAATGCATTCGTGCATGTAATCTCTTAAGAATGTGCCCCTGGCGTCGACCACTCCGTCCAACTTATAACCAGGAGATTTTAAAATACCTGAATACAAATGTAAACATCACTAAGAACACTAAAACATGTACACAAACTGGTCAAGATTACATTAACTTGCTTCTGCACGTCAGATTTCCCTAGAGCCAAAAATGTGCCCTATTACCCAACCTAAGAGATTTTCTATGTAAGGCTTTATAGAACACATAAAGGTGTATGGACCAGCAAGGCAGAAAATGACGGAAAGAGACGACAGAAGGCAAAGGAGCAAGGCAGAAACAGAGTGAGAGGAAAGAGGAAATTTCTAGCACAGAATTTACAGAAAGGGGGGGGGGGGGGGTCCTATTTATACTGAAAGAACCCCCGGCATCACTCCGGAATCTGTGAAACGCTAAACTGACGCCACTTGAATGATGGGAAATAACAAGCCATTGTAGGCTGGGATTGAACGCAACTTCTCAGATCTTGTGTCCACTGCTCTATCAAATGAATCAACCAGTCTGCAAAAATCTCTTTGTTGATCATAGGTCCACATGCATTAAATTTGGTCTGCTAACAAATTTAAGCTACAACCAAAACTAGCGAACGCGTGTGCGCGTGTACACACACACGCGCGCGCGCACACACACACACACACACACTACAACTCAACACAACACAACACAACACACACACACACGCTACAACTCAACACAACACAACACACACACACACAAAACCACACACATACACACACACAAACAAACACACACACACAAACAAACAAACAAACAAACACACACACATACACACACACACATACACACACTACAACACAACACACACTACAACACAACACAACACAACACAACACAACACAACACAACACAACACAACACAACACAACACCACACACACACACCACACACACACACACACACACACACACACACACCGTGCAACAACCCTTTGATGGTTGCATAACTCAAGTCCTTGCAGGGCTCGAGGCATCAATATTTGATATGGGTTGCTGCGAACTTTTCTCTCCTCAAATTCTGTTTCTTCCTGAGCAGCTTC
>CM060315.1:29290686-29323186 GCA_030674185.1 Monoplex corrugatus | reverse complement strand
CACCCTCTGAGTCCCTCACCCTATCCACCAGCTTCCTGCAAGCTGGTGGATAGGGTGAGGGAGCCAAAGGGTTAAGTTTTAGCAGTTGGTGGATATGGTGCTGGAATCAAAGGGTTAAACTAAAGACACAAATTCTGACATCAGTCAACCTGTACAGAAACTGAAGAACATTAGTTAACCCTTTGATTCCTGCACCCTATCCACCCACAGCAAAAACAACCCTTTGACTCCCTCACCCTATCTACCAGCTTCCTGCAGGACGCTAGTGGATAGGGTGGGCGAATCAAAGGGTTATTATTTACTTTGCTAGCGTGGTTGACAGCGCAAGATGCGAGTGGACAGGGTGCAAGAGTCAAAGGGTTAAATCAAACGAAAGACACAAATTCTGACATCAGTCAATCTACACACAAACTGAAAAAAAAATATGTTAGTTAAACTAAAGACACACATTCAGACATCAGTCAATCTACACGCAAACTGAAAAAAAAATATGTTAGTTAAACTAAAGACACAAATTCTGACATCAAATCAACACAATTCAAACCGTCTCGAAAACGTTCAATCATTATCAACATGACATGTGTTAAAAACCGCCTGAGCAACAGGCATGTGTGGTTTTGTTGAATTTTTTTTTAACAAAACCGGTCAACCAGACCCAGCCAAAAGGAAAGCTCTCCTCTCCCTCGAGTCCCTCAAGCAAATGATCAATTGACAAGAAGTAAACAGAGACAAGAGAAACGGGTTGTGTGGGAACACAGTGGGAACTTCTGAAGAGCCCTGTGAAAGCCAGCCAGCCAGCCAATTCAGTCACAAACATCGCCCACAGAGCTTCAAGTTTCCCTGTAACTTGAATACTGCTGAGGACCAACCGATTTCCTGGACGGACTCTCCACCCATACCTGAGTAAGCAGGTCATCTGGACCATACCACAGGCACACAACAATAAGCAATGGGGGAAAAAAAAGCTTTCGTGCTTTCACAGGCACGCCAATCACGAAAAAGCTCTACAGAATAAAAAGAAGAGATGTGCAGTTTAGTAACTTATATGACCCTTTATTGTTGAAAAACAAAAAAGACACTATTCTGGACATCTTCATATCATTGTTGTTTTGTTTGTTTGTTTGCTTTGATTGTGTGGCGATCTCAAAGATGTCCTATTGCCTATTACTAGTATCAAATAATCTATGATACTGTCCTGAAACAAGGAAAGAGGTTCACAAGTGATGACTGCAAAATGTCTTGTCTGCAGCATCGTTACGCCCTATGGCTTGCTGTGTAATCTGTATTTCAATAATTAACTTTGTGTTTTGTGTACAGATATATAGCGAGCGAGAGAGAGAGACAGACAGAATTGGCAGACAGGCAGACAGACAGACGGATAGATAGATAGATACACAGACACACAGACAGATAGATAGACATAGATAGACAGACAGACAGACATACAGACTGACAGATAGATAGATAGATAGATAGATAGATAGATAGATAGATAGATAGATAGATAGATAGATAGATAGATAGATAGATATAGATAGATACAGACAGACAGACAGACAGACAGACAGACAGACAGATAGATAGATAGATAGATAGATAGATAGATAGATAGATAGATAGATAGATAGATAGATAGATAGATAGATAGACAGACAGACAGACAGACAGACACATAAATAGACAGACAGACATGAAAGCAACAATTTCCGAATGAAAATTACAACCTAAAGCCAACTTAATTTCCAAATACGTTGGGCGTTTCTGCAACAACACAACATGGGGTCAAACCCCACAAATTTCACTTCCTCAGCTTGGCGCTCTAACCAACTGAGCTAAGTGACATTTCGAGTTCCATCCATCCCAGCCCGCAACATAAACATTGGCCCGTTCGCTGCCCATCATTTATGCTTCAATCATTCTGGTGGTGCCAGCTTGTTTTTGTCCCTCCCTCCTTCCCCATTTCTAGACCTTGCCAGCGCAGGCTGAAGGCGTCTGCCAGATAAATGCTAGCAGATTTCGGAGGAGTGTAGCCTATATACGGAATCGTCCGAGTACGCATGCGGAGATATCCTTCTAGAATTTAATCCAACTTCAAAACTGTATAAACAACAACTATGGGCAACACAACCGACGAACATTATGCACACATTCTCTCTCTCTCTCTCCTCTCTCTCTCTCTCTCTCTCTCTCCTCCTCTCTCTCTCTCTCTCTCTCTCTCTCTCAACCACCGACGAACAACTCTCTCTCTCTTTCTCTCTCTCTCTCTCTCTCACGCACATACACACAGAGGATAGGACTATACACACACACGCGCACACAGACACACACACACGCACACGCACACACAGGGTGGGCCTACACACGCAAACACACACACATATACATATACACAGAGAAAGAGAAGAGAGAGACAGAGACAGACAGGCAGATTAGCACCACACACACGCACACACACAACCACACACACACACACACACACACACACACACACACACACACACACACATAACACACACACATACATACATATCACACACACACCACACACTCACAGGGCACGGATAAGCAGTCCACAATGAGACCAGATGGAAAACACAGGCTTAGTCCCTGGTGCCTGTACTCAGACCCCCCCTCATCAAAGGGTGAAAATGAGGTATGTGTGTAGGAGTAGGGGGGTGGGGAGAGACGGGAAGAAGTGGGGTTTTGAGAGCAGAAGCAGGGGGCAGAAAGTCCAGAGGATCACACGGCCGCACTGAGTACATCTACAGCCACTACAAATCACACAGCGCTGGCCAAGCCCAGGCCTGAAGACCATAAATCTCTCTCTCCCTCTCTCTCTCTCTCTCTCTCCCCGACGCTCAAAACAACTGAGCTATTGAGAGTTCGAATCCCGGGGTGCGCTATATTAATAAAACTGGCCATCTCACTGTTCCGTCTTAACATCATTGTTGTTCTGGTGATGTCAGTATAGGATTAGATAAGTCCCCCTTCCCCCACTTCCCCGGGATGGTTATCTCGGTCGGCCATATCACCTGAGGTAGGTGGGTGTCGACGTACAAACTGAACCAAATCTCTCTCTCTCTCTCTCTCTCTCTCTCCTCTCTCTCTCTCTCTCTCTCTCTCTCTCTCCTCTCTCTCTCTCTCTCCTCTCTCCCTCCCTCTGTGCAACCCCAGTAACGTCTGGGATGCGTAGGTCATGTGTTTTCCTGGTCGTCTGGCCCATCCATCTATGCAGGAATTATGGAGTTCGGGAGTTTGTTTACGAGGGATTCATCACATTCGGACAATTTCTTATGCGCTCCATCCTAAATCTCCTTAAGCCTGCTTTATACACTACGGGTTAGCAAGATCTTGAAAAGGAAAAAGGGGAGAAAGGGACCTATAAAAAAAATGATAAAAAAAAACCCTTCAGCTGACACCTCCAGAATGATGGAAATATCAACCTTTTGACTCCCGCCCGCACCCTGTCCATTAGCATCCTGCACGGTCAACCATATTAGCAAAGCAGAAACTTAACCCTTTGACTCCCTCATCCTATGCACCATGTATGTCCATTAGCATCCTGCATTGTCAACCATACTAGCAAAGCAGAAACTTAACCCTCTGACTCCCTCATCCTATGCACTCTGTCCATCAGCATCCTGCATTGTCAACCACACAAGCAAAGCTAAAAACTTAACCCTCTGACTCCCTCATCCTATGCACCCTGTCCATAAGCATCCTGCATTGTCAACCACACAAGCAAAGCCCGAAACTTAACTCTCTGACTCCCTCACCTATATCTACCAGCTTCCTGGTGAGGGAGCCAAAGAGTTAAGTTTTTTTGCAAGCTGGTGGATAGGCTGCAGAAGTAAAAGGGTTAACATGGGCAGCAAAGAGGTCAGTAATTTTTTTTTCCTTAAACAGTTGCAGGGCGGGATTGAACTCGAGATATCAGACCTCGAGTCCACCAGGGCTTTATCAAAAGAGCCAACCAACCAGCCCACCCCCACCCCCCAACCACAATCCCCCACCATCACCACCACCTCTGATAATTTCGAAAGGTCCGTCCTCGCCCCTGCTCGTATCCAAGCCCTCCCTTACTTGAGGCGGTCAAACAACTTCACCAGCGTGTGGCCCTCCCATGCCTGTGGACAGTGACAATGGCCACTGCTTGATCATCAATACCCAATACCCCCACACAAATCCCCTGGACACAGTCCACTGTCGCCTGCAGACAAAAGGCCACAACGGCCAGGGAGTGGGAAGGAGAGGAGGAGAAAAAAAGGAGGGGCAGAGAATGCGTGTGGGTGTGTGGGTGGAGAGGTTGAGAGAAGAGACGAGGAGAGAGAGAGAGAGAGAGAGACAGAGAGACAGAGACAGAGACAGAGAGAAGAGGACAGAGACAGAGAGAAGAGAACAGAGAGCCAGAGATAGAGAAGAAACACAGAGAGAGAGAGACAGACAGAGTGAAGAGAACAGAGAGAGAGAGAGAGAACAGAGAGAGAGAACAGAGACAGACAGAGAGCAGATAACAGAGAGAGAAAAACAGAGAGATAGAGAACAGAGAGAGTCAGAGACAGAGAGAAGAGAACAGAGAAAGAGAGAGCACAAAACAGGAGAGAGAGCGCGCACAAAAGGAGAGAGAGAGAGGGACAGTGAGAGAGAGCACAAAAGGAGAGAGACAGGGCACAAAAGGGAGAGAGAGAGAGAGAGAGAGAGAGAGAGAGAAACACGAGAGAGAGAGAGAGAGAGAGAGAAACACAAGAGAGAGAGAGAGAGCACAACAGGAGAGAGAGAGAGACAGACAGACAGACAGACAGACAGACAGAGACAAGAGAGCACAACAGAGAGGGAGAGAGAGAGATACTGGCTTGAGATAGCAGGAAGGAGAGTGGACAGGGGAACCGGAGACAAATGACCCTTGCTGGCCTGGAGGAGATGGACGATGGCAGAGTAGTGCCCAGGTCATATCTGCACCTGTCAGTTTTTTGCCACCACAGTCATGATTATCGTCTTGATCAAGTCAACAGATGTCTATTGTTCTCGTCAATGCCTTTCTACAGAGCTTCCATTCTTGCTTTAACCCAAGGGCATAGGAATATCTGTGAGACACAGTAGTGGGACACAGAGAGAGAGACAGACAGAGAGATACAGACAGACATACATACAAGGAGACAGAGGGACAAAGAGTGAGAAAGAGAGAGTGAGAGAGAGAACAGAGAGAGAGAGTGTGTGTGTGTGTGTGTGTGTGTGTGTGTGTGTGTGTGTGTGTGTGTGTGTGTGTGTGTGTGTGTGTGTGTGTGTGTGTGTGTGTGTCGTGTGTGTGTGTAAGGGAATGAGAGGAGGAGGGGTCATGACAAAAATTAAGTTACAAAACAAACAAACAAACAAACAAGCAAAAACAAAGGGGGGGGGGGGAGGGGAACAAGCATTCTTTGAGCTTGGGTGAAAATAAAGTGATGGACTTTGCAGGAAGGGGACAGGCTGGTTTTCTTTAAAAAAATAAAATAAAAAAAATAAAAAATAAAAACATAGCCGACCGGACATGACATATGTTGCACACTGTTAGTTGAAGAAAAAAAATCTTCCAGGAAGCTGGTGGATAAGGTGAGGGAGTCAAAGGGTTAAGATGAGGTGCTTCTGTGAAATCTGTATGGTACCTCGCCCCCCCCCAACCCCCCCCCCACGTCCCACTCTTTCATTAGTGTGATAAGCTATATTATGGTTTGCCAATCACTGTCGGGGGCTTACGCCAAAAGCACCTGATACCCTATGGTTGATACAAAACAAAACTGTGTGTGTGTGTGGGGGGGGGGTGGGGTTAGATACTGCATGGGGGACATTTCGGGGGGTGGGGGGTCATATATATACAGGTAGACATTTCAGGGACAAGTGCGGGCCTCAATAGCTCAGTTGGTTGAGCGTCGGGTTCACATACTGATGGTTGTGGGTTCAAATCCTGGGTGAGCTATATTAATTAAAACTGGCCTTCTCGCTGTCCCATCTTGACATCATTGTTGTTCTGATGGTGTCAGTATAGGATTTGATAAGTCCCCCCTTCCCCTACTTCCCTGGGATGATTATCCCCGTCGGCCATATCACCTGAGGTTGGATGTCGACGTAAAATCTAAATCAAACCAGGGACAAGCAGACGGGACGACCTTGTGAAGGGGAGGAAGAGGAGGAGGAGGAAGAGGAGGAGTAGAAGGAAGGAAGGAAACAAGACAGCTGACACTGGCATGATTATCACCCAAATCACACCCATGTCTCTCTCTCTCTCTCCCTACCCCCCACCCCCCACCAACAGGCCAGCACACAGGGACAGAAACCAAAAATGCCCATCCCCGTTTTCCTCACGCAGAGCCCCAAACGACAGGCTTCGGGTGTCTCTCTTGTAAAAGGCGCTTGTCTCTATCTCCTCCTCTCCTGGCCTGGCTTTGTGGTTCGCTGAAATTCGGTATGACCTGGCTAGGGCCGAGAGTTTGCCGAGGGGGAGTTTGGGGGGGGGGGTTGGGGGGGTTGGCAGCAGACAGCTTAGCCACGCAGCATGCACAAGTGTCATCCAATCCCTCAAACCTTGGCACTCTCCTTTGTGGGCGGTGTTCCAAGGAGAGAGGAGGGGGTGGGGGGTGTGTGTAGGGGGTGGGGTGGCTAGTCCCCTCTGTCTTTTGCCCTTTCCACTTTCCTCTTGTTCCCCTTCTTCTTTGTAAGCCCCCAAACAACACTCTAAACACACAAAACCGAAAACGTCTCGTGTGCACACACCTTCAGAACGGACGAACCTATCTAAATATGCATGTATGAGAAGTGCCAACATGTGGATATTTTAAGAAAAACTGCTTTCAGAAAAAAAAGCTTGTTGAAGCAGATAAGGTGAATACAAATTCTGCCTGATCAACAAAAAATTAACATCTGATGAAAGCAATATGCTCAAAACGGAATATAAAAATAACAAGCATAGTTACTATTAATATTGTCATTGTTGGTGTTTTTGTTATTATCATTAATGTTTGAAGGCCAGCGGACTGTGCGGAGCCATATCGAACGTGCATTGATGGTTTTTTGTTGGTTGGTTGGTTGGTTGGTTGGTTAGTTGATGGGTTTGTTTTCTCTCTCTCTCTCTCTCTCTCTCTCTCTCTCTCTCTCTCTCTCTCTCTCTCCTCTCTATCTATCTATCTATCTCTTTCTCCCTCTCTCTCCCCTCTATTTTCCCTCTCCCTCTCCGTCTTTCTCGCTCTCCATCTCTCTCGCTCTCTCTCCCCTCCCCCTCTATCTCTCTCACTCTTCACTCAAGCCTGACGCATATTCATGCAGATTGGAAGGAGGGGCTTTGCCACTATGTCAATCAGGCCTCGCACGTTGTTTTTGAACTGTTCTGTTTTGTTTTGTCTTGTCTTGTCTCGTCTCGTTTTGTCTTGTTTGGGGAGGATTTTTTTTTAGATTGTTTTGTAGTTGTTTTTTTGTTTTTGTTTTTTGTTGTTGTTGTTGTTGTTTGTTTGTTTCTTTTGGGGGGGGGGGATCTTTTTACATGATACCTTTTGTCTATTCATTTGTTTGCTACACATCAGGAGGGTAGGGTTCGAAAAGTGAAGACGACAATGGTAAACGAAAATAGTGAAAGCTAAGCTAGATAATATTACAGAGAAACAGACGTACCACGCCGCGAAGACATGCCCGGTCTTCCAGCCAAAGCCAAAACCAAAGCCAAAAACTTTTTTCTTTTTTTTTCTTCTTCTTTTGTGGCTCCAGCCAACGGCTTGCCAAGATACGTTATGTCTCTAGCCAATTATCGCCAAGATACATGGCCAGTCTTAACCAATCACTGCCAAGTTTCGAGCCACGGGCACCGACATCACAGAGATTTGTTTGGCACACGCGCTAGTTATCACCACCACCAGTCTTAGGAACCATAATCACTGGGTCGGTCAGGCTAGGCTGGGATGGGGGTGGGGGTGGGGTGGGGAGTGTTTCACGTAGGCGGATTAATTTTTGGATACGTTTTCCTCTTTCTCCCTCCCTCCTCCCCCCTCCCCCCTCCCCTTTGAGCAATAACGAATTCACATATCAATACTGGCACTGGTGTGGGGGGTAGGGGTAGGGGTAGGGGTGGGGGTGAGGTGTTAAACAAACAGACTGGCTGGCTAACACCCGACAGACTGCCAGGCGAAAACAAGACAGCACTGGTGAAAATACTAAAATCATGCCAAGATATGCTGTGATTCCAGCCAGTCCGTCAGAGTCTGTGATTCTCTCTCTCTCTCTCTCTCTCTCTCTTTCTTTCTTTTGTGTGTGTGTGTGTGTGTGTGGTGTGTGTGTGTGTGTGTGTGTGTGTGTGTGTGTGCATGTGTGTGTGCACGCGCACGCGCTTGTGCGTGTCTGTGTGTGTGTGAGCGACAGAGAGAGAACGAGGAGAGAGACAGTCAAACAGAGACAGAGAGAGAAGAGCGAAAGAGAGAGAGAGAGAGAAAGAGAGAGAGAGAGAGACAGACTGACAGACAGACAGACAAACAAAAACAGAGACAGACAGAAACAAACAGACACAGACAAAGAAAGAGACAGAGAAACAAACAGACAGATAAAGCGTGTTTACTCAAACTTTGAAAAGTTTAATAACACGGACTTTTCCTTAATAGTATCAATCACAAAACTTTAAACTTGAAAAAAACAAAACAAAAGCCTTTTATTAATATTACAAACTGCACCTGCTTCAAAACTAACATGACCAATCTGAGGGGGTAGCAATTTTCACCGAGCACCGGTCCGGTCTCTCCAGCACGTGCAGCCAGCTTTGTCGTAAAGACGGCGGTGGACATTGAACTCCGACAGGGGACACAAGCCAGCCAAAAGCAGGACGTCTTGACTGAACACACTGCAGCAGAAAGCCGACAATGTGCCTGCCCTCCGCCGTCTGCCTTGAGGGGTGAGGGCGGGGGGTGGAGATTTACTGCTCTCTCTCTCTCTCTCTCTCTCTCTCTCTCTCTCTCTCTCTCTCTCTCTCTCTCTCTCTCTCTCTCTCTCCCCTAATCATCGCTGTAGTGTGTCAATGTGTTTACCACTAGAGAATAAAGACAATTTAAAAACAAATTCACTGATCAATACTCTCTCTCTCTCTCTCTCTCTCTCCTCTCTCTCTCTCTCTCTCTACCTCCCTCTCTCTTCCCCTCTCTGCTGTATTGTGTCAATGTGTTCACTACTAGAGAATAAAGACAATTTAAAAACAAATTCACTAATAAATACTCTCTCTCTCTCTCTCTCTCTACACACACACACACACACACACACACACACACACACACACACACACACACAGAGTCAGTTGGAAAGGGAGGGGAGACAGAACAGAAGGGGTACAAAGGACCAAAGGGGAGGGGGGAAGAGGAGAGAGAGAGAGAAAGGACGGACAAATGATGCTGACCAAGCAAATCATTACTAACTGAGACCGCAAATCAATTCCACCTTCGACGCTGGAAAAGTGGAAATGTCCATTGGATCTTCAAAACGTTGTGTGGTTTAGTAAACCTCATAAAAAAAAATAAATTAAAAAAAAGAAGAAGAAGAAGAAGTACAAGATTAAAAAAAAATTATCCCAGAACGAACGTTCCAATTCTAAAATGCTGCTTCGCACGCGGTAGATGTTGTGCTATGAATTTACCCCCCACCCGCACTTCCACCTCCACTCCTCCCTTATCCGTCATATAGTTGGTATACTATAAAAGGAAAGAACAACAAACACACTGTCTCTCTTTCCCAATATTTCGACCAATATCAACCAACAACGACTTCCACGGGGGAATTTAACGGCAATAGAATAAACACTATTCCACATTCTCTATAAATATATCATAACTTAAAAATGTTCTTCAGAGAATTCCGTGAATGTATGGTTTTGTGTGTGTGTGTGTGTGTGTGTGTGTGTGTGTGTGTGTGTGTGTGTGTGTGTGTGTGTGTGTGTGTGTGTGTGTGTGTGTGTGTGTGTGTGTGTGTGTGTGTGTGTATGTATGTATGTATGTATGTATGTGTGTGTGTATGTATGTATGTATGTAATGTATGTGCATATGCATGTAGGTAATGTATGTGCATATGTATGTATGTAATGTATGTGCATATGCATGTAGGTAATGTGCGTATGTATACATGTACGTACTGTGTAATATACATGTTTGTTATGTGTGTACGTGTTTTATGTATACATGTTACATATGTGTATGTATGTACACAGGTACATAATGTATGTATGTATGTATGTATGTACGCACGTACATGTACATGTACATGTACGCACGTATGTATGTATGTATGTATGTATGTATGTATGTAATCCAAAAGAAGTGGGACCATCCGCGTTCAAGCAAACTGTATGTATACGTGTATGTATGGAGATCGGCAGACAAACAGTGGAAAATGTCAGAAAAAGGTAAAAAGTAATCTTCCAGCGTCTGGTCAACGACACTACCAAAGACGTTATGAACAGAACTTTTAAAAAGTCTTTGGGTACTACGTAACTTAAAATTATTTTTTAAAAAAGGAGGGGAAAAAAAAGAAAGAAAAACAAAACGATCATCAAAACAGCATTCATTGTTAAACTGTTCATTACCGACTACCATGGTGGACATTTCTAAAGATCTAGGACACGTCAAGGCGTTCCGCGTCTCCCGGCCGACTTTCTAACGTAACTTTAGGCCTCTAAGTGTTGCTGCTATTGTTTCAGCGATTCAGGGGCGCTTTATCCCACACTATCTCCGCTTACCGCCAGACATGTCAAAGAGCACAAGGGCACGAACAAGCGGTCCACAGCCCCACACAACCAGCTCTCTCCCATTCTTCCGTTCCCATGAAACCGCACGTTTTCTATCTTGTAGAGGCCCTGCGAGAAATGACGTCAAGTTTTTCCGAAAAGGAGCGTGGGTTTTATTTAGGCCTAACATGGCGATACCGTTAACGACTTTGACATTTTTAACATCACGTTTCTATTCAAAAGCTTGCTGCTATGTACTCGTGCTCCTGGCTTGTCAGTGGGTTTCTTCTAAGTCGGATAAGAGTATAGAAGATAGATATAGAAACATTTGCTAGACCTTGCCAGCACATAAGGCTTACTACGCTCAGTTATATACAGCCTATTTGGGTTTATGCCATAATCATTTTGGATCTTGTCCATCGCATGCCATCTGTGGCGTCAGTGCATACGGAGTTTATTCCGAGCGCGGGGACGCTATTTTGATAGACTGAAACCGAAACAGAAACTGGGTTTCACAAATAGTTCCGTGTCAAAAGCTGGCTAAATCAAATAAATCTGATCAACACTTGATTTCGTTTATATCCATTACGCTTGATTTCGTTTATATCCATTACTGATGTTCCCTTTTTAAAGCTTGTTTTGGGGAAGATCAATGTCAAGCTTTCCCATTATTAGAAAGTAAGTGACTTGAGAAATTTCTGTCAGAGACTGCTGCGAGATATTGGTTCAAACCTGAACGCGCTAAAATGGTAGAAAACTGGCCTTATACCGTGGTTTCAACCAACCTGCTGTACGCAAATAAAAAGTAGTTTAAAATAAAAACAAAAATAAAAAGCGCACAGAAAAGTGGTGAAGCAAAGCCTGACCGAGTGAACTACACACACACAGCACTGACCTGAAGACGCCACAAACCGCTTCACGTTTTCTTCAGGCTACACATTCACTGCCACAGTCTTGGTAGGGCCTCAGGACCTGGCCAGGTCATGGGTTTACGTGTAGGCTTAAGGCTTGTGCCATGATCACCATACACATGGCACCTGTGACGTTAGTGCATATGGAATTCGTTACGAGCGCAAAGACGTCATTTTGAGAAACTGAAACTGAAACTCATCTCATCCCCTACCCTATCCCAATACAACCCACCCCCCCACCCCACCCCCCCCCCTGCTCTTCGTTGACTGCCTTGTCTAAATCCTTCATCTCTTTCACAGATCTGAAACCCAATATTAAAAAGAAGAAGAAAAAATCCCATGCAAGATGACTGGAACAACCGGAAACAGACAACAAATTTTTACCCAAATCCGCTCCAACCTTAAACGTTTACTCCCCCATCTGTTCTTGGGAACAAACAACAGGAAGGAGGCAGTGTCGAGTATGTTACACAAGGTCACACACATCATTCTACACTCAGTCCATATGAACTTTTAAAAAAAAACACACACAAAAACAAACGATGAAGCATCGTGGTGCATACCGTGTGATGAGCCACTCTACATCTAACACTTCATAGCACTCTAGGACTTGCATGATGTTGGATAAAATTTATTAAAAAAAACTACATGGCAAATTCCTTGAAAAACCTTTTCAGAGATATTCCTCCAGACGAAATTTTCAAGTTTATGCGAAAGATCAATAGATTTCATCTTCCATGATCATATGCACAGGAAAGACTTTTAAAAGCATTTAAGACTTGAAAGGCTAATCGTGGGTTTGATTTTTGACTGAACTTGCCTTTCTATTAACCTTGGATTTGTTTTTAACGTGGAGTTAGTCCTGATATGGTTCCAAGTGGTCGGCTGATGAATTTGATTTCAATTTCTCGGTTTTTGAAATCTTATAAGAATTGCAGCTGTTGTTGTTTAGTATCTAATCTGTTCTCAATTATAACACAGTGAGTGATCTTCAGGAACTTGATCTGTTTTGTTCAGCCATGGTGTTTTCTTGTAAATGCGCTATTATAGTTTAGTACATCCAGGACATATAAATCCGGACACGCAAGTTTACCAATAACTGCAGCTCAGTAAAGCAGCAAGAACATGAAACCGAAAGCGTAATAAGAGGCCGAAAGTTATGTGCGGTCTATATACATCGTAACTCGTAAGAGAGAGAGAGAGAGAGACAGACAAACAGAGACAGAGACAGACAGACAGAGAGACAGAGTGAGAGACAGAGACAGAGAAAGAGACAGAGACAGACAGAGAGAGAGAAAGAGACAGGCAGAGAGACAGAGACATAGAGAGACACAGAGAGAGAAAGAGAGACAGAGAGAGAGAGAGAGAGACAGAGACAAGAGAGAGAGAGTTAGTTCCCTTCACTTCCCGTCCATACGAACAGGATAGGCGTACTAAAGTAAAGTGTTCCCGTCCCTCTGATAGTACCAACGTGAACCTGTCTCCATCCAGTCCTGAATCGTATAACGCTCTGTCTGCTACAACTTCAAAGCAGTGTGCTCGGCCAATCACGCCCCAGACGGAAAAGTCTGTTCCAATCACACCCTTTCCCGGTGTCTGTGTACTTCCTGATTCTCTACCATAGAGCGTATGAGTACGCTCTATGTATTCTACAGGCCCAACACTCTGTAGCAACACATGTCTCTAATTGGAGTGTAAGGCTCCTGTAGTGCAGACGAAACCCAGGCAAAATGAGAACAGTTATCAGCAGCAATATACCAACCGAACGAAACCTTTCTGCCTGTATTTTCGCCACATTTTCGTATGCGAGAGAATACTTTATCGCACCAACCAATATCTTTATAGATCTGAATTTCTCTGATGTTTAAGCAGAGCGAGAGGCTGGAAATGGACTGATACTGATAGCAAAACCTTGTTAAGTACTATACCTTGGATACTAAACACAGTTCTGATAGCCAACGGTCTGCAGTTTGAAGAGTTCTCCAGGTACAGGTTCTCCCTCATCCCCACTCCTGGTCGTTGTTTTCTCTGTACTTCGTGATCTTTCATGCACATCGTGCTTAGTTCTTGTAGCGCCTCGACGAAAAACTTTGCCCGAATTTCCCACATGTCTTGCAAACTGAGTGACAGGCCGTGGATTGCAATTTGAAACGTTTTCCAGCCAGAGGGGCTGTGTCCCCCCATAATTTCTGTCCGTGTACCCATGCCTCCTGCGGGTAATGACAGTACTTTGATCTTTAACTATGCACAAGCTTAGTTCTTTTATGTACGTGTTTAGTTCCAGTGTTCCAAAGAAAAAATCTATGACCGAATACCCCCCCCCCCCTCCTTCTTCGCATCTTCAACAATTAAGTGAGACATTTTAATCTGTTCTGACAGGCAGCCAGACGCAATTTGAACAGCTTTCCAGACTGCCATATCTTTCTTTCTTTCTCTCTCCCCCCCCCCCCCCCCCTCTTCTTCTTTTCTTTTTTCTTTAATTACCTTCGATATTTCCTGGTATTCATTGAAATGTCTCGTTCTTCCAATGCCCCAACAAAAAACTGTTGTCTGAAATCACCAACCCTCCCCTCCCCGAAGTTTTGCATTTTGCAAGGTGAGAATGCTTACTTTCCTGCTGATAACCCTGGGTGGTCGCCATTTGAAGTGTTTACCTCTGTGAGAATGTGTCTCCATTTTTCCTCCCTGTAGTCTGATCATGTTTACTTTTTGTAGCGCCTGAACGCCAATCTCTCGCCGATTTATTCCCCCGTGCCCCACACCTGCCCCCTCCCTCCCTCCCCTCCGTTTCTTGCAAAGTGAGAATGCTGTAATTTCTTCAGCAGGTCGCCGAAATTTCAAGTGTTTACTAGTTTGGACGGCGAGGGGGTAACTGTCTCCGCCTTCTCGTTCGTTTCCTGTTCTTTTCCAGTCATGTTTTGAAGTCGCGTCCTAACCAAACTCTCTGACCGAATATCTTAACGAGCTAAGCATACTGCCTCATGAAGTGTGTGCTGATAGCCGCTTCTGGTCGGCAATCCCGCTGACACCTTGGGTGGAGGGAGACGCCATTTTGGAAATATTCATGTTCCGGTATCACAGTTTCTCTGTGCTTCCTGATCTTTTTTGCAGATGTCTAGTTCTAATTTCAAAGAGAAAAAATCTTTGCCAGAATTCCCAACACCACACGCAACTCCATCCAGCAGTAGGCTGTATCTTTTCTACCTCCCTTCCCCTTTTCCCTTGTACTTCCTAATATATCGTTTTTGTTGTTGCGCGCCAATGGAAATCTTTGCTTTAAATCTATTCCGTCCCCTCCCCTTCTCCTTCCCCCTTTATGTCTTGGCAAGTGAAGTGGCCAAACTTCAAATATTTACCAGTTTGGGATCATGTTCCCGTTTTTCTTTGCCCCTTGATTTTTTTGTGTGAATATTAAGTAGTTCTATTTCTCGCTGTTTTGTTTAGTTTTTCACTTGTTTTTCATCCATCCACCTTTCTAACCTTTGCCCACGTTCATGTTTACACAAAAGTGAGTATGCCTCTCTGACAACTCGCAGGTGGTCACAATATGAAATGTTTATCAGACAAGAGTTGAGAGTTTCAGTTCTTGAAATCTAAAGAGCTCTGCAAGTACGCTATTACGTCAGCAGCATACTGACAACTGGTGACGCGTTTTGAACCTTTACACACTCACTCACTCACCTCTCTCTCTCTCTCTCTCTCCTCTCTCTCTCTCTCGAAATCGAAATCGAAATCGAAACAAAACAAAGAATCCCCTTAAGTCTAAAAACTAACTGAGTCTATGGAAAGATATGGAGCAAAGAAGGACAATGTTCTGTTCTTTAAAACGACAAAACTGAAAACGAAAATCAGCTTTTAGCTTTGTCAGTCCATTCCTCTGGACGGTATGTTTGTAAATGATGTTTTTAGGACTCACTTTTTATTTTAGTTGCTTAGTTTTAAGCAATACATTTCACTTTTGTCTTTATGCTGAAGTCACATGTGTAGTGTAGGAAGGACTAGTTGTGGGACCTAATGCTACTATCCTTGAGTTAAAAAGTGTTTTGAGCTTTGAAGTCATAATTTACTTTCACTCTGCCAGACATGTGATTCAAGCATTTTTACGTACATTTTCTGATTTTGTATTGCCGAACTTCAAAAGTTCGAGCCTGTTGACTGTAACTGGTCAGCATTATTGCGAGTTCAAAATATGCTGTTCCCATGCCAGTAATAGGCAGACTGACATTTTTTTTCCTTTGGAATTGATATGGGGAGGAAAAAGACATAGGCTAGGGTAAGACCTCACGATCTGGCCAGCTGATGGGTTTTATGTGCAGGCTTAAGGCTTGTGCCATGATCATTCTGAATTTTCTCCATCACAGGACACCTGTGACGGTAGTGCACATGGAATTCATTCCCAGCGCGGAGACGTTATCTTGAGAAATTGAAACTGGAATTGGGTTCAGGACAGTTCATATTGCATACAGCCCAGCCGACCACTAAGGCCATATCAAAGGTTAAAACCATGATATAAGAACTTTTAAGTTTAATTACAAAGCCAACAGTAAAACAAAACAAAACAAAACAAAACAAAAAAGAAAGAAAGAAAGAAAGAAAAAAAGCTCATGATGAGCCTTTCACATCTATAAGCTATTCGAAATCTTTCACACACATACGATCATCTTAAGATAAGATGAAATCTGCTGATATCTTTAAAAAAAAAAAACACACAAAAAAAAACCCTTGAAAACTACGTCTGATGGAACACCTCTGAAGACGTTCTTCAAGGTGTCTGCCGTACAGCGCTTACGTCTCACATCATACAAGTAACAGCACTCAATGTGTTTAGTGCTGAGTAGCTCATCTCATGGTATAAACCATGGTACTTCTTCATTTTTTGAAAGGTATGAGTGTAGACAGTGTGACCTGCGTGTAACTTGCATAACACTGACTTATTTTAAGTCTTTACAAATTGTATTGTAAACAGAACAGAAATCCCCCCCCCCCCCTACCCAATTTTCAACACAACAACAACAACAAAAGAAACCTAAAAAACCCACACACTCACAGTGTGCACTCGCGTGTGCGCGAGAGAGACGAAGAGAGGGGGGGGGGGTCGAGTGGGGGACAGAAGTTGGCTGGGACACAGAACAGAGGGCGAGAGGTGCGTGAGAGACAGAGAGAGAGAGAAGAGAGACAGACAGACAGACAGACAAGAGAGAGAGAGAGAGAGAGAACGTTTATTTCAAATCATGGCTCCTTATTAGATTTCAGATTTCGCCACAATCGTGGACGGATGCAGTATTATTTAGAACATCGTGAATCGTCTTTAAAAAGCACACACACACACACACACACACACACACACACACACACACACACACACACACACACACACACACACACACACACACACACACACACACACACACACACACACACAACACAACACACACACAACCAACACAACACAACACACACACACACACACACACACACACACACACACACACACACACACACACACACACACACACACATGACACACACACAATACATAACACACACACACACACAATACATAACACACACACACACACACACACACACACACACACACACACACACACACACACACACACACACACAACCATTTCTTTCCCCTTCATTCTGCCTGCATACACAATATGTTTCTTCAACTACTTCACAGGGCCGAAAATCAAAGGCCAGTTCTGCACGAACAGTCGCCTAAGATCTCTCTCTGCATGAAATGATTCAAAACCCCAACATCACAATCGTCCCTCAGTTCAAATGTTTATGATAATCGTGGACCCACATAAGCGACCATCTGAATCATTTCATCTTCGGAGAGGGTAGTGGGAGGGACGAAGGGGGCGGGTGGTGGGGGGTGGAGTGTGGTAGGGAGGATGTCTACATGCATGCAGGCAACGCATGACTATGCACACATTTCCCCCGCTTTCCAACACGCACTCAGTACATACTGCGTCTACTGTGTTCTTTCTGTCTGCCTGTCTGTCTGTCTGTCTCTGTCTCTCTCTTTCTTTCTTCTTACACCACACACATAATGATAGTCCTCGTTAGGGTTCTTATGGCAAACAAATGTATTCGGAGTTCACACACACACACACACACACACACACAAAACACACACACACACACACACACACACACACACACACCACACACACACACTACACACACAACACACACACTCACACACACAACAACACACACACATACACACACACACTCACTCACTACTCACACACACACACACACACACACACATCACTCTCTCTCTCTCTCTCCACACACACACACACACACACACACACACACACACACACACACAGAGCAGGTGGAAGGGGAGAAGAGCGAAGAAGAAAGAGAAGAAAAGAACATAAAATTATCTGCAGGGAGTTGGAGGGGTGGGGGTGTTGGTGGTGGAAGCGCCAGTTCCCCTAAAACTGCACACATCTATTAGTATGTTCTGTATCAGGCGCAATTTACTGCTCACACTGGCGTCATTCACGGACACGGACACGGACACACACACACACACACACACACACACACACACACACACACACACACACACACACACACACACACACACAATACCATCCTGCAGTTTGCCGCTCAGCAAGGATGAAATAACAGTGACAAGAATGATATAATTGGTGCGTCAAAAACTGTGTGCTGTAACCAGAACTCAGCTATTAAACAAATAAGAGACAGACAGACAGACAGACAGGCAGGCAGGCAGGCAGGCAGGCAGACAGACAGAGACAGAGAGATAGATAGAGACAGACAGATAGAGAGAGTGAAAGAGAGAGACAGACAGACAGACAGGCACAGAGAGACAGACAGACAGACAGGCAGGCAGACAGGCAGGCAGACAGACATAGAGAGACAGATAGACAGACAAGCAGGCAGACAGGCAGACAGAGACAAAGAGAGAGAGAGGGGAGGGGGAGGAGGCAGAGAGATGGGGTTGACATACGGAAAGAAAGGGACAGACACAGAGAGACACAAATATGTAGAAGAACAAACAGGAGGACGGAGAGAGTAGGCAGAGCTGAAGATTGGGTAACAGAGATGTAAGGAGGGAGGAGTGAAAGATTAAGATTGGGAGGGGGAGGGGGGAGGGGGGGGGGCGAGGGGGGAGTCAGAGAAAGACAGAGAGAGCAACAGAGAGAGAGGGAAGAGAACAAAGGAGAGAGAGAGAGAGCGACGGAAAGAGACACAGAGAGAAAGAGAGAACGAGAGAACGACAGAGAGAGAGAGAGGGAGCAAGGGAGAGAGAGAGAGACAGCGACAGAAATAGACACAGAGAGAAAGAGAGAACGACAGAGAGAGAGAGAGAAAGAGAGAACGACAGAGAGAGAGAGAGATATAGAGATAGACCCACAGAGAGAGAGAGAAAGAGAGAGACAAGAGACAGAAAAACAGAGACAAAGAGAGAGAGAGCGAAAGTGAGGAAGAGAGAACAGAGAGACAGAGACAGACACAGACAGAGAGAGGCGGTGTAGGGAGAGTGGGGGGGGGGGGTGTAGGAAGGTAGGAAAAGGAGAGACAGTCAACCAGACAGACCATGGAAGTACAAACAGTACGCTTCCACGCACGCCAATGTGACAGAAACACTCCGATAGATAGACTAACAGAAACACTCGGTCTGATTAACTCGAGTCTGACAGAGAGACAGACAGACAGACAGACAGACAGAGATAGACAGACAGGGAGACAAACAGACAGACAGAGAGAGAGAGAGAGAGAGGAGAGACACAGAGAGAGAAAGACAGAGTCAGACAGACAGACAGACTGACAGACAGACTGAGCGAGATTCAAATTTACATTCAGATGCTTGACAGCCCACCGAAGACGCAGCATGAAGACTGTGCAGCGACATACTGCGTGCGCAGTGTGGTGGGCAAAACAACGAGCATTAGCACTTTCGAAAAACAAACACACAAACAGAACGCTCCAACAAAGAAAGAAAGAAAGAAAGAAAGAAAAAGGAAAGAAATCAGGTTTATTCCTGAAGGCCATGGCCCCTTAATTAACCCTTTGACTCCCGCACCCTATCCATCAACAGCAAAAACATAACTCCTTTAATTCCCTCACCTATCCACCAGCTTCCTTCGAGAAGCTGGTGGATAGGGTGAGGGAATCAAAGAGTTAAATGTTTGCTTTGCCAGCATGGTTGACAATGCAAGATGCATATGTGTGACAGGTTGGGGGACTCAAAATAAGAGGGTAGCAACATGGAAAAAGTCAAAACTACACAAGTCATGTATCCATACATACATACATACAGTGAGGCACAGAAAAGAGATCGGATAACAGGCAGAACGACACACACAGAGCTGCAGACAGAAAGAGAGTGGAGTAGGGAACGATGGATGGACAGCTTTGTCAGTCAGTCAGAGACACAACACACATCACAAACTCACACACGCATACACACATACACGCAAGTACACATGTATACACATACATACATATGTGAACGCACGTGCTCTCTCTCTCTCTCTCTCCTTTTCTCTCTTCCCCTCAGTCTCTCGTCTTTCTCTCTCACATACACATCACACACACGCATGCTCTCTCACACACATATATGTGAACGCGCGTGCTCTCTCTCTCTCTCTCTCTCTCTCTCTCTCTCTCTCACTCTCCTCCTCGTCTTTCTCTCTCACATACACACCACACGCACGCTCTCTCTCTCTCTTTCTCTCTCTCTCTCACGCACACACACACACACTCTCTCTCTCTCTCTTTCTCTCAAACACTCACACACACACACTCGCTCTCTCTCTCTCTCTCACACACAAACTCTCTCTCTCTCACCTCTCTCTCTCTCTCACTCACACACACACACACACACACACACACACACACACACACACACACACACACACCTCTCTCTCTCTCTCTCTCTCTCTCAGACAGGCAGCGCGAGTCAACGCAACATGGGTAAACGCAACATAGGAAAGCGTGTCTAGCTAGAGTCCCTTTTTTCCCCTGCATAATTATATTTTCTAATGAGAGAAACCCGATACATTAAAACTTGGATAATATTCTATTCTTATAATGTGCATCGACCATTTTTTGACATGGGCCGTTTGCGTTATATATAAATGAAACTGTTGTTGTTGTTATTATTAGCGTTAGATCATTATCATCATTATTATTATTTATTATCATCATTATTACTATTATTATCATCATGGTTGTTGTTGTTGTGTTGTTGTTGTTGCTGTTGTTGCTGCTGCTGCTGCTGCTATCCGATTTTTCAATGATGTGCCCAATGGAAACACAAACACGTAGCTCAAACCTCTTGGGTTTTCAAAACAAACATTAACTCTTTCACTTCCTAACCCTATCCATTATCATGACGTTGATGGACGGGGTGAGAGAATGGGTTAAATGACTCGTTAACTTCATCCAAACTAGTTAAATGATTATCAAGTAAGTATATGTATATGTGTTGATGTGTGTGTGTGTGTGTTTGTATATATATATATATATATAATATATATATATATATATATATAATATATATATATATTACAATGAATGCTTGTTTTTCTATATGTTGTTATATCCGTTGATTATGCACTGTATATACAGTATTTCAAGATGTTTGCAAATGCTATGTATTTGGAAATGAATAAAAACAAGTTAAACCCACACAAAATTATTGCTCAGGCAGTTCGGAGCACTGATTTGATTAATTATAACTGTATACGGTAACGAATACATTTACGACTGCGATCGGGGGATTTCAATTCAAATCCCATTTTGATAAACATCCTCACCATATCTAACAAGTGCATAACCTCAGCAATTGCGAGAGATCATACAAAACAGCAAAATACTCGACCGGTTGGTGGAGAAATCGGCGAAAAGACGCCAATCACCAGGTGCCGCTGCTGCGCCCAACCCTAACCCCATCCGCTACCCGGTTCAGCTCCGAACGGCTATCTTCCTCTTTGACGAAGCACAACACTGATTTGATTAATTATAATGGTATCACGAACATGTTCACGACTGTGATTATACTATTTATGATTTGTTTGTTTGTTTGTTTTTGTTTGTTCTGTTTGTCTGTATGTACCTACCTCATCTAGAAAGTTGCAAGGTGACTTCCAAGTTTGACGACTGTGCTGTGTCAGTCGATACCATGGACAAGTGCACCATTCCCTCGCTCTTGTAAGATTATGGCTTTTATCTGCTCTCTCTCTCTCTCTCTCTCTCTCCTCTCTCTCTCTCTCTCTCTCTCTCTCTCTCAGTTGACCAATGAATCTTTCCCCAACCCCATTCAAATGTCTCTCTCTCTCTCTCATCTCTCTCCCCCCACTCACTCACACATACACATACACATACACTCTCTCCACACACGCATACTCACATACTCTCTCTCCTCACACACACATAAACACACACACACACACACACGTGCATACACACACGCTCTCTCTCTCACATACACTCACTCTCTTAAGTCACACACACACACACAAACACACACACACCACACCACACATACATACATACACACATACGCTCTCTCTCGCACATACATTCTCTCTCTCTCTCTCTCTCTCTCACACACACACACACATCACACTCACACACTCACACACACACACACACACACACACACACACACGTGTGTTGTGTGTGTGCATAGTATCATTTTGACAGAGAAGAGGAGACAAAATCAGGTATCCCATATCCGTGCACGATTACATCTACAGTACATAGCTAACAAAGGCAACCTGACGCTCTGTTTGCCCATGTCCCCAACATAAACGTGTAAACAGATCCACGGTGTCCAATAACACGGACCTAACAGCACAGCACCTACACATTATATTGACTACCCACTGTTGCTGGCAGACTGGACCAGACAGACTCCCCCCCCCCCCCCCCCAGGACAATCGTACTTAGAGAGGTTTCCTTTGTGTTCATATTCTTCCCCTCCCCTCCCTCCCCTTGTGACCCCCCTCCCCCTCCACCCATTTTCTACGCAACCTTAATTTGGCCACAGAAAGCTGACACAGTTTTCACAATGAGATGATGATGAAGATGAGGATGATAATCATGATGTTATGGAGGTTCATCTAGGACTGAGACTGAGTGACAGGGCCGTATCAACGCTTACTATCACAATATATCTTGGCACCAACCAGTCCCGAGAGATACAGCCAGGTCCAAAAAGATACAAACACCTGCGTTGTTGATCATGAGATTTGAGCAATACCTTCAATGATGCATCCGTGCCGTGGAGGAGACCTGACTGTGTGGTCCCAATCTTCCCAGTGAGCTCACAGCACGCTCAGTTCTGGGTAGGAGCCGGTTGGCGACACACACACACACACACACACACACACACACACACACACACACACACACACACACACACACACACACACACGAACAAGAAAAAAAGAGTACTTTTTGGACTGCACTGATGTGGATTCGAACCCACAACATTCTAGTCGTCAGTCCGTTGCGCTAACCACCACACCACGGCGACTGACGGACTAGATAAAAGACTTTTAAATGGTTGACACGCGTATGGCTGAGGCTGTACAATTTGTAATTAAGAAGAGAAGGGTTATGGGTAGGGCTTAAGCTTGACCATAAGCCTCTTAGTCTTCCTTAATATGCAGCTGTGGGCAGTCATTATGTTTTTAATTTCCAATTGGTTCCGAGGATTTATCACATTTTATTTGCGTTTCATCCTGCTCTGATGATTATGTTGTTGTGAAAGTCGATAATTGTTCGTCATTATCGATCATTTATTGTCGGGGGGGGGGGGGGGGGGAGAGAAGCACATTACAATGATAAGCAGATTAAAACTGCTAGGACTGCAACAGTCTAAAAGGGGAGATAGGATGGTCGGAAAAATACGGGAGAGGGGAAGACCGAGGCAGAGACAGAATAATGACGGACAGAAAGCTGTACAAAGATAACACGACTCGGTGACGAAGCTACAGACAGTAAAAAAAACTAAAAATGGAACAAAAGACAACAAGCAATATTGATAAAGCTACACAGATAACATGACACAGAGACAAAGCTACAAAGACAATGACAAACAGCCACAAAGCTACAAAGAGGAACACTTACAAAGCTACACAGACAATGAGAAACAGTGACAAAGCTACAAAGACAACAGACAGAATGACAAAGCTGCAATGACAACAAAAAGCCTTGACAAAGCTACAAAGACAACGAGAAACAGTGACAGAGCTACAAAGACAAGGTAGAATGACAGCTACAACAACAAGATAGAGTGACTAAGCTACAATGACAACTAGATAGAGTGACACAGATAAAAGAAAAGGCTACAAAGCTACGAAGAGAAACACTGACAAAGCTACAAACACTGATAAAGCTACAAAAACGAGAAACACTGTCAAAGCTACAACCAGAAGATCATCAAAGCTACAAAGACACACAAAAAACACTGACAAAGCGACAAAGACAAAGATATAAAGACACAAAACACCGACAAAGGTACCAAGACAACCAGACATAGTGACAAAGCTACAAAGACAAGAAACACTGACAAAGCTACCAAGACAACCAGACATAGTGACAAAGCTACAAAGACAACAAGAAACACGACAAAGTACCAAGACAACCAGACATAGTGACAAGCTCAAGACAACAAGAAGCACCGACAAGCTACAAGACACCCAGACATAGTGACAAAGCTACAAAGCCGACCAGAAACAGCGACAACAGCTACAAAGGTAATGAAAAACCGTGCCAAAAAAAAAAGGAAAAAGTTCTATACATATATACATGTATAGAGAAACACTGCAATGAGACACAGAGACACGAGGGTGGAGTGGGGTGGATAATGAGGATTTTTTCCTTCAAATCCCTGTTTGACTAGTATAATGTGGATCGATGGGAACTATTCGGCACTCGATGAGCATGACCACCTCTGATTTGGCCAAGGTGGATCACATGCGGATCACGTGAGAGTCATAGATGGCTACACGAATTTCGGCCAACGACAGCTATTGTTTTTGATCTGGTGTATACGAAATGTAACACATTATTATGACAGTGAAGGGGGACGGCGGATACCTTGTTATTGTTTTTGTTATTTTTGTTTAAAGCCCAGCCGACTGCGCACAGCCATATCAGGGCTATAACCGTTTAAAAAAACACACACACTACTTCAACAGGAAAAAATATGTAAAGAAGATTTAAGTACACGTATCAATGCATTGGCGCACATAATCTAAGGAAATGCCCCTAGCGTTGACCACTCCGTCCAATTTATCACACAGGGGAGGGGCGGGGAACATGGGCTACATTTCTTTGGGCACGATTACACCTCATAATCAAGAGGGAAAGTCCGATCCTCTATATCTGTATAATCGTTGTTAATATTAAAACACAGGTCTCTGGGTGGATCAAACCACACAGTATCCATAATTATAAAGTATACATATATATATATTGTAGATAAACCAAAGAAACAAGACAACAAACTAGAGTTTTGAGCCTAGTACTTCGGCCAGTGGCCTTCCTCATTACACACACACACACATATATATATATATATTATATATATATTATATATATATATATATATATATATATATACACACAACACACACATATATATATACATATATTATAATATATATATATATATATATATATATATATATATATAAAATATATATTATTATATATATTATAAACACATATATACATATACATATATACGGCTGTCGCTGGCAGTAAGGCCGCGAGTTTTAATTCAATATACGTAAACTACCGCATCGTCCAGAAACGATGCACTGCATCTAGACAGTTTCGTGCGTACTCCACCCAACGTTGTTAATTGTTCTGCTACCCGAATCAATGTTTCAGACGTTATCTGCCATTTACCCAAGCACAGGCGAGATACTTTTTCATGGCCCACTCTAGGGGAGAATGGAAGAAAAGGAAAAGACTTATAACAAAGACACCAGACAAAGAAAGAAAGGAAACAAGAGACGGAGAGCTCTACTAAGGGAAGAATGGAAGGAAAGACAAGTCTATAACAAAGACATGAGACAAAGAAAGAAAGGAAACAAGAGACGGAGAGCTCTACTAAGGGGAGAATGGAAGGAAAAAAGTCTATAACAAAGACACCAGATAAACAAAGAAAGGAAACAGAGACGGAGAGCTCTACTAAGGGGAGAATGGAAGGAAAGGAAAAGTCTATAACAAAGACACCAGATAAACAAAGAAAGGAAACAGAGACGGAGAGCTCTACTAAGGGAGAATGGAAGGGACAGACAAGTCTATAACAAAGACATGAGACAAAGAAAGAAAGAAAGGAAACAAGAGACGGAGAGCTCTACTAAGGGAGAATGGAAGGGACAGACAAGTCTATAAACAAAGACATGAGACAAAGAAAGAAAGGAAACAAGAGACGGAGAGCTCTAGTAAGGGGAGAATGGAAGGAAAACACAAGTCTATAACAAAGACATGAGACAAACAAAGAAAGGAAACAAGAGACGGAGAGATGTACTAAGGGAAGAATAGAAGAAAAGGAGAAGTCTGTAACAAAGACAGAGACAAAGAGAGAAAGGAAGCAGAGACAGAGAGCTTACTGAGACAAGAGACGCAGCGTTAACAGTTTGACTCCAGCACCTTATACACCAGCTGCAAGAAAACTTCACTCTTTGACTCCCTCGAACCTTCCTGCAGGAAGCTGGTGGATGGCGTGAGGGAATCAAAGGGTTAAGTTTTTGCTTTGCTAGCATGGTTGACAATGCAGGATAGTGGTGGACAGGGTGCGGGAGTCAGAGAGTTAAAGACGCGACACGGTGACACAACTTCAAAGGCAACAAGTTCATATTGCTTATAGCCCAGCCGACTACTAGAGCCATATCAGGGCTTCAAAGACAACAAGACAGAGCTACAGTCACAGAGACCACAGACAAACAAACAGAGAGAGAAATAAAATGGAAAAACAGGCACCAGAAGAAAAAAAAATACGGAAAAAGAATCAGAACGCCTATTTAATGCAACCAGACAAGACATGCGCAACTTTTCGACAACTGGCCTTTGGATAAGCACCAGTGTCACATATATAGACTGGGTAAAACATAGTCTAGGTAGGGTCTCAGGACCTGGCCAGCTCGTGGGTTTATGTGCAGGCTTAAGGCTTGTGCCATGATCACCATACACAAGGCACCTGTGACGTTAGTGCATATGGAAGTCGTTCCCAGCGCGGAGACGTCGTCCTGAGAAACTGAAACTGAAACTGTCAAGCGTAGATCTAGACGTACAGATCACAAACGAACAAACACCAAATACAAAAAAAAATTTTTGTCTGGTTCCCGTTTGCTTGAACGCGAGCAGTCAGTCACACTCGCTTTTGAAAACACGGACAAACGACAAACAAATAGGAGTTCTAGGAAACGAAATGGGCAAAGCGATAAAGAAAAGACACAAGTCTCGGCATTATCATGAAGGGGAAGAGAAGAAAACCCCGAGCTCCGTTTTCTCTGCATGATTACGCCAGATAATGGGGGAAACCCGATCCTCTGTTTTGCCATGTTCTCAACACAAACGGACGGATCCATAAAAGACAGACCCCTTGGGTGTTCAATATACGGATCCAACCACACTCGCATGCAATCTCATAATTCTCAGCGAGCGAACCACCAGAGCAGGCCAGTCTCTGTAGAGTGCGCGTGCGCGCGCGCACACACACACACAGCCACACAACATGCGCGTCCCACACACACACACACAACATACACACACACATATACACACACACACACCACACACACACACACACACATACAGCACACATACACAGTCGCACACACATACACACACACACGCACACACATACACACAACACAAACACACACACCACACACACACACACACACACACACACACACACACACACACAGAGCATCCCGCCGCCACCACCCACAGACACAGACCAGTCACTATCCGGTTCCAAGATGTCTGGGGAATTTATTAATGAATGAGTAGAAGCAGGACGGCGAGATTTGTGTTGGAGAGCAAGAAGGCTTGGATGCGAAATACACGCGCTCTACCACACTGCCTTTCTTTCTTTTATTGTTGTTTAAAGCCCAGCCGGCTGCGCAGAGCCATATCAGGGCTATAACCGCTTCAAAACACACACAAAACTTCAACAGGAAAAAAAAAAATAAAGAAAAAAGAAAATTATATACACATATCAATGCATTCGCGCACTAATCTAAGGACATGCCCCCGGCGTAGGACCATTCCGTCCAATTTATCGCATAGGGGAGATTTAAAAAACACACCTGAATTGTACATAAGGGCACCAAAACATATAAAAATAGGCATAAGTTACCTAAAATTGCATCCGCATATCTCACCTCCTTAGAGCCAAAAATGCACTTAATACATGTACCCAATTATCAATCCGAAGAAAAAGTACGTAAGACTTTATCGAAAAAATACAGGTGAATGGACCATTTAGGCAGAAAATAAGTAGAAAAGACAGAAAGCAAGGCAACAAGGCAGAAACAAAGAGAGTGACAGAAAAGAGGAAATTTCTAGCACAGAATTTCCGGAAGGTGGGGATACTATTCATACTGAAAGAGCCCCCGGCAACCCAACGGGGGTACCACACTGCCTTTGCCCAGTTTAAAAAAAAAAAATAAAAAAAGAAAAGAGAAGAAAAGAAAAAAGAACAAAAACTGAAACAAGTGTCCAGATATGTTAACTGAACAGATAATACTACTTGCTGGGTGGCTGAAGACAGACAGGGTGGAAGATATGCTTGTGGCAACAATGGATAGATACATATGCAGGGTCATGATCGCCAACGTCATGCGGCAGGGCACTAGATGATGATGATGATGATGATGATGATAGTAATGATACTTTTATTTCCAACAATAAGTTATAAGCTAAAAGCCTTTTTTTTCCAAACTTGCCACTGACATGACATGACAGAATCTTTAACGTGCATATCTGGTATTCTGATTGCGTATATACATATGAAGGGTTTAGGCACTGGCAGGTCTGAACACATGTGACCTGGGAGATCAGAAAAAAATTCCACACTTCCACCTCCACAGTCTTCCCAACAGGCGGAGATGTCTGGACGGATTGAATCCAGGATCTCCTGACTGCAAGTCAGATGTTTAACCACCTGAATATCACTAAGACAGAGAGGGGCCTTCATAACAACGATCATCGCGAACAAGCAAAAAAGCTCTCCCTTGTGTGTGTGTGTGTGTGTGTAAGTGTGTGTGCGAGTGTGCGAGAGTGAGTGAGTGTGTGTGTGTGTGTGTGTGTGTGTGTGTGTGTGTGTGTGTGTGTTGTGTGTGTGTGCGTGCGCGCGCGCGAGTGTGTGTGTGTGGCGCGCGCGAGTGTGTGTGTGTGTGTGTGTGTGTGTGTGTGTGTGTGTGTGTGTGTGTCTGTCGTCTGTCTGTCTGTCTGTCGTCTGTCTGTCTATCTATCTGTTTGTCAGCCTCCTCCTTCACGTCAAATACCCTACAACGAACGAAAAGTCTTTGCTTGTAACAAACACGTGGTGCGCGCACAGCCTGTCTCCGCCTCTCACCCCCCCCCCCTCCCAACCCCCCACCCCCCACCCCATTTTTCCCTCACAGCAGTTATTCTTCCAAAAGGCCTTTCAACATTTTGACAGAAGGCCCACAACGCCCAAGCTGTTCGAACAGCGCATCGTGTAAAGTCTACATCATTCACACACAGGCAGAGCAGTCAATAACCACCACGTGTGGTAAGGCAGTTAAGCAGTCTGACAAACCAACCCAAACAAGGCCAAGCCAGGCCATAGTTTTCCAACTTAAAGCCCTGCACCATTTTGTCCCCCGATACACCGCACCCCCCATCTCCACTCCCCACGTCTGTACCGATTTGACTGTACATAATACAGCACGTGTACCGTACGTATACGTACACGGTCTCCCCTGCCCGCCTATGGCGCGCCGACCCAATAGGCACATCTGGTGCGGGGCCTGAATGGTCGTTAAAAACATTAATGTTTGATCAGCAGCTGATTAGACCATCAATCAACATCCAGCTCACTGCACTTGCGCGCGCGCGCGCGCCGCCCGGATCAATACCGTACCCTGCCACCCCACAAAAACCCACCCGCCATTGCCGGAAGGAAAAAGGAAAAAAGAAAAAAAAAACTTCCAACAGGAGCAGCCAGCGGGCGAGGCGGTGTAAAACTGCGCCCAGCAGTTATGTCATTGTTTCGGGTAACTAAATGCCAGTCCCCACCCCGCCCAAAGCTCAGACTATTCTAATGATGATTACACCATGGGTGTAGTTTTATTCCAGCAGATTCCAAACCCAATATTCTAAAACAACGACTACCACCTCCAGCCATGGGTGGAGTCCTTATCTGACAAAGTTTCAATCAATTTCATAATTTCCTCGTTAGTTTCAAAATCACATTTAACATTTGCGGCCTTACAGGCTACACAGTATACCGTCTGTATGTATACAATAACAAACTCTGAGCAGGCTTCCTTTTTCGTGCTGGCAATCAATGTTTGTATAAAAAATAATAATAAAATAATAATGGCATTTATACGACGCCAAATCTTGCAACATCAATCAAATCAAAGCACGCACTCTCATCATTCACCGAAGGCATTCCCTTGCAATGATAAAAACTCAAAGGTACAACACACACAAACCAGGAGGGGGAGGAAAGGAGGAAAGTAAGACGAAAAAGTGGGCTTTTTTTTTTTTATAATCTCCCCTTGATTTTGAAAATAGGCTAATAAAATCAGGGTAAAAAGTAATAACTAAACACACGCGCGCACACATACATACACACACGCGCGCGCACACACACACGTGCACACACATATACACATTCAGATTTTTAACAAATATGCTATTCATCAGTAGGCTACTTTCCAACAAGACGTTTGACTGATTGAAGTCAATAAAGATGAAAGTTTTGCCCTGTAAACTTTTCTTCTACTACCGTGAAAGATTTTCAGCTACTTATGATTCGATGCTCAGCCAAACTTTGGTCAAAACGCAGACATGAAAAGGAGCCACAAACTTTATGTTGGTGACAGTAATCTGATCGCTGATTGGCACTCTGAAACTGGGCCTGACGAGTCCTCAAATCTGATTTACACCGCCATTTCGCGGATTCGGCTAATACAAGGATTAACGGCAATACTGTTTCCCACAGAACATTTCCATTTGTAACAAGACGATCCGCCGCAACCGGTGGTGAATATCGGAGACATCAATAGTAACATATCTCTGATAGTATCAACGTTTGAGTGCGATGAACCTCTTCTGAACTCTAAACTCGCTCCAATGAAACTGACAGTATCAAAATAGTTTGACAATCTAATGAATCTTCACTATAATTTTCTTTCTTTTTGTTAATCTTAAAAACTCGTTTGTCTGCATTTCCAAATTACAGAACATGACCGACAGAATTATCGTTGTCTCATTTTGTCGGAACCTCCTCTCGTGAAACAGTTCCACTCTTATCTACGAAGATACTGAAGCAGACGTCTAACACTGATACAATCACAACCGAGTTCCCTCCCCGTCTGCACGTGCCATGATCTCGTCTCAACGAGACGTCCATTGTTCCATTCCAACGCCATTAATTTTTTAAGTTAACAGAATTAGGTTTCCTTCCTCTATTTCGCTTTCTTTTTATCTAATGCTGGTTTCTGATTTTCCTACAAAACTAAAGTTTCGTTTTCTTTTCGTTAATAGTCAGCTTCAAAAAACCTTTCGAACGAAATCGCGTATCAGGTTTAAATACTAGATCTAGTCGTAAAGGAATCGCCTGTTTAAAGTCGTTACGTTAAATCTTTTTTTTTTTTTTTTTTTTATTAATGGGGCACAAACAAAAAAATCGGTTGTTGCATTGCATCGTATTTCGTGGCATTCTGATTTTAGTCTTCTACTTTTTGTTTAATCAATCATCTTTTGAGTCTCTAAAACAAAATCACGTATCAAGTTACAACAGCGATACTGGTATTGTCAGTTGTCAGTGTTTTGATCAAGAAAAGAAGTGTGCTGTAAAAAAACCCAAAAAAAACCTGTACACATTGTTATGCTATAGATCTATAGTGTTTTTTTCAGGCTGGCTGGTTCTGTTGATAGGCCTGTGGATTCAAGACCTGAAGTCTTGTTTGCAGAGTTCCGTCAACACTGCAATACATTACTGGTCTATTCAAAGCCCATTTTAATTTCTAAAAAAAACAAAAACAAAAAAAAACTGTAGTCATTCTGATGGTGTCAGTTCAGCCACATTTCAAAACATGGGTTATGTGCAGGTACTAAGAATCTTCCAAACAACTGAATGGTAGATGTTTACAATCAAATAAAAGAATTGGGTGGAGCGCACGTCGAATTATCGGACTGCAATGAATCCTTCTGAACAAACAGTGAAATCCAATTTTCCTGTTTGTGGCATTTTGTTTGCTTGCCAGCTTGTCTTCTTTTTGTGTTCCCCGTTCTCTCTCTCTCTCTCTCTCTGTGTATGTGTTGTGTGTGTGTGTGTGTGTGTGTGTGTGTGTGTGTGTGTGTGTGTGTGTTTGTGTGTGTGTGTGTGTGTGTGTGTGTGTGTGTGTGTGTGTGTTTCTGTGTGTGTATGCCAGACACACGTATTTCTGTGTTTCTCGTTACTGCTGTGTGTGCAATTTGTTTGGCACCCAAAACGTGGATTTTTATAATCTCTGTTCCCATTTTATTTTCAAATGTTATCAACTTCGTTCAAATTGATCACACCAATCCATTTACTCATTATGGGGCTTGGATGGCGAAAGAACACACACACACACACACACACACACACACACACACA
>CM060315.1:29285686-29288186 GCA_030674185.1 Monoplex corrugatus | reverse complement strand
CCACCACTGTCAATCATGCTAGCAGAGCCAAAAAAAAACAAACTTAACCTTTCGACTCCCTCAAAAAAAGGATTAACCCTTTTTACTCTCTCATCCTATCCACCAGCTTCCTGCACGAAGCTGGCAGACAGGGGAGATAAACTGAAAGGGTTAGGGCCCTCTCTCTCCTCCTCCTCCTCCTCCACTCCTAACTTCTGCCTACTGCCTAATCCTACTGTCAAGCTGCCTCTTTATGACTGTGTTTGTCCGAGATCGTCTTTCCTAGAATATCCCGAAGAGGGAAGAAGAAAAAATTAAAAACAGGATTTTAACATGACACGTCATCTCTGGAGTCTTGCCTCCATCCTCCGCCCCCTTTTTTAACCCCCCCCCCCCTTTTTTTTTTTTTTAATGTTTGTTGTTTTATTTTATCTATCTAACTACGCCCACTGAGTAAGGGTTGATGACAAGAGACGCGCATGATTCATAATTAACTGAAAATGTCAACTGACTAAGTTACACTAGTTATTCGTAACCCTTTCTTTTTCCCCCTCTCTCTTTGTCTGTCACGTGAGCGGGCGCGGCGCGCGCGTACACACACACACACACACACACACACACACACACACACACACACACACACACACACACACACACACTGTTATTGTTGTTATTGCTATTGTTGTTTAAAGCCCAGCCGACTGCGTACAGCCATATCAGGGCACTAACCGCTTCAAAACACAAAACTTTAACAAGGGAAAAAATGAAAAGAAAATTATGTACACATATCAATGCATCCGCGCACATAATCTAAGGATATGCCAACGGCGTTGACCATTCCGTCCAATTTATCGCAACAGGAGATTTCAAAAACACACCTGAATACAAATTTAAGCATACCTAAGGACACCAAAACATAAAAACAGGCATAAGTTACCTAAAATTGCTTCCGCATATCTCAGCTCCATTGAGCCCCAAACGCACTTGAGACATGTACCCAATTATCAATCCTAAGAAAAAGTAAGACTTTATCGAACACAGACAGGTGAATGGACCAGCAAGGCAGAAAGTGATAGGAAAAAAATGTCAGAAAGCAAAGAAACAAAGCAGAGACAAAGAGAGTGACAAATAAGAGGAAATTTCTAGCACAGAATTTCACACACCGTCTAAGAGCACATATGTGAATAGACGTCAAAAGAAATAACGAACACACACACACACACACACACACACACACACACACACACACACACACACACACACACACACACACACACACACACACACACACACACACCATAGAAAGAGAGTAAAGGTGTTGGGGGAGTGGGGAATGAGTGAGTAGTGGGGTACTGTATTCGAACTGCAAACCAATTTACGAAAAAGATATAACCTACATTCGTAAAGCGTTACTATTTGTACAATAAACACACACCTTGTACAAAAAAAAGCTTAGAACTTACATACATGCATACTGTCTGAATAATAAATGATCACACAAACAGTGAGACACAGAAAGAGGACACATCTGGCGGTTCTGCCTGTGGACAGTGTGCGTATATATATCAACCCTGCCCATGTCTGTTTTTCGACAACTCTTGTGTTCTCCATCAGTTTGTAACGCACGATCCGCCTCTTTGATGGAAGCCGTCGTATGTATGCCAGCTGTTCGATGTGTTCAATTTCTCAACCTGACTGACTCAACCGCACTCTCTGAGAAGACACAGCGTGTGTCTGTAAAAACCGAGACGTGTGTGCAGCCAAAAATAAATAAATAAAATAAACGAACACCTGTATGTGTGTGTGTGAGGCGGGGGGGGGGGGTGGAGTGTGCGTCTGTGTGTATGTATGTGAGAGAGAGAGAGAGAGAGTGTGTGTATATACATATATATATATGTGTGTGTGTGTGTGTGTTGTGTGTGTGTGTGTGTGTGTGTGTGTGTGTGTGTGTGTGTGTTTTTTTGACAGACAGAGATAGTGTGTGTGTGTGTGTGTGTTGTGTGTGTGTGTGTGTGTGTGTGTGTGAAAGAGAGAGAGAGAGACAGAAACAGAGAGACACAGAGATATAGACAGAGAGTGCACGCGACCGCACTCTGTCTCTGTCTCTGTCTCTCTGTATGTACGTGTGTGTGTGTGTGTGTGTGCGCGTGCATGTGTGCGTCCGTGAGAGATAGACACACACACATAGACAGAGAGAGATAGCATGCGTGCGTGTCTGTTTCTGTCTGTCTCTCTTTCTCTCTCTCGCTCGCTCGCGCTCTCTGCGCGTGCGCATGCGTGTGTGCGTGCGTGCGTGCGTGCGTGTGTGTGCACGCTGTGTTCGCTAACAAAGAATTTTCATCACACTGGGCAAAAGTACCCTACAGCAAAATGATACCCATCACAGCAACAATGGAAGCGACGGGCCTTTATGAGAGCCAACGACAGACGTAGACCTATGGTTATGCACGACCTTTCGTTGACATCCTACTCGGAGCGTAAATTCAATCAATTCCCTCTTGGATATACTTAGAGTCTTACT
>CM060315.1:29270686-29283186 GCA_030674185.1 Monoplex corrugatus | reverse complement strand
CGTCATTGACGGCGATCAACGCGGCATACACTCGGAATGACTCATCAGCGGTGCTCTACAAGTCGATACACGTGCGATAAAATTCCAACTGGTTCCATTTTCCTTACGTTTATAGTTGCGCGACACGGTTAAATCAAATCTAATCAAATCAATTCTGTCTGTCTGTCCGCAATCTCGATGATCATCTCTGTTCGCTCGTACAGGTTCGCCTCCATAAAATGAACGGTTGGAAGATCCACAACCTTCCAAGCTACTCACCGATTCAGGTAGCTAGGTAGGTAGGTATATGAATGTGGCTCTGAGGCAATGGACTTTAAGATTTCAATTTGATCTTCAAGTGGATCAGAGATCACACAAATGCCCCCAAACTGGATCTTGTGATATCGACACTACCCTGACCTCGGGGTAATAGTAACAGCTATAACTAATGTAGCCCTGTCAGCTCAGTTGTTTTAACCCTTTGACTCCCGCACCCTATCTACCAACTGCAAAAACTTAACCCTTTAATTCCCTCACCCTATCCACCAGCTTCGTAGATGAGGGAACCAAAGGGTTAAGTTTTTGCTGGTCACAACAGGAAAGCTAGAGGGAAAGAGCACCAGGTAAACCCAGGGAGAAAATATTAGAAAGTTTTGCAGAGTGGGTGGGGACAAGAAAGGTAGGAGGTCACGCGGCATTGCATGTGATGATGATGTCTGCGAATACAAGGTTTCGCACAAGTTCAACGAGTCTGCCAGGTGACTGCTGGCATATTTGGGTGGAGCGCATGCGGAATTGTCTGAATGTGACGAATCCCTCCCATACGAACGTCACATGGAAAGCTCGTAAGCCCACAGACCGTAGCAAAATCGATTGGCTGCTCATGGCCTATATCTGCCTTTCAGAATCAATCCTTACATGTTATTTTTGTGGGATTTTAAGTTATCATTGTTGCTTGGTAAATAATGCTGTATTCATGTGGCGACAGCTTGCTCCCGTTTGTGTACTATGCACACTTTTTCTCCACTTTCGTTTTCTGTTTCCATAAGCAAGTTGTAATTTTTGGGCACATCTGACTGTAAACTTCTTGCTTTGTAAGGTTTTCTACGCTCAGTAACCCCACCACCATCACTACCACCCATGGGATGGGGGGCTCTTTCAGTATAGTATCCCCACTTTCTAGAAATTCTGTGCTAGAAATTTCCTTTTTTCTTTGTTTCTGCCTTGTTCCTTTGCTTTCTGTCATTTCTTCCTATCGTTTTCTGCCTTGCTGGTCCATTCACCTGTATAATAATTAATAATAATAATAATTACAATATTTATATAGCGCAAAATCTTGATAAAAACAAATCTAAGCGCTGTATGTACTTGATAAAGTCTTATGTACTTTCTCTTAGGATTGATAATTGGGTACATGTCTTAAAGCGATTTTTTTTCTCTAGGGAGATGAGATATGCAGAAGTAATCTTAGGTAATTAAAGCCCGTTTATATAATATGCTTTAGTGTCTTTTAGTTATGTTTAATTTTGCATTCACGTATGTTTTTAAAATCCCCTGGGTGATAAATTGAACGGAATGGTCAACGCCAGGGGTATCTCCTTAGAGTATGTGCGCGTATGCACTGACATGGTTGTTTTTTCCCTGTTGAACTATAATGCTATGAAACAGTTATAGCTCTGATATGGCTGAATAAGCAGTCGGCTGGGCTTTGAACAAAAATAATAACAACAATAACAAAAAATTCATTAATATAATCTTCTGTTTTTCAAACAGTTCTATGTTACAATTACATGAATTGAAACAGGCTGAGTCTGAAGTTCGGAGTTGTTTGAAAGAGATTCACAGCACTCAGAGAGTTCTACATGTGCTCCACCCAAGCCTGCCAGCAATTAGCCAGCAGACTCCCTGATCTTAAGCAAAACCTACACACTGGCAAGGTCTTCAAATGGGGAGAGGGGAAAGGGACTTATGAAACACTAAGCTGACAACACCAGAATGATAGAAACATTAATATGGGCAGCGAACAGGCCAGTTTTCAATGTTGCCAGCTGGGATTGAACTCGAGGTAACAGATTATTGAGTTCAAGGCTCTCTATCTATCAAAAGAACCATCTGTATGACACAGAGTCTACGACCAATGCATTCTGCCCACAGTCACCTACGGTGCAGAAACGTGGAATCTAACCACACAAAAAATCGCTTTGAAACTAAGAACCATGCAGCGAGCACATGAAAAAAAACAACCCAACATAAAACCATTCTTGATATCCACTGGAAAGATCGCAAAACGGCTCAGTGGATCAGAGAAAGAACAAAAGTGCGAGACATCCTGGAAACCATCAACAAACTGAAATGGAACTGGGCAGGACATCTCATCCGGAGAACGGACAATCGTTGGACCACAAAAACCACGTTCTGGATTCCAAGAGACATCACTCGCAAAAGAGGAAGACAGAAAAGTAGATGGAGAGACGAACTAAATGGATTTGACAAGAACTGAAGAAGAAAAGCTCTGGAACGAAGCGCATAGAAGAAGCTGGGGAAGGCCAACGTCCAACAACGGACTTTTGATGGCTGAAGGATAGATAACATGACACAGCAAAGTTATTAAGCTCTACCTGTTTGACATCCCCGAGAGCAAGGTGCGAATGCCACAGCGTGCCACAGAGTTGCCAATCTTCTTAGAACCTATCGGCATCTCTATGGTAGGCCAAAGGTTTAGGTTTTTCCCTTTACATCCACCGCCTTATCATCTGAACACTCACACGACCGACCCGTCAAGTGCGACAGCTGAGTCATGATCGAATCAGTGACCGTAGCCTATATTTTACCCAAAATACAATGATCACAAAGCCGGTCCGCGTACAAGGAAAAGAGAAGTCTAAATGTGGTACCCGGTCCCCACTTTGATCGGTTTATTATACTACGTCTCACTCTCTCTCTCTCTCTTTAAAAAGGTTTTTGAAGCTGTGGTAATTACGAAGTCCGATGCCTTACAAATCGGTCCGCAACACTCCCTGGAAGTGCGTGGGGTAGGATGGGAACAGGAGAGGGATAATAACATAACAACGCGAGAGAGAGAGAGAGTCAGAAAGGAACAGAGAGGGAGTCATAAGGGAACAGTCATAAGGGAACAAAGAGAGAGTCAGAAGTTAACAGAGACAGAAGGTGGGAGAGAGAGGGAAAGAGGGGAGAGAGAGAAAGAGGGGAGACAGAGAAAGAGAGAGACAGACAGACAGACGGGAACAGAGAGACATAAGGAAACACAGAGAGAGAAAGGGAGAGAGAGACAGACAGACAGAGAGACAGACAGACAGACAGAGACACAGAGAGAGAGTTAATTTCTGTGAACATTTCAAGATCTGACGTTTCCAGTTCAATATCTACCTGTCCACACGATAAAAACAGGCCTCTTCGCTGCCCACACTAATGCTTCAAATCTTCAGGTTTTCAGCTTCATAGGCCGATTTCATAGAACTTCTCCCCTCTCCCCCCCCCCCACCCACGCCCCCACCTCCTCCTTCCCCCAGTTCAAGACCTTGCCAATGCACTGGTTTTACGCATGTTCAGACGACTGCTGGCGGATTTGGATGGAGCATGTAGGCGCGATAAATCCCCCTAGAACAAACTCCAAACTCCTGGGAATTGGTTGGTTGAGTTCACGTTCGTAGCCCTAAGGTGGCCCCGTGACCGAATGGGTATGAAATATTCAAATGAACGAAAGGTTGCTTGCTTGTTTGATATGTCTTGCCACTACAGACATCTTATATACCCACACATAATTTAAAAACTTACGTCTATTGTTTTCCATTCCAGGAAAATCGGTGTGTATGTGGTGTGTGTGTGTTGTGTGTGTGTGTGTGTGTGTGTGTGTGTGTGTGTGTGTGTGTGTGTGTGTACGTGTGTGTGTGTGTGTGTGTGTGTGTGTGTGTGTGTGTGTGTGTGTGTGTGTGTGTGTGTGTGTGTGTGTGTGTGTGTGTGTGTGTGTGTGTGTGTGTGTGTGTGTGTGTGTGTGTGTGTGTGTGTGTGTGTGTGTGTGTGTGTGTGTGTGTTGTGTGTGTGTGTGTGTGCGTGTGCGTGTGTGTGTGTGTGTGTGTGCGCGCGCGCCTAGCAAACGATCTGCACAGAAATGAAACGAATTCGCACCACTTCTCATTTGTCCCAAACAAAAATTTATCAGAAGTGGACGAAATGAAGCAGTTTAATATCACGCTGTGGAGTAACCACAAACCTCACTGCCTGTTTTGTCATTTCGTGGAGTCAAGAAAAAGATCATTTGATGCCCCACCCACCACATATCAATGCATTTGCACACACAATCTACATAATATGCTCTTGGCATTAGCGTGTATTACCAATTTATCACCACGGGGGTTAAAAAGCAAACCAGAATACAAATTACATAAACACAACTAAGTAGACTTAAATATAATAAAACAACGCCTGCATTACCTAAAACTGCTTCTGCGCACCACATTTCCTGAAGCCAAAATTGCAGTTATACATTACACAACTAGCGATTCAAATAGAAAGCATATCAAGGCTTTAAAGAACACAGGCGAATGGTCCAGCAAGGCAGAAAATGATAGGAAGAGATGACAGAAAGCATAGAAGCAAGGCAAAGAGAGAATGACAGAAAAGAGGCAATGTTTAGCATAGGTTTTCTAGGAGGTGGGGAGACTATCTATGAGACTATCTATACTGAAAGAGTCTCTAGTATCCCCTACTGAGCAACTCCAGTGAAACCAAACTGTGTCCATCATGGATCCACACACTGTAGACAGGGTAACTCCTGTGCAGTTAAAATGCAAGTAACTTATATCAACAGTTGAGAGCCCAGACCTGAATCTGGCACCACAAACTTCAAGATCAATAAGAGAAAGTGACTTGAAAGTAATATGGAGCACTGTTACTAAAACCTTTGTCCATAAATAGATCAGAGAGATACACGATAGTGTATTATACTGTATATCATTCGTTGAAAAAGTGACAGTGCATTACACTGTATATCATCATTCTAATGACTCTGACAAATATTACTTGACTTCACTTATTTCAACAGTTTCCGTGAAAAACAAACTACAATCTCTCTCTCTCTCTCTCTCTCTCTCTCTCTCTCTCTCTCTCTCTCTCTCTCTCTCTCTCTCTCTCTCTTTCTTTCTTTCTTTCTCTCTCTCTGCTTCAAATAACAGCAATACACACACACGAACAAAGCACAAGCTCAAACAAAGAAGAAATTTGAAAAAACGATAGTGTATTATACTGTATATCATTCGTTGAAAAAGTGACAGTGCATTACACTATATATCATCATTCTAATGACTCTGACAAATATTACTTGACTTCACTTATTTCAACAGTTTCCGTGAAAAACAGGCGAACACTATACAAGGAAGCACAAGAAATGAAAATCAACCCTTTTACTGATACACATTTTTTTATAATTACACTGGGTGTGTCACTGTCAACATTACCAGGGGAAAAATTTTTTCCAAACAGGATATCGTATGTCTTATTTAGTCTACAGATCCTATGAATGTGAATAATGGGTTGCATGAAATATAACACTGTTGTGTGTGCTAATGAATGTGTGCAGAGAGCATGTAGTATTCTTTATGTGCACTTGTGTATACACAATTTCTTTTATATATAGGTAGAAAGAAACTCTAGGGAGAGCTAGACAACAGAAGGTCTTCAGAGAAGTAACCCCCTTTAGACAAGTGTTTCGGCCCTGAATTCCTTACACTCTCGGGGGGCCGAGCCACATCCAGGTCATGACTCCTGGATGCCCTTCTGCTGTTGTCTATTTTTATTTTTATTTTTCCCACGCCGGGGAGCGAACCTGGGCGATTCTGCGCTTCAGAACTGCGGTACGCGGTTTTACCAATGTGCTAACGGGGCACACATCATCTGTAGGGAATTTAATCCTTATGAAGTTCACTTTTGGTTCCTCCTTGCCCAGATCCAGCTTGAGCTCCTTTCTGCTGCCTCTGCCATCGCTTTAAGGGCTCTAGTCCTCTTCTTCCCAGAAATGGCGAGTTGTTTCATGAGATCATAAGCGGAGGTGCCCACAAACCCTCTTGCCCCGACCTCTATGGCGAAGATTTTGACCCGCAGACCTGCTTTCTTCAGGGTGCTGGCAAGACCGGCGTATTTTTCGGTCTTGTAGATATGTGCTTCTTCCATTCTGCTTTCGTATGGCACAGTGAGTTCTATCAGAATCACTTGTTTCGAGGAGTCAGAGTGGAGAGCGATGTCTGGTCTCATGCCTGTCTTGCTGATGACATCTGGGTAATTTCTCCACTCTGGGAGGTCTGCTGTACACTCCCAGTCGACTGCTCCATCCAGAAGACCCTTTGGCAATGTGCTGGTTGTCATAGCACTTTCGGGCCAGACCTGTTTCCCTCCTGCTTTGTAGAACGTTGTCATAGCAATTGGTGCGTTTGGGGTCATGGTTTTTTCGCTAACCACGTCTGTGATCACTTTCAGAACTTGGTTGTGCCTCCATGTATACCTTCCTTGGGCTAGCGCTACTTTGCAAGAGCTTAGGACATGTTCCACTGTTTGTTTCTTCTGACAGAGCGGACATACTGGGTCGTCTGATTTCCCCCATTTCACTAAGTTTGCATTCGAGGGGAGCAGGTCATATACAGATCTGAGGAGGAAGCTTATCCTTAGAGGAGCCATGTGCCACATATCGTTCCAGCTGAGACTTCTTTGGAGTGCACTGTCCCATGTTGTCCATTGCCCCTGTTGACCTTGCTGGACTGCCTTCTGCACTCTTTTGACATCTTCTTCTTCCTTCAACTCCTGTATGATCATGTCTCTTTTTTCCTTCCCTTTGGCTTTGGACCACCACTGCATTTTTGTTGCTCCCAGTCCCTGTCTGTTGGTTTGCGTGTGTCCAATTATTTCTTTGATGCTGAGGTTTCTCTTGGCATTGTTTACAGCCTCTTGGACTTTCCACTTTCTGCCAGTTCTCAGCTTTGGATGAACTGATCTCACGATATTGTCTTCCGATTCCTCCAGCATGCTCAACAGTCTTGCTTTTCCAACTTTGTATTCCTCCACTATGGATTTGAGAGGTAGCTTCAGCATTGCTTGACGACAGTAGAATGCAACATCAGTGAGACCAGGTGGGACACCGAGCCATTTTCTTGTGTATTTGTTGATTTTGGCTTCCATTGCTTCGACTGTGCTGGTGCAAATGTCATAGATTAGCAGTGGCCACAGCAGCTTTGGTATCAGCATAAACTGTAGACACCAGACTTTGTATTTGCCTGGCAGTCCGCAGTTATCTATTTTCTTCAGGCCTTCTTCTGCTGTTTGCTTGGTTTCACATCCCCTTTGTGTGTCTTTCAGGGAGTCATCATACCATCTTCCGAGACTTTTTACTGGCTCTTCTGTGACAGTGGGGATGGCTTGGTTGGCTACCATGAATTTGACTGAATCTGCCACTTTTCCTTTTCGCAGTGAGAGACTTCGGGATTTCTTAGGTTTGAACCTCATTCTTGAAGAGGCACAACCAGCTAATCCCTTTATCCAGAGCTTTCAAGGAATTTGGTGTGTCATCTTCCTCACTCTGGACATCAAACCGCTTTCAACCATAAAGCTTTCATGAGAAGCGATTTTTATTATTTCATATTCCATAAACTTTTTTCTCCACATAACCGCCATAAAACATACAATATGGATCGAATAAACGATATATATATATTATATATTATATGAACAGACGTTGCCGACAAACAAACTCCATACAGCATACAAACACACATGACATTTTATACACTGGAGGTTCAAAAATGAATATCAAGATCTAATGCATATGTCAACATCCTTTCAACAATGTTTTTCTCTCAAACTACCTTTTTTTCTGTATGACAATCAAATATCAACGACCAATGTGGTATCAGAAATTACATCAATCCATACATGTATACAAAACAAGTATTGTTCCCAAAGAAACAACTTATAAAATACAAAACATGTATGACAATATTCTTAACAATGAAGGTTTTATTGTGTACATCAAGATTTAAGAACATGTCACGAAGAAAGAAAAGAAAAAAAAAAGTTTTCTACGGGGAGAACATTAGCATATTGTCGTTCACCGAGCATCAAAAATGGACAAGTCAGAGTGTATTTTGGCATTATACAGTTCAATTTTGAATCTCAGATTCAGCTTTATTTGGAAAGTATGTACATTCGAAACACATTTGTCAACATTGCGTTTGTAGATAATAATTGTGCAAGCATTATCATAAGATCAAATATTCTGTTTTTACATTCTGATCCAGCACTGAACAACACTAGGTTTCGGTACACATGATCTCTCTCTCTCTCTCTTCTCTCTCCCTCTCTCTCTTTCTCTCTCTTTCTTTCTTTCTCTCTCTCTGCTTCAAATAACAGCAATACACACGAACAAAGCACAAGTGTGTGTGTGTGTGTGTGTGTGTGTGTGTGTGTGTGTGTGTGTGTGTGTGTGTGTGTGTGTGTGTGTGTGTGTGTGCGGTGCGTGCGTGCATACGTGCGTGCGTGCGTGCGTGCGTGAGTAAAAACACTGGAAAAAATGCAAGTAAACACATCACTGCAATTGAACGATTAACACAAATAATCGAAGGATTATGCCCCTAGCATCAGTCATTCGAAAGAATGTATCACAGGGGCGGATTAAAAAAAGCAAACCTAAATTATTATGCAAATATATTCATTAACATACATACAATTACATTCATGGTGGAAGCTGGTGGATAGGGTGAGGGAATCGAAGGGTAAAGTTTTTGCTTTGTTGTCATGGCTGACAATGCAGGATGCTGGCGGACAGGGTGCAGGAGTCAAAGGGTTAAAATTGCCACTAACAGGTTTAACAGCAAGCTGACTGGCTCTGATGATAAGAGTTGTGGACTCAAGATTGATAGATCTTGCAACATAAAAACTGGCCTGTTCACTGCCCAGCATAATGCTTCATTCATTTTGGTGGTGTCACCTTAATGTTTCATAAGTCTCTTCTCTGCCTTCCCCATTTCAAGATCTGCTTTGTCAACCATACTCATCTAGGAAAAAAACAAACAAACAAAAACGAACTCTCTGACCCCCTCATCCAATCCATCAGCTTCCCGCAGGAAGCTGGCGGATAGGGGTGAGGGATCCACAGAGTTAAGTTTTTTCATTTGGTGGATAGGATGCGGGAGTCAAGGGGTTAAGCAGCCCACCCTATAACTGCAGGCAAAGCTGGGTGGAGCGCATACAAAGTTGTCTGAGTGTAATGAATCCCTGTTGAACAAACTCCGAACTTACTGATACAGATCAGTAATAGCCTAAAGCCATTATGCTTAGATTAACAATAATAAAGACATTCTGTTTGAATGAATAATAATAAAAGGACTACAAATATTAAGTACAGTTTCATTATTCATAGAATTATGAACTGCCTACTGTTTTAATTCAAATATATTAGTATAACTGTCTTTTTTAAGTATCATACTGTTTAACACAAAAACAATGTTAGCTTTATTGTGTGCCGTATACGGTACTGCGCTCTATGGCATTACATAGCATACGTGATTTTGAATCATATCCCCCACCCTCCCCTCTCAATCTGTGGGGACACACAATTTTTCACTGTCACTAGCTTCAGGGTCTTCTCGGGTTTCAAAGCAAACTGCACGAATCTATTTACGGTCTTCTGCGGTTTAACTGCAACATAATCTTAACCCTTTGACTCCCACATCCTATCTATCAGCTGCAAAAAAAAATTAACCTTTTGATTCCCTCACCCTTTCCGCCAGTTTCCTGCAGAAAGCTGGCGAAAAGGGTGAGGGAATCAAAGGGATCAGTTTTTGCTTTGCTTGCATGGGTTAGCAATGTAGGATGCTGGTGGACAGGGTGCAGGAGTCAAAGGGTTAATCTATTACTGAATTATATTTTCCGTAACGTTTTCTTATGCAAATGTACCATACAGTGATATACTGTTTTTAGTCGACATCTTGTACCAATCGAACATTCTTTACTTATGAGTTATCAAGGTAGGATCAATCTGACCCTACTTATGTGGGATGGGTGGGCAGTGGCCGAAGGGGCCAGTGAATGGGGCAAAGGTTTTACAGTGGGCGGTGAAAGGAATGCCATTCGAACCAGCCAGACGACAAAGATATTGCAGAAACAGGGCAAAAGGGCTGCTTTGCCACTCTATGGCTGGAGGCGGCAAACTACATTACCACCAACATGGACGAATTCCTTGACGCAGTCTAGTGTGAACGTGGAACGTTGACTTGGCGTTTGATCAGCCCAGCCGGAGACCAGTCAGGGGGAGAAGCACGTTTCACGGCTAAAGCTTAAAGTCCGTTTGTGCCACAAACACTGAGGGGAAATGGGGGGTGAACAAAGATGTGGCATTGTACACCGGTTTAAACTCTTTAGTCTAATTACTCTTACACACACACCCCACACATCCACACACACACACCCTCCCCAGGCTACAGGGACTAGCAAGCTCAGGAGTGGTGGCGGCGGTAAAAGAAACACCCTTTACTCTGAAATTCGTGAAAAGCCTTTTGGAGGTGTGGTGTGGTGTGGTGTGGTGTGGTGTGGTGTTTGTGGGTGCTTGCTCACCGACCCCAGCCAGAATCGATGACCGTTATGACATCAAGGAAACTGCCAAGCCGGTGGAGGTTGTACAAAGACAGGCCAAATCTCTCTCCAAACTGTGTGGAGAAGTTGGTATTTGGGCGAGACATACTCGGAGTAACCTGACGCGTCCTACTCGTTGTTGTAGACCGTTTGTCACTTTTCGCTGCGTGTGGCTGGCTAAGAAGGACGTGTGGTGAAAGATTGTCGGTGAAGCGTTTTTCCCCTTCAACTTCGTGTGGCAGACACACAGACACAAGCATCAGCATTAATAACCACACACTAGAAAAGCCAAGACACTGAGAAAGACAAGCAGTGTGAGGGAAAGTGAGAGAGACTGGTAGGGGGTCAGATGAAAAGTTTACTTTTCGGGACAAAAAATGATTTTGATTTTTGAGTGTTGTTGCTACTGTTGTTGTTTATTTAGCTCACATCCTGTATGTGTGTGTTTATGCGTGAACATGTGCGTGTGCGTGTTCATGTGTGCGAGTGTGTGTGCATGTGTGCGCACACGCATGAGCATGTGTACGTGTGGTGTGTGTGTAAATGTATCTGTATGTATGTTTGTGCTTGTGAGTACGTGTGTGCACGTGCAGATATCTGCGTGCGTGTGTGTATCTGTGTGTATGTGTGTGTGTGTGTGTGGTGTGTTTTCATGTGTATGTGTGTGTATGTGTATGTGTGCACTTGCACGTGCATTTAGTATCATCAACTAACTTATGAATCAAAAAGCCTGCCTCTGTAAGAGACACTTGCTACAAAACTGGCGTCCCCAGAACTGAAAATAATGACTCGCATGTCAGGGACTCGAAAAACAATCGACTGTAAGCCTTGTCCTTCAGTCTGACTGTGCCCGGAGTCAAACTCGACATTATCACCTAAGTTCAAAACTTCCCAGCAACAAAGGGAACAAGCTGAAGATGAGATAACGGCAGAAATCACCAGTGACACACTCCACAAGTTACAATGGCCCTTGAATCTGAGGGAAGCCGCAGGGGAAGGAAGCTAAGGCTTCACACTCTCCTAGCACTAGTTATCCCTTCAGTCAGCCTGAAGCTGGGCTTGTCAACTGAACCAACGGTAGCCACTTTAACCCCATGCCTCTTATCAGTCAGTTTTCATTTAACCCTTTGACACCCTCACCAACCTACCAGCTTCCATCCCCTTCCTGCAGGAAGCTTGCAAATCAATAAGCTGAGGAAGTCAAAGGGTTAAAAAATCCCCAGGCCTCAATCTCTCTTCTCTTCCCAAGAACTGGGCTGATTTCACCTGGTCGTCAAATTGTAATTTTTGAGCATGACAACTTGACTGGCCAGGTTCCCTCCCCAAGAAACAGGACGAATTTACTTGGTCCTCCGATGGTATGAATTTGAGTGTAACAACTTGACTGGACTTACATAGTCCCTAATGGCCAGTAACTGGTCATATATTAGCCAGACTTCAAACGTAAGGGCTTCCTGTGGTGTCTCTCTGCCCAAGGCTCTCAGGGTTCAGAGTTCAAAGTACCATGGTTCAGACGCCATAAACTGGAGTCTAACAACCAGATGCGGGGCATGGGTAATGGTGGTGGCTGTCCCTTCCAGTCCATTGACGTTAATAACTGATATAACAAGACTTCAAATGATGGACTAGCCTAGCCCTGTCAAATCACACTACGGCTTCAAGTCAAGGAGTGGTCAGTGAGAGAAGAAAGAACAAAAGCTGAGGATTTGGGGTTTATTGTTTACAAGAGGGATTTATTGCACTGGTACAATTCCATATGCACTCAACCCAAATCTGCCAGCTATTATCTGGCAGACTCCATAAGCCTGAACAAAACCCTAGGTGCTGGCAAAGTTTTGAAACAGGAAGAGGAGAGAGGGATCCATGGAACACTACACTGACACCACCAG
>CM060315.1:29243186-29255686 GCA_030674185.1 Monoplex corrugatus | reverse complement strand
TGATTCGCTGGCTTCATCAGGATTTTGACATCATTTTCCTGATGTCAGTTACTTCGTTTGGGCTGTACAATCTATTCATGTGCGCTTGTGCGCGCGCACAGGTATGTACGCGCACATGCACGTACACATATGCATGCACTCACACACACATTGGCAGGAACGTATGCACACTCACACGCGTACACACAAAACACGTGCGTACGCACGCAAGAATACACACGCGCGTGAAGCTCGTAGGTGATGTTAATTATATTTTTCTTTGGGGGAGGAGGGAGGGATAGACATTTGGGAAGCTTTTTTGAACAATTCACACACGCACACACATACACACATAGGCCTATACACACACTGGAACACTCACACACACACACACACACACACACACACAGAGAGAGAGAGAGAGAGAGAGAGAGAGAGAGAGAGAGAGAGAGTTAATACGTGAACTTGTCTGTTTAAACGTAAGTACTGTGCAGTATGAAGGATAGTCTCTATATAGAAAAAGTGGCACCATTTGTGATCCACGTACACACTTCCGATGCAGAAATTCATGCGCGTGCGCGTGCGCGGATACACAAAGGCTGGCTCATACTTATGCGCACGAGCGCGCGAACACACACGCAGCGCACGCGCATACATCTTTCCTGCTGTCGCATGAAACTTTCCATACTTTTTAATTAATTTTTAAAGAAAAACTATCAGTTCAACGAATAAAGAAAGGAATAAACGCATACCACCGAAAAGGGGCACACTGCGAACAAACCATACATCAGTATCACACCGCATAGGGTTTTGCGCAGGCTCAGGAATCTGCCAGATAATTGCCAGCAAATTTGGGTGGAGCGCATATGGAATTGTCCAAGTGTGGCGAATCCTCTTGAACAAACTCCAAACTCCAAACTCCATACACCAGTCTGAGGTTTAAAATGAAATTTTACCAGGGCAAAGATTGAGGTTAAGCGCAACTAACGAGTAAGTCTTAGGTTTAAACCCCGACCGTCATTCCAAGCTTTCAGTGTGTGTGTGCTGTGTGTGTGTGTGTGTGTGTGTGTGTGTGCTGTGTGTGTGTGTGTGTGTGTGTGTGTGTGCTTGTGTGTGTGTGTGTGTGTGTGTGTGTGTGTGAGTGTGTGTGTGTGTTGTGTGTGTGTGTGTGTGTGTGTGTGTGTGTGTGAGTGTGTGTCAGTGCTTGTGTGAGTGTCTGTGTTTGTGTATGTGTACGTGCATGGCGTGTGTGTGTTGGTGTGTGTATATGTGTGTGTGCCGGTGTTTTTGTATGTCTTTGAGTGTGTGTTTATATGTTTGTGTGGGCGAGTGTTTGAGAGAGTGCATGTGCACGATCTCGCTCTCTGTCTGTCTCTCTGTCTGTCTGTCTGTCTGTCTGTCTGTCTGTCTGTCTCTCTCTCTCTCTTTCGCTCTCTCTCTTTCGCTCTCTCTCTCTCTCTGTCCGGAACTGAGGGTGTGGTTTAATTGTAAATAATGGGATACGCCATCAAAGTCACCCCTTTCAAAAATTGCCTATGTCCCACAAAGCGTTTTTCACGGGTGTCCTGGTCAAAACAGCAGGTATCTGTGTGATTTGGGGGGCTTGGGGCTTGGTTGACGCCAGGATGGAGGAAACGTAGAACCCCTCTATATAATCACGGCACTGAAGCAGTCTAGTGTATCTTTTGGGTTTGGATCAAGACGCCTTCTGGATATATTAGAACGTAGATTCCTTTCCTCTGTCTCTCTCTCTGTCTCTCTCTCTGTCTCTCTCTCTGTCTGTCTGTTGTCTGTCTGTCTGTCTCTCTGTATATGTGTGTGGTGTGTGGTGTGTGTGTGTGTTGTGTGTGTGTGTGTGTGTGTGTGTGTGTAGTATATGTGTGTGTGTTTGTGTGTGTGTATGTGTGTTTGTGTGTGTATGTGTGTGTGTTTGTGTGTGTGTGTTTGTGTGTGTTGTGTGTGTGTGTATGTATTTGCAGTGTGTGTGTGTGCGTGTGTGTGTGCGTGTGTGTTGTGTGTGTGTGTGTTTGCAGTGTGTGTGTGTGTGTGTGTAGTGTGCGTGTAGTGTAGTGTATGTGTGTGTATGTGTATGTGTGTAGTGTGTGTGTGTGTTGTGTGTGTGTGTGTGTGAGTGTGTGTATGTGTGTGTGTGAGTGAGTGAGTGAGTGAGTGTGTGTGTGTGTATGTGTGTGTATGTGTGTGTATAGTGTAGTGTAGTGTGTGTGTGTATGCGTGTGTAGTGTGTGTAATGTGTATGTGTAGTGTGAGTGTGTGTGTAATGTGTTTGTAGTGTGTGTGTGTGTGTGTATTGTGTGTGCAGTGTGTTTGTAGTGTGTGTGTGTGTGTGTGTGTGTGTGTGTGTGTGTGTGTGTGTGTGTGTGTGTGTGTGCTATGTGTGTGTGTGTGTGTGTGTGTGTGTGTGTGTGTGTGGTGTGTGTTTCCGGGGATATTGAATTTTGATCTTATGGTGAACGGAACAGTTACTTTCAATTTGGACTGTTGTTGTTGTTTTTTTGTGTGGTCTTTGTTTTGGTTGGTTTTATGTCATTTTCCCTCCTTGGGGCAAGTCAAGCATAATGGCAACCATTTACAAATAAAGCTGATGCCAGCGAATCAGTCACTGACTGTTCATTCTCTGTCTGTCTGTCAATCAGTCAGTTAGTCAATCTGTCTGTCTGCAACCCCCACCTCCACCCCCACCCCCCCCCCCCCCAGTCCCACACCCCTCTCTCTCTCTCCCATCTCTTGCTTCGATTTCCGTTTCAGTTTTTCTTGAGACATCGTTTCTGTGCTAGGAATAAATTCCACATGTACAGACACCGGAAATGCCAGTTGAAAGAAAAGGATCCCAAACTGACGAATCATGGAATAAGCCATAAGCCCGTGCATAAACCCAACGTGCTGTGAAGATCTTGAGGTTTTCTTGAACATATATTACTGTCTATACCTGTATCAGTCTGTTGTCAAAACAAACCTAGGCTATCTGTAATGCCCTAAGAAATATGCCAAAACTTATATGAAAGATCTTAAAGTGCCCCCGAAATGTCACTAGTTTGCTAGAAATAAAGTGTATGTATTACCCATATGGCCGTCGAAGTTCCGAGTTTCCAGGTGTCACTCAAAGTAAGTTTAAAGGTGACTAGGATATTTGATTTGCATCGAACGTGTTTATAATCCTTCGTTTGATGCGACTGAACGAAAACATCTAGACAAGATGATGCACACAATCGGTCGGAAATTTCATGCTTTTCTGTTTCGAATGTTCATATCAATGACGACTGAGAAAATGCATTGTGCACATACAATATACACTTTTTATTTTACAATGCAGGCAATAGTTCCGTCGTGAACGGGATGCATCGTCAGACTGAGTAACCTCGAATTCATTAATCCTTTGACTCCTGCATCCTACCCATAAACTGCACAAACTTAACTCTCTGACTCCCTCACCTTATCCACCAGCTTCTTGCAGGAAGCTGGTGGATAGGGTGAGGGAATCAAACGGTTAAGCTTTTGCTTAGCGAACATGGTTGATAATGCAGAATGCTGGTGGACAGGATGCGGGAGTCAAAAGGTTAACATCCTGCAAGATGATATTTGACTTGTTTGCTGCACACCTTAGTGCTCCAATCATTCTAATGGTGTCGGAGTTCCATAAGTTGTGCTTCCCTTACCATTTGAAGACTTTGACAAGACAACGTGATACAGTTTTGCACAGGTTCAAACAATCTGTCAGATAATTGCTGGCAGATTTCAGTGAAGCGCATACGGAATTCGCCGAGTGTGATAAATCCCTCTTGAACAGATTCCCGATCTCGAAACTCCATTTTAAAACTACGATAACCAGATGAATATTGCAGAGGACGGAAAATAATTACTTGCCACATTGATCTTTTTGTAGTGGTCTTCAAAAGTCCATGCCTGTTCAGAAATAGACTTACAAGATCTGGGTTGTGCGAGATAGGGTCACGCAGGGTTACGATTACGCCAATGCGTGCGGGGTCAAAAGTTACGCCAGGGAATGTGGGTAGCAGTTTAAACATTTAGGCCAAGTCACGCAACGTCACTGGCGCAAGGTCACGGTCAAGGCATGGAGGTCACGGTTACGAGAAGTGGCGCGCAGACATCTTATAAGATATCTGTGGAAGAGGCGCAGGGTAATGGTTACGCAAGGTCAAGCAGGGTAGCTATTACATAAGGTCACGGGCTACGCAAGGTTACGCGGGATCATGGTTAGGCAAAGTCGTCGCACAGTGTCACGGTTACGCAAGGTTTTGGTTTGGTTCAGTTTTACGTCGGCACCCACCTCAGGTGATATGGCCGACGGGGATAACCATCCCAGGGAAGCGGGGGAAGCGGGACTTATCTAATTCTATACTGACACCACCAGAACAACAATGATGTTAAGATGGGACAGTGAGAAGGCCAGTTTTAATGGCGCACCCGGGAATTCGAACCCACAACCATTAGCATGCGACTCCGACGCTCAAACCAACTGAGCTACTGGGGCCCGCTTACGCAAGGTAAACGCCCGTACCCTCTTCTGTTGCCTACTTTCTCGTCTCAGCTGCTGATTTTAACAGTCTTCTTATTGGTGCTCCTTTGTCTGTTATTTAACATGTAGAGAAAGAAAAATTTTGCTGCAAACTCGTCCTTAAAGCTCCTCGCCATGAGGGTTCAACATGCCTGCTATGTACTCCTACTGGCTTCCTATTCAACAACGTATTAGTTACAACTTTGAAGGTTGATTGCGTGTTACAATGTTGTCTCTGTTACTTCTCCTGCTTATATCTCTGAATACCTCCATGCCTGTTCTCCTTCTCGTGCTCTTCGTTCTTGTTCTCATCTTGGCTGTTCAAAATCCTTCGGTACATATATGCAAGACTCACGGTCAGTTTCCGATCTTTCAATAATTTTGGACCTTTTCTGTGGAACCATGTGCTCCTTGAGCTCAGAAATTTGCCTAAAATGTCCACTTTTCAGACCTACCTTAAAGCCCAGCTTTTCCGTGAATCTTTCTTTTCAAATCAACTCTGTTATACTGACCTTCTCCCATCTTGTTTTAGTGCGTTCTTGTAATGTCTTGTATATGGATGTTATTGATGGTGTATGCATGAAGTTAATGGATTGATGGTGTATGCATGAAGTTAATGGATAAAATTAGTAAATGTGTGTTATATATGTATGTTTTATTGTAGACTTGTAAACAGCCTAGAGCACTATTAGGCGCACCATAAATGTACATTATTGTTGTAAATATCCTGCATGAAAAGTCACGCAGCGACACCGTCGCACAAGGTTGGATCATGTCAAGTTTGCGAGACTCACAGAATCATATAGTTTCAGTTTCAGTTTCAATTTCTCAGGAAAGTATTTCCGTGATCGAACAAATTCCGTATTCACAGACGCCACGGATGTTGTTTAATGGATAGGATTCAAAATAATCATGGCACAAGCACGCAGAAAGTCGAAGTCCTATAGCTGAGACTGTAGCTCTGTGTGTGTGTGTGTGTGTGTGTGTGTGACAGAAATGCTCGAAAAACTCAAGTGGCCGTCTCTTCAGAAGCGACGCCAAGCGTCAAGGGTCACCATGTTGTACAAAATCCACAATAACTTGGTGCAGGTCAACAAAAGTGTCCTGGAAAAACCCATAGTAAGAGACAGAAGATCACATGGCCAGCAGTTTAAACGCCTTGCAGACCACAAACAGCAATACAGACTCTTCTCATTCTTCCCCCGAGCCATCCGTGAGTGGGATGAACTCCCAGCACATATTGTAGAGGCAGACTCCCCCGACAGTTTTAAAAACAGAGTCACCTCCCACCTCAATACTGACACTTTTGACAATCTCGCTACTGCGAAACTTCAAGAGTAAACCCAAACAAACACAAACATAAACTGCCCTGTATGAATGTGAGAGTGCTTGGTCAGGTAGGTAGTGGGTAGGGGGTGTGCTGGTAGGAGGGCCACTGCGGCGGGGGGTGCCGGGGGCCATCATTAGGATGCCTGCCTGTCACTTCTCGTCCCCTTTGATCCAGTTAGTGGGCAGGGAGTGTGTGAATGTGAGGAGCTTTTTTTTTGTTTTTTTGTTGTTGTAAAGTCAGGCAGCCAGTTCATGAACCCCCTGTTCTACCCTGTGGCAAAATAATCAAAGTGTTGATTGTGGCCACACAACAGAAGAAGAAGAAGAAGAAGTGTGTGTGTGTTTGAGTGTGTGTGTGTGTGTGTGTGCTTCCTTTATTTCCCTCAAAACAGGCTTTCAGTTCATTTTCATATAAACATTCGCACACAACACACTATTACTGACGGACAAACTATGACTAGAATTTAGTAAATATTCATGAGGCCAACCGAAACCACCAAACAAGAGCGACCGTTAACCACAATTTTATCATTTATCTGCCGAGCGTCTCTGTCATACAACACAGACGAATGCGCGCCACGGTTGTGCTTGAAATGTAAAAATTGGTGCTGAAAAACAAGTTTTGGAACGCGTTGTCATCAGTGTAACCCGAGAACGGAAGTTCGAAAGTCTCCCACGTGCTTAGGATTTCATTCACGGGAATGTTGCCTTCGCGTTTGTAACTAACAGTTATGTCCCCTGTCCGGAAATGTTGTGAGAATCATTTGCGAAAATGGCCAGTGTTGAAGAAAACTTGAAAGAATATGATGTGGTACACGAACCCGAGGAACCCAAAGACGCGACACAGCAGGATCGCGTTTCCTCTGATGATGTTGACAACGCAGAAGATGAGAATGCGTCTGTAAATGTAAACAACTCGGCAGATGATGAAACCAACCCAGAGAAGAAAAACGTGTTCGGGGATTACCAGCATCATCACCCGCCAGTAGAGATTTTGTGCCCTAGAATTAACTGTCCGGAGAAAATTGTACGTATCATTGAACGATGTGATCCGTTTCAAAGTTGCCCCATGTAATCTTCTGTCAAAGTTATTTTAATGCGTGAGTCTGTGTGTGTCAACTGTGTGTGTCACTGTGACTGTGTGTGACTCATTTCGTAACTCACAAAAGTGTGTCACTGAGTGACTGATTGTGGGTAGTACGGTGGGTGTGTTTTTTGTGTGCGTCACGTTGTGTTCGTGAATCATAATTGTCACAGTTCTAGTGAGCTTTTTATGATAATAATGCTACCATCATATCAATAAATTTCTGATCTTTGTGATCCCTCTTCACCTCAGAAAATACGCACACTTTTGTTTTCACTGATATTACAAGCAGCGCACACCCACATACAGACACACACATACACATGTTACACACACACACACCATAAAAGACCAAACTAAGTACTAGAAGTGTGTTCTGTCAACAGACACACATAGTGACCACACCCCTCCACCCACAAACACATTGGCATCTATGTACTTGAATATAGCAGTATAAAAGAAATCACTGCTGACATATCAAAACGAAAGAACAGCAGGGAAGTCCCATCTGCCATGGCAGTACACTCTGGATTCTAAAAGCATCCTTAAAGTAAAAGCATCCTTAAAGTAAACACTGCCATATTAGTACAGACCAGTATACAAACAGAAGGCCATCAGTAGTATCATGTACATATGATAAATTGCTTCATTGTGCTGAAGACAGAGTCAAGAGTACAGGGATGATTCCACACTATACTTCATCACAAATACTGAGTTGTTTTGAAAGATCCGCAATAATAATGGTACATGTTACATGAGCCTGCACACAAATACTTCACACTCATGATATTTTGAATTTCTCCCAAACTTACCAGCTCTGAGCAACATTAGTACAGCATGTTTATTATTATTGTAATTCTTTGTTTATAGTTAATCAACATTATTTTGTTTAAATAGTTAATCAACATTATTTCTAGCCAGAAATTCTGTTGTCTGTGATTGTTACTTAACGTTGGTAATCTATGAAGTAGGATACAGCATGATTATGATGATATATTCAAATGAGTACATATGTAATGTGTTGTAGATCATAGTGAAACTGAAAGCTAACAAGACTTAAAAAGACTCCATTTAATTTTATTATTGATTGCACTTTGAAAGTTTATGCTTTTTTATGTTGCAGCTTTTCTGTCTTGACTTCAGCAGTGAAATGAATGAAACTTACTTCCGCTCCAGAGTTGGGTGAGTGGATAAGGGTTATGGAACTGTGACATTCAGTGTCGGTTTGAAAAGATGAACTGAATTGTGAAAAATCTACAGTGAATTGGATGCATTGTGCAGACACATATAATTGCACACAAATGCACATATATGCACACACACAGACACACGTGCACACACACACGCATTCTCTCTCTCTGTCTCTCTGTCTCAGTCTCTCTGTCTTTGTCTCTCTCTCTCTCTGTCTCTCTCTCTCTCTGTGTCTGTCTCTCTGTCTGTCTCTCTCTCTGTGTCTCTTTCTCTCTCTCACAGACGTACAGTATATATATACACTTGGATCAAAATGAACTGTTTCATCTAAAGGGAAATAGGGCCTATTTTCAAAAAGACAAACACTTGTAATGAAATAGCATGCTTACAGCTACTTGCCTTTGATATTCAATAATAATAATATCAGTTTCACAATGCACACTTGCCTTTAATGTTTAATAACATGATAGTTGATACTATACAGTTTTGCAAAATGATTCTTACAACAAATAGCGTATGAGTTTCAATGTTTTTATGGTAATTCCCAGAGTCCTCTTTCCTCTTTCTCATTATAGTATTGCTGTTGTCATAAAGAAAGTAGAGAAAAAGAATGATCACTGTATACTGTAGACTGGCTTACATGATTTCTTCTGTTGTGTCACATAGAATATAGGGAGGGTGCTTACTCAAGTTACTACCCATTATGCTGTTGACAGTAAGGGGTAGCAACAAAGGTCTGCCTTTCCTGTCTGTTTTGGACCATCCTCTGTATAGTACTCCAGGTGTGTTTCAGGACTTTGAGTTCCCCTTCTGTTGTTCAACACCAGGTGTTCTTGTTTATGTCTCAGATGCATCTTCATATCAAATGAAGAGCATCCTGGGGGGATGACTGGGTGTGACGTTATCCAGCTTTCTCTGATCGAGAGCAGAAACACTATCTTGAGAAACTGAAACTGAAAACTTTGGACGACTCACCCAATTTGTTTCCATTGTCTTTTTATGATGATGGTGTTTATGTTTTCTTAACTGCATCTGGCGAATGGTTGTGGTTGGAGAGGGTGTTGGGCAAGAAGATTTGCATGATTTTTCAGAGGTTCTGTTTGTGGAAGGTTGACAGCTTGTTAAAGTCACTCTGTCATTCTCCAGCATGCTGAGGTGTAAAATAAGGCGGAAAGACACAGCTCTGGTATAACGTCAGCTTGATATTCGTGCTGTACTTAGGGAACCTCCACTTGTTGTTCAGGATTTTGAAGATCTGTGTTTTTGGTCTTGTTGAGTTGGCTTTTGATGTCATTCCTGCTCCTCTGTCATGTCTGACTGTGCTGCTGCTAAGGTAGTTGAACTCTTCAGTTGTGGGTAGGTCTGGTGTGTATACTTATGTTGATGAGAGGTTATAAAATGTAAGGTTAATTGTATTTAAGCACAGTATATGATTTATCAGTGACATTAACAATAACAGATGTCAGCAGCTTGTCCATCATTACTGGGGTTTTTTAAACTGAGAGGGGGATTCTTTTCAGAGATAGAATGTCAGCTCTACGAGAAACCAAGAAAGCCTTGCGTATGTTCATCATGAACAAGCACAGAATCAACCCGAAACATGAGTTTGCTCTGGCTGTTTTCCAAGAACATGCTGTATGGGTGAGTAGTGAATAATACATTTTTTGTGATAGATGTGTTCCATTTTTTTGTATATTTGTTATACATTTTTGTTATCTGGCTGTTCTTATTCAGAGAGATCAAATTCGTAATTGACAAGAAACAAATAATATAATTTTGAGAAAAAATACAAACAACTAGCAGCGAACTCTCAAAATACAGCAAAAAGAGTATTTTATGGTCATATTTTGATAAGGATTTTATGGTCTTGTTTTATTAAACATTTTATGGTCATGTTTTTATAAACAACCCTGTTTATCCTTGAAAACATTGCAACCTTGAAAGAATGCTTCACTACTGCCAATACATCTTCTTTGTTACATCAGTGATAAAAGATCTTTACTTACGTTGTTTTCATAGAAACTGAAAATACCCAGTTGTTGTATGACCCTTCACGGCAACCACTGGCAAAAGGACCCATTGACATTGCATTTTTGTGGAAAACATTGAGAAAATTGTTTGAAGTAAGGGAAGACTGTTCATAGTTCGATATGTATATTTTTTAATGTCAGTTATGTCTTTGTTTTGTAGGTTTACAATCATTTTGTTTGTTTCCGTTTTAGATTGTTATTAGAAAATGTTGTTTCTGTTGTTTCTTTATTTATTGGATGAAAGGACAAAACTTGGTTTGTATGTGTGGTGGGTACTGTTTTCTAGTATGAATCAACTATTTTGCTCGACTTTTTATTTTAATGTTTACTTGCCTATCAGTGGTATTTCTGTTCATGAGTAAATATTTGTTGCAGGTAAAAGGTTTCTCCAAACCCAAAGATATTCTCAACATTTTAGATGATTTGGTGTGTCAGCAATCGTTACCTGCTGGGGACTTTGATCTGGCTCAGCTCTTTGACACTCTGTGAGTTGACATTTCTGTTTCTATAGGACTGCTGACTAGTAATGGAGAACATATTTAGAGACATAGGGGACATTCTTACGAATCTTAGTGAGCTACACACACCCATGTTGGCAAGCTTTGTGCAGTAAACCTTTTTTTACCTTTCATGTGTGAATAACTCCAAATATGTGTGTGCGTGTGTGTGTGTGTGTGTGTGTGTGTGTGTGTGTGTGTGTGTGTGTGTGTGTTTTCGTTTTGTGTTTTTTGAGTTGAGTTAAAGATGAATGTCATATGATTGAGAGTATTGTACATGTTATTTGGTTTAATTTTGTTCTGTGATTTTTACTTTGAATAATTCTTTTGTACCTTTTTAGTTGATCTAGGGCTATTTGATCAGGAATATTTTTTTGTACCTTTTTAATTGACCTAGGGCTATTTTATCAGGCATTGATGTCCATAAAAGAAGTGATAATAAGGTTATGCATGTGTATGTATTTGTGTGTGTGTGCAACTGCAAGATTGTGTGTGTGTGTGTGTGTGTGTGTGTGTGTGTGTGTGTGTGTGTGTGTGTGTGTGTGTGTGTGGTGTGTGTGTGTGTGTGTGTGTGCGTGTGTGTGTGTGTGTAGGTCTGAATTTTAGTCTTCATAAAAAATTGTTTGATTTTTATACAAAATGATCTTTTATTTTGAAGAAATGTATACTAATGAATGTTCTGATTTTGTGTTCTATTCATAGTGATTTTATGTAATAGTTGCAACTTTTGTGTGTTTTTTATACATGCAGCCAAGAGAATTTGATATTACCTGAAGTAGCTGGAGATGTGAGAGTGGTTCCTCCTCCATACATTATACGGGTCCTGTTCATTTATGGCAGATCTCAGCGGGTCCCACTGTTTACCACTAAAGAGGTTGGTTGAATTGTTGTTTCTTCTCCTGTCAGTTTTTACATTTTGCCTTTTAAACATGGTGCACAAAGATGCGAATGAATGCATTCAGACATGCTGTGCACACGCATACACACACATGCGGACATCCTTGCATTCATATATGATCTCAGTAACCACCCACTCACATAGTGAATGTTGTAGATCCCATGGTAGAAAGGAGTTGCCCATGATGAAAATATTTTGCAAAATCCACTTTCATAGTTAAACAGGCCTGCATTAGAATGAACAAAAATTGGTGGCATTGTATGCGGCAACACGCTTTCTCTAAGGAGAGCTGCCAGAATCCATTTTGACCACCACCACCAGCAAAATCCTGATAATTACGTGCACACATACTCATGCCATCATGTGCATGCACGCACACATGCATAGGGACAGAGATGTATACTCTTTGTAGGTATAAGTGATGGTTTTACATGTATAAGTAGTTGTAATATTGGGAAAAACATACAAAGTAACTTATGGAGATGTTGTATTTTCTGACTCGTACAGTTTGATACAGTCAGGTCAGAGGCTGTCCTTTGCTACTGGTAACCATGTAACTGTGAACTGCTTTTGCATGTGGTGTTGGGAGCGAGTCCAAACAAAGGAATTGGACCTGGATAGGGATGGGCTTCAGCAGGTTTAATTTGCCCAAGACAGGTCAAATGACCAGAAAAAAATGATGGACTGATAACATTGCAGAGTGACAAGAGACATAGGTTCTGGCACACAACCAACTGAGCTGGGGGAATCTGGTAAATAGTTTTTCAGTGGGGCACACTAGTGACTGTTCATGGAGTTAACTTAAAGGAATGATAATGATAAGAAGATAGTCTGATAAATTTCTGTTAAGCTGAATGAGCATGTAAAGGATGCTGCGTATTAAAAGAGTGGTGACTGAACCTGGTATTACATGGAATTTTGAAAGTTGCTTGTTAGTGGTAGCTGTATATTGTACTTA
>CM060315.1:29170686-29238186 GCA_030674185.1 Monoplex corrugatus | reverse complement strand
ACTGTTAAAAGCACTTAAGTGTTATCAGCTTTATACAAATACATAGACTATTGTGAATGTTTTGTTTTCCATGTATAGAGCCTCAATATGTATGTCCTTCATGATACCTATGAAGCAGGCTGACTGTCTTAGGCAAATATTGGAAATCTGTACCTCATCTGCAAGGCAGAATCAGGGAGAAGAGGGAAAAGGAAAAGTGAGAGTTCAATCTTTCATTCAAATAAATAATGTACCACCAATATGGTAGCCATTATTAAATGTTAGAATTATTATTATTATTATTATTATGAACATTTAGTACGCCTAATCAAATTAATGCCCTAGGCGTTTACAATGGCAAAACATATAACCAGAATCACAAGCACACACACACACGCCCACAGAAGCACCCACACACACACAAACACACACACACACACACAAACACACACACAGCATGACATGCAAATACAATGACACATTGACACTAAGACACTATAATGTCACCATTACATTACATGGGGGGAAGGGGCAGAGATTACCAGTTTTGGGAAACAGGTGAGTTTTGAGGGAGCGTTTGAATGTGGACAGAGAGGGTGAGTATCTAAGAGAGCGAGGTAACTGATTCCAGATGGTTGGAGCTTGATAGGAAAAAGAACGCTGCCCAAACCTTTTAGTGCGGACTATGGGGATACTATAGAGACGGGTATCAGATGAGGACCGCAAAGCTCGAGATGGCGTGTAGAGATGTAACAGATGGGTGAGATACTCAGGACAGGAAGACTCAATAGATTTGAAGCAGAGGCAGGCAATCTTGTAGGATATTCTTTGCTGAACAGGGAGCCAGTGGAGAGAACAGAGCAATGGCGTAACATGGTTAAATTTTGAAGAGCGGAAGATGAGACGGGCAGCATGATTTTGAACTTTCTGAAGTTTGTTAATGAGATGAGAGGGGGAACCAGAAAAAAGAGCATTACAGTAATCGAGACGGGATAGAACAAATGCACAGACAAGAGCCTTTGTCGTGTCTTCTGAGAGGAGGTGGCGGATAGAAGCAATTCGGCGGAGTTCAAGAAAACAAGTCCGACAGACGTTGCTCACATGCTGGTGGAAGGACAGGGTTTGATCAAGAGTTACACCAAGGTTACGGCAAAATGGGAGAGAGGGATAGATGAGTCAACAAATGTGACAGAGGTTGGAAGAGAGGGGTGATTTTGGAGTTTGGGTGGGGTGATCAAGATCAATTCGGATTTCTCTTCATTTAATTTCAGAATTCAATCTTTCATTCAAATAAACAGTGTACCACTAATATAGTAGCCATTGCTTTTTAGTTTATTGCACAAGGTGGGTAAAAGTAAAACACAAACAGACCATCATGATCTATGTGAACAGTTATAACTGAACAACAATCATATTGATGAAATTGATGCCATTCAACAGAAGGTTCTACACTTCTCCCACATTCAACAGAAGGTTCTATACTTCTCCCACATTCAACAAAAGGTTTTACACTTCTCCCACAGACATGTCATCCACCACAGACAGTACACAAGCACATTGTGACTCTTTTTCTTGAGTATATTTGCATATGAGATAGTTGCAAATAAACAACATAAATGTGAAAAATAAATAACGAAGTGGCAGCCTTGCCGTGCTTTGGACAAATGCTCTTTGGTCAACTGAATACAACAGCACTGTGCAAAGTTCATTTTGTTCTTGGCAGGTGTCGTAAAGTAACAGTGGCAAACTGTCAATGACAATACTCATTTTCCTTTGCTCATTTTGGTGTAAGCATTTAACCACTACTCGTTTCCTTTGTTCATTTTGGTGTAAGCATTTAACCACTCTTTTCCTTTGTTCACTTTGGTGTAAGAATTTAACCACTCCTCTTTTGCTTTGTTCAGTTTGGTGTAAGCATTTAACTCTTTGACTCCCGCACCCTATCCAATAACTGCAAAATCTTAACCCTTTGACTTCTCACCCTTTCCACCAGCGTCCTGCAGGAAGCTGGTGGATAGGGTGAGGGAATCAAAGGGTTAAGTTTTTGCTTTGTCAGACTGGTTGACAATGCTGGATAATAGGGTGTGGGTTAACCATCCCTATTTTCCTTTGTTCATTTTGGAGTAAGCATCTAACCACTCCTCTTTTCCTTTGTTCATTTTGGTGTAAGCATTTAACCACTCCTTTTTCCTTTGTTCATTTTGGTGTAAGCATTTAACCACTCCTATTTTCCTTTGTTCATTTTGGTGTAAGCATTTAACCACTCCTATTTTCCTTTGTTCATTTTGGTGTAAGCATTTAACCACTCCTTTTTCCTTTGTTCATTTTGGTGTAAGCATTTAACCACTCCTATTTTCCTTTGTTCATTTTGGTGTATGCATTTATCCACTCATTTCCTGTGTTCATTTTGGTGTAAGCATTAAACCACTTTTTGTTCACTTTGGTGTAAGCATTTAACCATTAACCACTCACAATAAACTGGTATTTTTCTTGTTCATTTTGGATAACGTTACGGCTTTATGGATCCCACAACCTAAGAAGAGCTAGGTAACCATTACATAATACAAAAGACCATTTTTAGAAAAAAAGTAACTGTTCTTGTACGTACTAAAGTTCAGTTGATCCATCTGTCCCCCACTAAAAAACAAACAAACAAACAAGCAAACAAACAAACAACAACATCAACAAATAAATAGAAAGTGCAACAGACTACTGACGGGAAGGTTGGGGGTTTGAATCCCATTCAGCAGATGTGAGCGTGCTATGGGCTCAATGGGAAGGCTTTAGGACCATACAAGTCGATTCTCATTCTCTTCACCGAGGCTGTTGCTCAAATCTCCTGACCAACACTGCAAGTGCCTGTATATCTTGGGCCTGGTTGATGCCTAGATATATTATTACGATACTAAGTGTTGGGTATAGCCCTGTCACACAGTCTCGATCCAAGATAGCACTCTACAGCATCATGGTTATCATCATCATCATCACAGCATCTAAAAAAATCGTCCCATCCTCTGTGACCATTCAGGTGGCACAGAAAATGTGGGGAAAAAAAGGGGGGGATGGGGGAAGCACAAGTAAAACTGCCAAAAGTGTGATGAATCTTTAAAAAAAGACAAAAGAAGCTGAACAAACATTTACAAATAGTAACACTTATAAATAGTTACAACTTTTTAACACTTAAGTTAGTGCTTCCTTCACAAAATAATTTGTACAGATCCATACCATCATATTTCTATAATAGCCATTTCTTCCGAATAAAACCAAGACACAACAAACATATCATTACATTAAAAATCCAATCAAGTAAGTAGAGCAGAGGGGAAACGTATATTGTATACCACTAACCTTTGAGTATCCATTCTATAAAAATCACATGAAAAGGAATGATGATGCGTATTGCAATTTCTTCTCTTCTTCAAACTGTCCATACAAATGAGCATTGTACAATCTTGTATCTTCGTTTTTCTCCTGAACAAAATCGTACTGCCAATAGCAACGACATAAATGTCTCAATAGCCAGAGTAACTGGCCTTGAACCAATTTTTGAGGGGGAACTGGTGTATGGGGAATAATGAAGGAAGACGATGTGAAAAGAGTTAAACAAAAAGATAAACTTTTATTGTAAACACTTTTCTAGCGTAGTCGTGCATCAATTGGGTTAATCACGGAGGGGTACGAATACATGCTCGCGCATAAAAACTCTCTTTCACACACACACACACACACACACACACATACACACCACACACACATACACACACACCACACATATACACACAAGAGGTTCCCCATTTCACTCATAACCCTGTTTACCAGCAGAAAGCTGGTGGATCAGGTGAGGAGTGAGAAGGTTAAAATTTCAAGGAAAACTGATACTCTCATAAAACACACATTGCACACAGGATGTTTTCACACCAAATGCAATGAATGATAGCAATCACCTTGAAAATATCACACACACACACATTTACAGGACAACTGCGACTTTTGAAAGGAGGGAGGATGACGTGAAGGCTTCATTCTGGTGGATGAAGCGCGAAGTAGAAGGGAGACAATTTGGAACATGGCAGTGTGTGTGTCACCCATTTGAGAATCATCTCAAATGGTGCCCCCCCTGCGGAAAATATGCAATTGCAGATATTTCTTCTTTGGAAACATTTCTTCCTTTTTTCTTTTCTTTCTTTCCTGAATTTTTATTTATTCATTTATGTTTTTTTTTTTTTTAGCAAATATTCACACTTAACAATGATTATCAGACAATCCGCACCAATGAAAAGTGGACAATCATTTATTCTTGGGGGGAAAAGGCATTATAACCATCAATCTGAACATCTGTATCTGGGGCAAGTATGATAATTCAGAAGAATAAGAATATCTACTACATTATTTAGGTATTTTAAAACTGGCGTCCACATGCCCTCTCAGAAAAACAAACAGAAAATACACCACCACTTTCTAACACAAACAAAAAACAACAAACAGAAAATACACCACCACTTTCTAACACAAACAAAAAACAACAAAACACAATCAACTCCTCCTACTTCACAAAATGCAACAGTACAAAAACATACATGATGTAAATGTGTGAATTGCCTGGCTATTGCGATGGTATACAAACGCATGTGGTACAAAGTTGTGTATGAAAGCCAACAGTTATGATTCGCAAACACTATTAGTTATGACTTACAAACACAGGAATAACTGAAGCAAAAGATTTGTACACCTGGGCTTAGTCAATAAAGTGCAAGAGACAAAAAATATTAGCGTTCAGTTCTATTTTTGTTCCCTACACTGAATTTGTTCCACACCTCGTCAATACTGACAGATGACTAGATACATGAATTTGTTCCACATCTCATCAATACTGACAGATGACCAGATTTCAGTTTCATGAAACTAAAGAATACCATCTTCAATACCATGTTCAATTTAACAGGATCTAGAAGCAAAACGAAAGCATCAAATACAAATTAGTACAGACTGCATGTTATAATACACTTCTGTGAACATGTGGAACAGATTCATTAGGTGCAATACATTTACAACAAATGAAACAATTTCTGAATGAGTACAATGACATTATCAACGCTTGCAAGGAAGTTTCACATAATCTCATTGACAGCAACAATATCAAAAACGGATGGCAAAAGCCATGCTAACAATCACCCTTTTTTCTGCAACCATTTGATGCAATTTCCTACTTTAAAAATTAGCAAAGTCCATTTTAACTCTTAGGTGTGGTGAGGGGTTAAAAACATGATCCAAATTTGTTAAATACCCTTTAATAAGCAGGCAAGAAATTCTTGACTGCCCGTTTCCCTTTCCTCTTTTCTCAGCATCTGTGACCAAAGATCTGTCACACCAAATCAAACATGAACATTGCACCCTACCAAACTTAATAGTGTTATGATCCAACCATATGAATAAAAAAAACATGAGAAATCACTGCTAGCTGAAACACAGTGACTGGGGGAGGGTGGAGGGGAAAGAAAAAGAGTCCAGGAAAGAAAGAGCACTGTCCATCCATACTTATGTTTTCATGAATATTCACTAAACAGACCAGTTGTCCTTGCCCTTTCCCATCCCTACATAATTTCCCCACCCAATGGAGAGAGACAAAGAAAACCCCCCCAATTAAAATGCAAAACAAAACAGCAACAAAAACACACACAAAAAGCAAATAACCTCACCCAAATCCCACACCAAACCAAATCTATTGTCTGAACTTGCTCACAGACAGCTACAAAATATTTGCCAATGAAAACAGACACAACAGACTTGAGATCTGAATCAACAAAAGACTTATCAAGAGATCTGATAATCTAATATCATCATAATGAGTAAATCCAATATACGTTTTCCATACAAATGCTTGTTTCATAAAAGAAATTTTGAAATTAGCATGACTAAAATGTGACAGCGGTTCATAAAATGCAACAGCTTTTCATAAAAAAGTCTTAAGATTAAAAATTAATTCTCAAACCTTTCATAGCTGATATACTCAAATCATAATGTATTATCACGTTTTCTTTCAATTTTCACTTATTTACTTTTTAAACATACAGCGAATTTATGTCAGGTATGCCGTACATTATGGAAAAACAGTCTGTCTACAAAACTTGAAATTGTGTTTTTATTTAACTGTGACTGACCTGCATATTGATAACAAAATCATGATATGTAATAAGTACATTGATATACCTGGAGTAGCAGTCTTTCAGATGAGACCATACACTAGGGTCATGAACAGCATGCACTCAGCACACATTAAAGATCCTCCAGCCTTTGTACAACAAAGGCACTGTTCCTAGCAAAATTCTTTAGAAAAAAGACTTTCACAGTGTAAACAAAAAACCACATAAAAAACAATGACAGAAAAAAACGAAGATGACGCTGCACTGCAGACACATGCTCTCCTAGGGAGGGCAACTCGAATTTCACATGGTCAATTCATTGTGACAAATAAGTCAAAAACACAACAAAATATATTTTGATGCTTACAAGTCACTTAAGCTGCAATGATCGAATTGCTCTAATCTTCAAGAAGACAGATGAAATGAGTATGTGACAGAGTAAAGAAGAAAAAGAAGAAAAATACTATCATAACGCATTTTTGAGTGGAAAGCAAACAAGATGAAGCAGTCAACATGTGAAAGACTGAGAATTAAGTGGTGTTAAGTATATACATAAAAAAGAAAAGACCTTCATACTGGCTCACATAATACATGTATAAAACTGACTCTTGCTTGAGAATATTCGCAGTGTCGAAAAGCTCACCAAGGGGAATAATCAAACTCATCATTGCCAAATACATAGAAGTATCCCAGAATGGTTAGAAAGACCACAACGTTGCCAGCAAGCACTAAGCCACACGCACCCCACTGAATCTGCACACAAAGAACACAAGAAACACCAACTGTTAGATAACCATTTTCAGTGCATTTATATACTTAATTTAGAACAAGTATGTCTCCCAAGAGCAATACAATTAAAGAACAGTGAAATGGGTAATGGAGTTCAGCCCTGCAAACAAGACACTAGATTACATTTAGAATAAAAAAAATGTGATTAATGGTTTACTACAGTTTCATGCATCAAGAGTGGAATGCTAACTATAACAATAATTGAGTGAAATAAATGATAACATAAATTTGTAAAGGAGGTAATGGTAGCTATATCAATAATTGAGTGGCATAAATATTAACATAAATTTCTAAAAGGAACCAGAAAAAACATGAAAGAAGAATATGAACGCGTATCTAATACAACAAAACAAGACAGGCGCAAATTTTCGGCCAACTGGCCTTTGTCAAGCGTAAGATTACAAACAAACAAACACTAGATACAAAAAAATTGAGAAAAAGACTGAAGCCAACTGGCCTTTGTCAAGTGTAAGATTACAAACAAACAAACACTAGATACAAAAAAATTGAGAAAAAGGCTGTTTTCAGTCTTTTTTCCAATTTTTTTTTTTGTATCTAGTGTTTGTTTGTTTGTAATCTTATGTTTGACAAAGGCCAGCTGGCCGAAAATTTGTGCCTGTCTTGTTTTGTTGTATTCAATACACGTTCATATTCTTCTTTTGTGTTTTTTCTGGTTCCTGTTTGCTTGATCGCGGGCAGTCACACTTGTTTTGAATAAATTTCTAAAGGATGGAATGGTAACTATAACAACAATTGAGTGATGTAAATAATAACATGAATTTGTAAAGGATAGTATGGTAACTATAACAATAACTGGGCGTCGTAAATAATAACATACATTTGTATAGGAGGGAATGTTAACTATACTTAAGTGGCATTAATAATAACATACATTTGTATAGGAGGGAATGTTAACTATACTTAAGTGGCATTAATAATAACATACATTTGTATAGGAGGGAATGTTAACTATACTTAAGTGGCATAAATAATAACATAAATTTGTAAAGGATGGAATGATAACTATAATAATACTAGGCAGCATAAACAATAACATAACTTTGTAAGGAGGGAATGGTAACTATAATAATACTAGCAGCATAAAAAATAACATAACTTTGTAAAGGAGGGAATGGTAACTATAATAATACTAGGCAGCATAAACAATAACATAACTTTGTAAAGGAGGGAATGGTAACTATAATTAAGTGGCACAAATAATAACATAAATTTGTAAAGGAGGGAATGGTAACTATAATTAAGTGGCACAAATAATAACATAACTTTGTAAAGGAGGGAATGGTAACTATAATTAAGTGGCACAAATAATAACATAACTTTGTAAAGGAGGGAATGGTAACTATAATTAAGTGGCACAAATAATAACATAAATTAGTACAGGAGAGAATGGTAAGTATAACAATAACTGGACAGCATAAATAATAACATACATTTGTAAAGGAGGAAACTGTCACTATAACAAAAATTGGGTGGTGTAAATAATAACACAAATTTGCAAAGGACGGAATGATAACTATGATAATACTTGGGCGTAAGAAATAATGCCATAAATTTGAAAAGGATGGAATGGAAACTATCGTAATAATTGGGCGACACAAACAATAACATAAATTTATAAAGGATGGAATGGTAAATATAACAATAAGTGGGTGGCATAAATAATGACATAAATTTAAAAGGATTGAATGTTCACTATACTAATACTAGGGCTAAGAAATAATATATATTTGATATAAGAACACAGAGAACTATATATGCTGAAGAAATAGCATGATCATTTAAAGTCTGTCTGTTTTTGTCTTGCTGATGCAAACTTCCAACTGTCTCATCCAGTCTTTCAAAAGTGTCTTTTTTTTTCCTTTAGTAAGCTGATCATTTGTGTTCACTGCATCTGTATATGTTGACACAATTTCACATCTTGTGTCACTGATGTTGGTACTCAACTGTTTCTCATCTAATTTTTTATGATCAATGACAGAGAATAATGATGATGATGATAATAATAATAATAATAATAATAATGATAATAATAATAATAATAACAATAACAATAACAACAACAACAATAATAATGTACATTTACAGTGTGCCTAACAGTGCTCTAGGTGCTTACAGTTCTACAATACAAAAATAAATGAAATATATGTAACACACATTCACTATTTTCACCCAATTACATCATGCACACATGGTTTTATTAACATCCATATACAACACACTACTCAACACAAAAATGCATTAAAACAGGATAGGACAGGATTACTATAACAACGTCAATTTAGCCTTTTGACTCCTGCATCCTGTTCACCAGCATCCTGCATTGTCAACCATGCTAGCAAAGCAAAAACTTAACCCTTTGATTCCCTTTGCAGTTGGTGGATAGTGTGCAGGAGTCAAAGGGTTAAACAGAAGGATTCATAGAAAACATGGGTTTTAAGTTGGGTTTTCAAAGAGGAAAGGTTAGGCAAATTTCTCACATCACAGGACAGATTACTCTACACAAAAAATCCAAAATGGCCTAAAGATCAGAAGGCATAAGTCTTGCATCTGTATCGAGGGATTTTTGAAGAGATGAATATCAGAGGAAGAGAAAAGAGTATGGGAAGGAGAATAAAAGTAACATTACATGATTGATGATATCCAAAGCCTCTATTTTCCAAGCATTCCAATCTTCTTAGAAGTGTGTGTGTGTGTACACTGTTTCACCACACTGCAATGACTATAAGTTGCTGCACAGTCTGCAAACGCTGTCTTCAGCAGGCATGCATCTTGGATGTTTTCATGTTTCTATAGGTCACCAGACACTGACATGAATTTATGAATATTCTATACTCTGCACGCACATATACTCAAAAAAAGAGTTCTGGCATTCGCAGGTCTGCATGCATGTTGAGCTAGGGGGCGCCCGGGGCAAAATCAGACTAAGACTTTACAGTTAGAAATCCCAACATCTTACCCAGAAAATCAGATAAGTTCTGAACAGCGCAGTCAGACAGACTTTGCAAATATTTCAAGGAGGTTCACCTTTTAACCCCTTGACTCCTGCACCCTATCCATCAAATGCAAAAACTGAACCCTTTGAGTCCCTCACCCTATCCACCAGCTTCCTGCAGGAAGCTGGTGGATAGGGTGAGGGACTCAAAGGGTTCAGTTTTTGCTTTGCTAGCATGGTTGACAATTCAAGATGCTGATGGACAGGGTGCGGGAGTCAAAGGGTTAACAGATTTGGGTATGAGCTGCCCAACCCACAGTCTAGGCTACTGATGAGCCATTACAACTCCACCATACATCCCCAGATACAAACCAAAGTTTAAGCATGTGAATGACCAACAATGAAAAAAAAAAAAATCACCCCAAAAATGACATGTGACTGAGCCAATACTAAAACTCGAGTCATTAACTGATTAAGACAAAAGCAAGCTTTGCAAGGTAAGTATGAATTTGAATACTAATTCAGTATAAAGAAAGGAGAATTTGGAAACAGTTACATCCAAACCATATACGTTATAACAATTTCATTTGTTCAAATATCAGTAATTACATCCAAATGATATATCTTATAACAATTTCTTGATTTCATTTGTTCAAGTATCAGTGATGTACGTTTTGCTAGCAATTTCATCATGGGTTTTTATTTTATGATCCATATTCTTCGGTCTCAACATCCCCTATGGGAATGCTGGGGGCTCCTTCAGTATAAACAATATATTCCCCCCCCCCCCCCACTCCCCCACAATCTTCTGGAAATTCTGTACCAGAATTTTCCTCTTTTCTGTTACTCCCTTTGTTTCTGCCTTGCTCCTTTAATTTCTGTCATCTCTTCCTATTGTTTTCTACCTTGCTAGTCCATTCACATGTATGTGTTCTAAAAAGCTTTACATACTTTCTATAGTATTAGGACTGATATCTGGGTACGAGTATAAAGTGCATTTCTACCTCTCCAGAGATGTGATGTGCAGAAGCAATTTTAGGTGATTTAGGTCGGTCTTTACATGTTTTAGTGTACTTAGTCTTAAGTATGTTTACACATTTATTTTAAAGTTTTTAAAAAAAAATTAAATTAAATCACTAGTGATAAATTGTTAGGAATGGTCAAAACCAGGGGCACATCCTCAGATTACATGTACGAATGCACTGACATGTGTAGTTAATTTTCTCTTCCAGTTTTTTGTTCTTTTTGTTAGAGTTTTTTGAGTTAGTTATAGCCCTGACACGGCTCTGCGCAGTCAGACGATATTTAAACAGTAATAGTGATAGTAATAACGATAATATTACATCATCATCAACAACAACAAATAATAATCATCATCATCATCATAAAAACAGCAATATAACAACAACAATAATACTAACTGTAATAACAGTCTTGAACATAATACATTTCATTTCAATTCAAGTTCAAATATAATAAATTGCCTATCAAACAGAGCAGTTAATCAGTACAAACACACACACACACACACACACACACACACACACACACACACACACACCCCACACACACACACACACCCCACAAATAAAGACAGGGAGAGAGGGCTGGATAAACAGGAACAGACAAAACGAGAAATAGAGACAGAAGACTGAAAGAGAAAGAGAAAAGAGCAAGACAAGACAAAAGAAACAAACTGAGAGAGACAAAATTCCAGAAAGAGAAACAGACAGACAGACACATACAGCTAAACAGTAAAACAACAACAACAACAACAACAACAACAACAACAACAACCGGACAGAAACAAGAGAAAAGAAAGGGACAGACAGATATGCTCTACAGTACACACTATACACAAAAAATCAGATTTTTAGTGCGTTGCTAACAACATGCACGATAACTCAGGAAAATGTACAAATTAACTTCCTAACAGTAAACGAAAGAACCACATTAGGAAAATGGCAAACACACATGACAATAAACACACATGACAATAACTCATGCTATCAACTGGCAGGAAAACTTGAGGCCTTGTCCAGAAAATGCAGCGTGAGAATACCAATCCATGATGTATAAAAGAGACTAATAATCACACCAGATAACTACAACATCAAAACTATGTTATCTATTCATTTATTTACGTATTTAGTTATTTAACTATTCATTCATCTAGGACAGGTCCATCTCTATTTCAGTTTGGTCTTAACAAGAGCATGCAAATTAATATTCTCTGGATACGTAAGGAATTTCTTTTTTTTTTTCCAAATGGAATTCACTGTACTCAGACAATTCTCTGTGTGCATATACATTACATCCCATCAAAATTTGCTGGATGCCTTGCAGTAATCTTTGACTCAGAAATAAAAATTGTCAATAAAGTAAAATGTCTCATAAAATTTAAACATATATGGCATGTGCCTATATGCACACACACGCACACACACACACACACACACACACACACACACACACACACACACACACACACACACACCCCACCCACACCCACACACACTTTGGGACGATGACCTAGTCTTATGCACAGGTCAAAATTGTAAAGTATACTCCAATATTATGATCAGTAAACACTGTCAATAAATCAAAATGTGTTATAAAATATGTAAATATACATGCATAGGCCTACAGCCACATGCAACTCTACCCCCCACCCCCCAACACATACATATATATATATATGATTTTGAGCAATGACCTAATTTTCCTCAGAGGTCAAAACTGTAAAGAGTATTCCAATACATATAATCCTGGAAAGTTCAACACACTGCTGTGAATGCACATATTGTGTATTTACAGCCTGTATATGCAAAGGCTGAAAATCGTATCATTATAATGAGATTGAAAACATTTTTTTTTCTTAAATAACAGACTCCTCAAACTCACAAACTAATCAATCTTTCAAAAGATTTACCATATCCCCCTGGTCTGAAAAGAGAGACTGGAATTTACCACATCCCCCTGCTCTGAAATGAGAGACTGGAATTTACCATATCCCCCTGCCCTGAAAAAATAATCATCGTAATGCCAGAGCAAAACACAGCTAAATCACGGAATGCATACCACGCTTCTTTGTGATGAAGCATGTGATCATAATAATAATAATAATAAAGAGCATTTATATAGCGCCTAATCTGATGAAAACAAGAGCCCTAAGCGCTTACAGGTATCACGCAGACACAACCAAACACACACACACACACACACACACACACACACACACACCACACACCAGCCGACATTCAAGGCTCAAAAGACAACAAGGGGGGATTTGGGGAAGTTAGGTGGTAGAGTCTTTATAAGTATCATGAGAGGGACTGGAAGAGATGGGTTTTCAGAGAGGACTTGAAAGAAGTGAGAGTTGCAGAGTGGCGAACAGAGACAGGGAGCTGATTCCAGATTACAGGGGCCTGATAGGAAAAGGAGCGTTGACCATAGGTTTTAGTGCGACAGGATGGTATGCGGAAGGTACGAGTATCAGCCGAGGAACGAAGTTGACGAGAGGGGGTGTACAGATGGAGGAGGTCAGAGATGTAAGGGGTGCAAGACCGTTGAGAGACTTAAAACATAACAAAGCAATCTTGTAGCGAATTCTCTTTTCAACAGGTAACCAGTGAAGAGATTTGAGAAGAGGAGTGACATGAGAGGAACGAGATTTTCTGAAGATGAGCCTAGCAGCATTGTTTTGAACTTTTTGAAGCTTTTGAATGAGAGAGAAAGGACAGCCCGAGAGGAGGGAGTTGCAGTAGTCGAGACGAGAGAGAACAAAGGCACAGAGGAGAGTTTTGGTGGCTTCAACAGAGAGGATATTGCGAATAGAAGAAATTCTGCGTATCTCAAGATAGCATAATCTGCAAACATTCTGGACGTGTTTTTCAAAGGACAGGGTGTTATCAAGAGTGACTCCAAGATTGCGGACAGTGGAAGATAGTGGAATGTCAGATCCAAGCAGAGAGACAGACAGAGGAAGGGAAGAACACTTAGCCAATGTGGTGGGAGAGATAAGGCTAAGTTCAGTTTTAATGGGGTTGAGTTGAAGTTTGTTTACAGTCATCCAGGAGTGAACATCAGAAATGCAGCCTTGGGTTTGTCTGATTATAGAGGGCAGTTGTGGGAGGGAACCAGAAGTATAGAGTTGGTTGTCATCAGAAAAGCTATGATGGGACATAGAGTGAAGTCGCATAATTTCAGAGAGGGGTTGTGTGTACAGCACAAATAGGATGGGACCTAAAACAGAGCCTTGGGGCACACCAAACTGGAGGGTAGCGGGTGCAGAGGATGAACAACAGACAGAGACTGTTTGAGTGCGATTGGAGAGGTAGGACTGGAACCAAGACAGAGCGATGTCAGAGATACCGAACACTTTATGGAGACGTGTGAGCATGATAGAATGGTCGATGGTGTCGAATGCAGCCGAGAGATCAAGGAGAGATAGAAGAGAGATTTGATTTTGATCAAGAGCAGTCAGAATATCATTTGCAATTTTTACAAGAGCAGTTTCAGGGCTGTGTCCAGTGCGATAAGCCGACTGATAAGGGTAAGAGAGGTTGTTGGCGGTGATATGATCAGAGATCTGTGCGAGAACAATTTTTTCAAGGACTTTGGATAAGAAAGGTAGGTTGGAAACAGGTCGATAGTTTTTGAGGTTATTGGGGTCAAGACTAGGTTTCTTTAAAAGAGGTCTGACCAGGGCAGATTTGAAGGAAGTGGGAAAGATACCAGATGACAGGGAATTGTTGATGACAGTTGTGAAGTGAGGGAGCAAAGTATCTAGGCAGTGTGTTAAGATAGATGCTGGAAGAGGATCAAGCTCACAGGTCTTGATGTCAGAATGGCGGATTACATTGCGGATAGTAGTTTCAGAAGCAGGCTGAAAAGAAATAAGTGGTGTGCCTTGAAACAGAGGATCGGGAATAGGAGGTTGAGAGATGGGTTGGGAGTCAAGACTGGAACGGATGGACCTAATTTTATCAATGAAAAAATCTGAAAAATGTTGTGCTAGATGGGCAGGGGGAAAGCATGATGGGAGAGGAGATTTATCTGATTTGCCAAGGAGGGTATTAGTAACGGAATATAGCTGTTTTGATGTACCATTACACACTTTTTTTAAATAATACATGCACATTCTTGACCACACAAACCAAAAACAAAAAACAAAAAAACACACACATATAAACAAACAAACACAAAAAAACCCCACAAGCAATCAAAACAACTATAAACAAGGAAAACAAAACTAAGCGACAATGCACAATGCAGACTAAAACGGTTCACTTAATTTGGGTTTCAAAATCTGTTAATGACATTGTGTGTCACTTGCCTATTATCAGTTTTAGTTTTCAACAATGTACACACACACACACATTCGATTTTCACCAAGAGAGAAATTCATCTCTGCGTAAGGTCATGTCGAAAGCCAGAAATGAAGAGAACACAATCACGTTGCCCGCTATAACGAGAGCACAAGCTCCCGCTTTGATCTGCACACAAATGGCATTGAACAGGCTTCTGCTTTGCCACAACTAACCTAGATGCCAACAGGCATGCTACCTCATTGTTTTCATTTGGAGATGGTTTCTTTTCTTTTTTGTCTGCTTATTTCCTGGGATTTTTTGCTTTGATTTTGCTTCAAGTTTACTATGCTGTTGTAAGAAAACAGTTATGTATTCTATTAGTATTACACAAAGCTTTAATTCTACAATGATTTGACTTATACGTGTGCATGTGTGCATGCCAACTCACACACACACACAAACACACACACAGAGACACACACACACACACACATACACACACACACTCACATACTCCTAAACAAATCCACAAATGAACCAATATTAAAAGCTTAAACTTTATAACCACGTGCGATTGGCAAAATCACCTTGACACAAAGTCTGCACAACAATTTTCACGCAGAATATCAAATATGTACATTAAAGATCCTGAAAGTCATGTCAGTGGCTGTCTCATAGAAACATGAAATAGCCTGGCTGCAAAATGCATGCCCATCAAAGACGCAGACTGTGTCACACCACAGTGAAATATGATCAGCTCACCTCACAACTTGAGTTCTCCATGCTCCACTAAACAGTCTGGTTATGTGTTTTGTGCAGGGAGTGTACATGAGTTTGGAGAATAGAATGATACAAGAATAATTCATGATGATAATAATAACAACAATATATAAATGTATACACACACACATTCACAAGACAGCAACAACAACACACTTAAAATCCACGACTCACAACAAATAACCCAAATATCTCGCAGGAGAAAAACAACACACAACTGTTTAACCATATCACTCCTTAGGTGGACAAGGTGAGGAATGAAAAAATCAGGAAAAGAAAAGTGACAAAAAAAGACATCTCACCACACTGGTATGGGCCAGAACAATGGGCAAGCCAATGGACGAGATGACAATGCCTGTGGTGAAAAAGATGCACAGCTCCACACAAGCACTACTGGCAGAATCATAGCTGTCAGCCAGTCGACGTGAGATAACTGTGGGTATGGGAGACAGCACGTAGAAAAACAGCACAAACATGGGCCACCAATTGCTGAAACATGATGATTTCTGGAATCAGTTCCTTGCAAATGACTTTTGTTATTGTTTTTGTGTTTTGTTTTCGTTTTTTGTTTTTTTGCTGAAAGATGATTTCTGGAATCTGTTCCTTGCAAAAAATTAATGACTTTTATTATTATTATTTTTTTTATTGCTGAAAGATGATTTCTGTAATCAGTTCCTTGCAAATGAGCTTTTTTTTAACTGAAGATGGGAGCAATAGCCAGATGGATAAATGTCAGATTTCCAATCAGAAAGACCAGGATTTGATCCACCTGGACAACTCTGTCTGCTACGTAGAGGATGAAGATTTTTCTGATCTCCTAGGTCAATATGTGTGCAGATAATGTTTATATGCATGCAGAATATCAAATTTGTATGTTAAACATCATTTAAGTCAGGTCAATGGTTGGCTTATGAAAACATGAAAACACCCAGCAAGTATGCCACCAAAGACTGAGTATGTACACTGTGCATCAACATGTCTGCGCAGTGTGGGCAAACTACTGTACCTACATGCACTCAAGAAAATCAGAACACTTCAAGAAATCACTACACACTAATTTTTTTGCACCAAATGAAAGTGTTGTTTAAATAAGTTCCAAACTAATACAAAAACAGCTTTGAACAAACCCATTCAATGAACAGAACAAATCATTACTATGTGACAAAACTTAAGAGAAGCATCAATCATCCTTTAGAAAAAAACAACTAAAATCCCGAACTTCCATATAGCGTGAAAAAAAAAGCTGAAATCCCAAACTTCCAAATAGCATGACAATGTTAACAAAGCATTATATTGTGAGTAAACGTCCCCAAACAGCATCACACAATGCGTAAACCTTCCAAAACAGCATTCTGCAATTAATTTCCTATTGTTACTTGCACTTAAGCACCATAACAAAATGTGTGTGCACGTGCGTGCATGTGTGTGTGTGTGTGTGTGTGTGTGTGTGTGTGTGTGTGTGTGTGTGTGTGTGTGTGTGTGTGTGTGTTTGTGTGTGTGTGTTTTGTGTGCATGTGTGTATGTGTGTGTGTGTGTGTGTGTGTGTGTGTGTGTGTGTGTGTGTGTGGTGGTTGTTTATGTGTGTGTGTGAGTGTGTTTGCATATTGCATGTATGTGAGTACATGTGTATGCGAGTGACAAATGCATATAAACCTATGTATACATATGATCAAGTTGTCTTGATATATACATAAATGAGTATATAATTACAAATCCCTAGAAGGACTATTCAAAAATACAATATACAGTATTCACAATGACAGTAAGACATTTAAAAACTGCATAATATTCACCTAAGAATCACACAAACATGGCACAAGCTTTCACTTTATCATTCCAAACAGCTTACTTGTATTGTGGAAGAGCACATCCCAACACCAGGAATGTCAAGCCCACAGCACAGGCAAAGGCCAAGGAAATCAACCTGCATCACACATATATACACTGTGACAGACTATCATTCAAAGACATCTGGCACAAAGACATCTGGCAAACAATTTCTTTTTGTGACAGAGTATCAAGCACACGATTTCTTTAAAACTTTTCACCCTTGATGGCAGTTACAGGCGTGGTGCAGGGGTCATCTGCTGATGATGTCCTACTAACAGTATTCTAACAACATCAGAAGTCTATTATCATTTTCCTTTAACTTGTTTAAGAATGTATGTGCTTTCAGTCAAAAATCTGAGTTCTGAATGATTTTCTGTATTTGTCATTGTTGTGGATGCCTCCCCACCCCATCCCCCTTTTTATATTGCTGGGAGATGCAAACAATTTTGAAGGTGAAAAGGTTCATACAATATATTCCAATATGAAGAAACACTGAAAGAAGTGGGGAAGTGGGGTATTCTAACACTCCAATAATTGTGAAAAGTTTACAACTGTAGCCTGCAGTTAATGATATAACATTAAACTGTTTCAGAGTCAAATGACAGAAATGTCTGTCAACTTTCCTGGATCACCTAAACAAAGCAAGCAACAAGAGGTTTTATTCAAACTTTTAGTTTTAATCAATGAAAAACACCTGAGTATGCTTAAAATTGCAAGTTTCTTACAACAAATTATTTCAGCAACTTTTCATTGATCTTCAAAACATGTGTATTTCACTCACATATGTATTCTTATTAATAAACCCACAAATATCTGTAAGCTTTCATTTTGCCTGGCTTTGTGGTTCACTGGTTGATACTTTTTCTGCTTATACAACATTTATAGTTATATTTTATACTGCATTAATTTAATTGTGAGCTAAGTGACTGCCTGTTTTATTATAATGTACTATAAAACAAAACATTTATAATTCATTCATGTCAGTTCAACACACACACACACACACACACACACACACCACACCACACACACACATGTACATGTACACACATACACGCGCGCATGTGTGTGTGCACGCACATACACTCACACACACACAAACACACACATGAACACACGTACGCACACATGCGCACAAACACACACACATACACATGCACACACAGAATCAGCACATGCACAAAATCAACACGATGCAAACACTTACGCTGTAATCAGGTATAGGTGGTCAGATATCCAGCACAAAATCAGTCATATGAAACAGAAACATTAATCATAATCAAACAAGATGAAAGACTGACTGATAAAACATTTATCATGTTTCTATGCTACAGAAATTAATAAGAACATTTATCACTTCAGGTACAAAAAACAAGATTCAGTCATTTCTATTGAATCCAACGCTAATTGTTTGATCAGTATCAGTATGTGCTTGTTTTTGCTATCATTCTGATTTTTTTCTTGAAAACGTGTATGCACATTGTTCCCCCTCCCTCCTGCATACTCCATTTTCTGTGGTGTGCATGCTGGGGGGTGGGGGGGGTGGGGGGTTCATGTTTTCATAGGCCAAACACTGACATGACTTTTACAGGATCTGTAACAAACTAACATGCATACTTGATATTCTGCATATGTACACATACAAAGAGAGTTTAAGCGCTGGCAGGTCTTCACATATGTTGACCTTGGAGATTGGGAAAATCTCCGCCCTTCACCCATCAGGCAGAACTGGTTAGGTAAATCAAATCTGAACACAGGACCCTCCAATCAGAAGTACGACGTTTACCCACTTCACTACTGCACCTGTCTTAAAGTTAGCAGAGCATGTCTTTCATCCATGGACCTCTGGGTTATGAGCCCAGTATGCTTCCACACAACCACTCTGCTTCAAATGTGTTACTAATATGGGCAACATGATATGCTAAATCTGCAAAAATACTTCTGGTACAAACAGGCAGATACATCTATAGAACTCTACTAAGCCCCCCCCCCCCCCCCCCCCTTCCCCCAAATTATCCCCATAGCAGAAAAAGTACAAGTATGAACCACAGGACAGGATATCATCAAGATCACTGATCTAGAAATAATAGTAAACCAGAGATAACTTGTATTCTACTTCTTAGTTCTATATACGTATCATCTCATGAAATGTTACCAATAAACTGTATGTATCATAATGCATATGGCTGGTTGGATATATGACAAATGAAACCAAGATGACAGAAAACTATGTTACAAGTTGATCAATGATGATTGACAGAATATCAGGAAATAAGAGACCTACACTGCACAGTGATAATCACATACATACACACACACACTCACACACACACACAGAGTGACACACACAGAGTGACAAACACAGAGTGACACACACAGAGTGACACACACAGAGTGACACACACACACACACACACACACACACACACAACAAATGAAAGAAAGAGAGAACAAGAACAGATCCTATTTGGAAATTGGAAGGATGTGAAATAACTTAATAAGCAGTATATGATTGTCATTTCCTCAGCTTTCGCCCAAAGAGGATCTACACAAAACATAAATTACACATGAATCAACATCAATACTACAAGTACAACTTGCAAACTTTATATATATATATATCAATTACACCAAAGTTTTGAAACTATTTAATTGAATCACTAATGAAATACAACTGACTTTGCTTAAAAAGAAATCAAGGGAGATGATTAGCAGCAAGTAAGAAAAATTAGTGATCCTTAATAAATATAGCACTAAATGTTTATTTGTCTTGCTGGCAGAGTTCAGATATATTATTCATGACCTTCTGTATCTTAAACATCACTGAAGAATCCAAAAAGAAGTGTGTGTGTGAGAGCGTGCACACACACACACACACACAGTGTGACACACATGCACACACACACACAACCCCACACACACACACACACACACACACAAACACGCCGAGCATAAACACATCATTGCTGGTGTTATGTCTCTGGCAAGGCAAAATAGCTGATACAAGTTTCACACACATAGTCACACACACACGCACACACACACACACACACACACACACACACACACACACACACACACACACACACACACATAGAGCATACACACATCACTGCTGATGTTGTTATTGGCATGGCAAAGTAGCTGACAAAAGTTTTCAAAGGCACATATGGTGATCGTTGTGCAATAGGCCTAGGTGCAGTGTACGATGTGCAGCAGCTGTACCAGTCCTGTGTGCTTATTCATTGTATGTCAAGACTAGTATACATAGCAAGCTTGGCCTAAGGGAACAACATCTTGTTTGATCAAGAATATCAGGAAAAGAGAGAGACATTTACTGCACTGTGACAATCACACACACACACACACACACACACACACACACACACACACACACACACAGACACAGACACACACACACACACACACACACACACACACACACACACACAATGATGTTGAAAGAGAGAGAGAGAACAAGAACAGATGAGATCATATTCTGAAGGGTGTGAAATAAGCAGTATATCACTATATGATTTTCTTTTCCTCAACCTTTGCCCAAAGAGGCTCTACACAAAACATAAATTATGACATGAATCAACATCAATACTACAACTTGCAAACAGTATTATCAGTTACACCAAAGTTCAAAGAAATGGATTAAGTTGGATGTGCCATACTACACTTTGTACAAATATACACACAGACACTTTTGACGTTTTTTGTACAAATATACACACAGACACTATTTTACAAGACGGAAAGAGAAGGAAGAGGGCAAGGAAAATGAAAAAGTACGTTATTGCTGGGTTTTCAATGCAGGCAAGTTTATTATACTTATACATGGACTCCGCTGTATATTAGTGATTGATCTGATTGCTAGGTAGTAGAAGAGCTAATTAATTTGAGTCATGAGATGTATTCTTTACCTCTTCTTTTTAAAGTTACATATTGTAAAACAGACATTTTCATATGTTTTCCTATCATGTTCCAGAAAGCTACAATAGATAAATCACAAAGAGTTAATCACTAAATGCACATATGTGCAACATGGTTGATTAATGAATGGATATATGGTTTCCTTGATTCTAGGTTTAAGAAATGTTTTATTATATTTATAGATTTGAAATACTTTCATTAGTTTCAATAAAACAGTTTCACATAATCTATTTATAATATGATCTGATCGTGACAGATTACCATGTATTGCCTAAGATGTGTAAAAATCAGCTTCTTCAACAACCTGTTTTTGTTTGATTGTTGTTCAGTTTTGTTTTTAAAGATTGATGGTATTTTCAAGTGTTTTGTAATAATTGCGAAACCTGAACTGCATCAGGTGATTTGTATTGCTGTGTCACAGAGTGAGTGAGAAAGACAGAGATAGACAGATAAATAGATAGATAGAGAGACAGACAGACAGACAGAAAGAGAGAGAGAGAGAGAGAGAGAGAGAGAGAGTGAGAAGGGTAGTGGTGTTACTGTTTACTTTGATGTGTGTGTGTGTGTGTGTGTGTGTGTGTGTGTGTGTTGTGTGTGTGTGTGTGTGTGTGTGTTGTTTAAGCTTCTATATCAAGATTTAATTCTGAATCACCTAAAAGTAAAACCAGTAGATCTAACATTAAAAATGATTAACAGCACAATGTGACAATGTAGGCCTAACCAAACAGAAAAGCATATATCACATGTCATGATATGAAAACTAGGCTTTTACGGTAATAATTAATCTAATCACTAACACAGTGTCAGTGTAATTGTGATGTCAACATCGCGTCAACGAAATAAGATAAATTAAATAGACTAATATTTGTAACAGTAACTGACTAATTCATTGAGAATCTCAATCTGAACCTGAATCTCAGAATCTGCGACAGATGATAGTATCAATCAACTCAAGCACTGACCTTATGATCAAGCATTATGCCTCTATGACCAACAGACAACATGGCCTTAAAATACCGATACATGTATATTGTGCAAACTGAAAACAAACAGGGTACATGCACATAATAATTTCTGAGCAGACAACTTACATGCGATGCTAGCCATTTTGACAACACAAATGATACCACTAGAGAAAGGGGAGAGAATGCCCAGAGTTTCTAGGAATCTGTAACGATGATTGTATGGATTGTTGTTAAGAGGCATGTTATTGAGATCGAGCTCCATCTGAAAATAGATGCAAATCACGTTTGAAAAAAAAAAGTTCATGTTGCTTCCAGTCCATCCAGCTGAGTACTTGACCCTGTGCAGTATTGGGGAAGATAAAGCACATAAGCATTGGGGAAGATTAGACAGAAACTAGTGGATGAAGGGTGGAGATTTTTCCAACATTCCAGGAAATGGTATTATCATATTATGTAGACTTGCTCAGAGTGCCTAAACCCTGGCCTATTCATGAGCATACGCGCTCAAAACATCAGCTACGCATGCTAAACTCCTGTTAACCAAGTTAGTGTTAGGTAGCTTTTGGAAAATACAAAAATATCCATCATGCATACCCCTATCAAGGGCGGAATATGGAGTATGACTGTCTAAATGGCGGGGTAACCCAGCAGAACCTGAACAAGATAGCATTAAGCAGATCAATGCTTTCTTTCACGTAGCCTTCGATGGAAGACGCAGTATGCAATATGAACAGTAATATCGGCCTGCAAAATATGGGCTAAGCACCATAACGAAATACAAACAAGCATCGAGAAAATTATTTGAGAAGTCAGTGGGGTGTGGGGTGGTAGGAATCAAATTTCGTGATCCAGTTGCTCCTTCCTCTTCTAGTACATATGCATATATACATACATGCATAAATACATACATACACACATACACGTACATACGTACAAACGTACATTCATACATATAAACATACAAAAAATTACGTAGACAGGTGGTAACAAGAGTCGAAATTAAGGTGATGAATGCAGAATAGTGATTGAAGATGAAAAGTACAGAAATTTTCATAGATTTGCATCATAAACACAATCTTCAGGCTTAAAGAAGCTTCATTGATCTTTCTCATCTAGCCTACTTTTTCTTGGATGTCTTCATTAAGGTGTTGCAGTAACAATGGTGCCATAACGAAAAATCCGCCTCTATCACAACTGAACAATAAAAACTGCTGGCTTCTTCTAATGATGACCATTAGATCTTGGTACGGTGGTCATTAAAACAAAACAAACAAGCAAACGGACTGAAAGAAAACAAAACAAACAACAACAAAAAACGAAAAAAACAAACAAAAACAAAACAAAAAACAGCAACACTAAACCGGCAACACGCAAAAGCACCATGTGCTAGACTTAAGACCTGGTGCTTTGACTGAGTCCAGACCCAGCCCGTAACATAAAAACTGTCCTGTTCATTGCTTCAGTCATTCTGGCACTGCCATCTTATCTTAGTTCAGATTTCAGTGGTCCATTGCCCAGAGGATAGGTTTGCGCACTCTCTTTTTATGTTACTATAGGTCTTAATGCTTGTTTTCATGTTTTTTCAGCACTATCCGATTTTGCTTGGTTGAAAGTTTAGATAATGTTCTGTTTCTGTTAAGTGTAACAGGCATGCTTTTGGCATGGATCGTTTGCACTATATAAGTGAAGTTATGAAGAAGAAGAAGATGATGATTAATTTACATTATCATTTTTTGCAAGGGAAACAACCCCTCTTTTCCACTACTTTGTGTAAAAGTATCCAACCGAATGACGGAATTTGTATCTAGTTCTCGCGAGAACATCGAGCACCATTACAGACCGAAGCAGACGAGTCATTGCTGCCGTTGAAACGACCGTGACAGAACACGATGGCTGACGTACAAAAGTAAGATTTATATGAACGGATCTGTTCGGAAAAAAATGTGTACTCGTTTTCTTGAGATTCTCTCCATTGATAAGAATCGTTGTTGATGTTTTTTTTCTCTCGATTCCTGACGCACAGTCACCATGCTGATGGTTTGGCATGGTCACCGTCATGCCACACTCATGGTGGTCATCAACATCGTTGATCGTGGTACGATTTCGTAGTCAGAACTAAAGACGTGACTAACCGATGATTGTTAGATTGTTGCCTAGATGTTATGAAGGATATGTTAATAAAGTACACAAACTGCTGGATCACAGGCTAGGGACTTTTTGTTACACAAATTCTTTTACCCCGCAGTTTCACAGCAAATTCTTATGTAGGTCCAAATAGCCCAATATTTTTAACGTGGTCGTCGATAGCTATCGCTGTTCTTTTCAAAGTTGTGACGGCTAAACTGTTGTTCTGTCGTGATTTTAGTTATAATCACCTAGATCTGCCCGGCCCATGTGTTTTTAGTGCATATAAGGATTCTCACATTTGTTTCGATTTTGTCGTTTATTTTTGGGTCACACGGTCACTTCTTTGTCATAAGCCCCAACACGCTGATGACGTCACTATAACGTGTCGAACCACGAGTGGGCTACCGTTCAAATTTGCATTGTCACTTACTTTACAGTTAAGTTATAAAAGCTGGGGAAACATTCAAGCTGAGCAGTATCACCCGGAAACTTACTCAGTGTGTACGACCAGACGTTTTCTTTGATCGTATTTATAAATAGCCTACTACAACTTCAAGAACAGTCCAGTGTTGAACTTGAAGACAGTCAAAATCAAAATGAGTATAGATCATGGGTAAGTTCAAAGTTGACAAGTTATACCTTTGAGCCTACCCAGATTAAGGATCATTAATCATTTGATTTTTAATGGCAAGCAGAATACAAATAGATTATACGTGTTGCTTATAAATTGTGGTTGGATCGATCATGATTGAACATGCAGCTCCAGAGACCTAGTTGTACTCTTAACAGTAAAAATGAGTAAGCAGTAACTGGAGTAAGCTTCTCTTGTGGAATTGTGTTACTGTTAGTGTTACTGTTAAATAACACAGATGTAGGCCTATAGTCTATACTACTGGCAGTAATAAAAAGCATTCTGAGCTGACAGTGGTCATTGCACACATCAGATGCCATACTATCTTTTGAATGAAAACCATCACCGGCATCAGCTTAAAAAAAACAAAAACCGAGGCCCTATTTTTTAAGTTTTATGAGTCACTTATATAATCAACTAATTTGTGACAACCACTTAACTCAATGGAGACGCGGTCATTTAGACCAGATCGCTGTGCTGTGACATGGTGTTTTGGCCATACTTTAAAAATTCTGCAGACTTACACAAAATGATAAAACCAGACATATTATATATCATTTTAAACTTTAGTTATTATGTCTACTTTCTAGATTTACTTACTGCTTTTTCATGAAAGCCTCCATTTATTTTTTGTGTATTTTTAAATTGTATACATAAAACACAAAATTAAAAAATTTTGAACAGTACACATGCTTATCTTGGTAAGGTGTATGTATGTATCAGCTAATCCACAGGAAGGAATTAGATGTTTTCACAGCACAATAAAGTTCCATAAGCCTTAGGAACCAGTTTGAAGTCAGATGGTGCATTATACACTGTTGTTTTCACGAAGTTGACTTCTAATTCTGACCCTTTCTTGGAATCAGTGTGAAAATGACGGTTTCTGTTCGATTAGCGGTCCAGGGAAAGTACTGCGGAAAAGAGAAATGGTTCATCAAACATCTTGAGTAGTTTCCCTTTAATTGGACATTCCTTAGCACCATAACAAACATTTTGATATCTGCCGAAGCACGTCACTGTGTGATGTCACAGTGCCGGAGCTTGAGCTTCAGCATGTCACCAATGTGTTAATCAGCCACTGAGCAGACAGGCTCCTTCCCAGCCACACTGGCATCTTGACTGAACTTTATTAGCATTATATATATGGGCCTGTTTAATATATGATGTCAGAACCCTGTTTATCAACCATACAGCATATTCTCAAGAGCTGTTAACAAGATCTTATACAAAAGCAGAACTTGCTCAACAAAAACAAAAACTGAACAAAATGAAGAGAAGCAAACCAAAGGAAATCAAATCAGACCAAAGCAGACACCAAAACAAAACAAAAACCAGAAGAACTAAACTTTGTGGCCACTAGGGAGTGACTCAATGTTAATAAAGAAACTTGAAAGTTAGGTCATTGATTTAAAAAAAAAATTAAACTCATTCTGAATCATACTCAGAATTTCCTTGTTAGTAGTTTCACTTTCAGTTTCTGCAAACCCAGAATTTCCCTGTCAGGCTTTTTTTTTACTTTCATTTTTTTCAGAGACTCCATCTTTAGAAACTGAAACTAGTAATTGTAGGAAAATTCTGGGTTTGAGTCAGATTGAGTTTAATCAATGTACAGATTAGTTCATGACATAACTTCCATGTCCAAAACAAGTGCGACTGCCCATGTTCAAGCAAACAGGAACCAGAAAAACAAGAAAATAGAATCAGAAGGCGTACAGGCCTGGAGAAGATTAGAATTTTTTACTAGCCAGCCCAGCTAGTGGATTTTAACACTTTGGCATCGTCAGCTGGCTATTTGACCTACTTCCCTGCAGACGTGCCAACTGCCACTGACTACTTTCCTTGGAAACATGCATTTTTTGGCCACTTTGAATTAATTTTCACAGGCGTCCCAAATGACTAACATCAACATATAGGGTATGGTTAGAACGGTAATTTAATCCTCTTTTAGGATATCTACAGTATAAGGTTTGTTCAGGCATGCTTCGAGGTTATTTGTGCAATGAAATATCATGGTTGAGGAGCATTTCAGACAAGCATTTCATCCATTCAGCAGATGTAAACAAAACAGAAAAAAGAGACACCAATTCTCCATGACTTGTATCATCTGATCAGAAGCTCAGAAAAGTACACACACACACAAAACTTCCACAATCCTGAGTGAACAGCGACATCACGCATTCGCAGGGCGCTCCATTTTGCCTTTGTTTCAGTGAAGCACGCGGTTTGGGTGACGTTCTCGCGCCCGAAAAATTCTTCAAATAGACTTTTTACTCGGGAAATCACTCTCACAGTATTTAGAAATGGTTACTTGATACTATAAGTATAATAGATGTTTTTTCCCTTAGACCGTAACTTGCTTCACATAGGAATTTTCTAATGCAAGACGCTAGAATCCTAGCATTATGTTGTCAGCGGCGAGCTTGCTGAGTGCTATACCCCTAGGGTTCCGGCGCCTGCGGTTCTCCGCAAGAACGCTAGCAGGCTAGCGTTACAATGTGAAAAAGTTAAGATCTACTAGCCCGCAGATATTTTCACAAGCCCAACATGTTGCCCCCCAAAATAGTGAAATTCTCTTTATGATGATGACCAAAAGTATTCAGCAGAATAGGCTGTTGTTACAATAAAGGTGGTCAAACTTTCTTCTGGAGACTTTTCATCAGGATGGGGAGGGGGGGGGGGGTGAACAGTGAGAAATCTAGTGATAACACGAAGACGTAATAGGCAGCTGACTGATCTCAAAGTTTACATGGATTCTCTGTGTAGGTTTGAGAGAATTCTTTAGTTTATTTTAATCCAACTAATCATTTGTTACGTTTTGCTTGCAGATTACTTCATCGTCATCCTGCAATATTTTTCCTCTTTCAAAATGTTAATCATTAACTTTTAAGTGTGAGTGTGTGTGAGGGAGAGAAAGAGACAGAGTATGAAACCATTAAGAGAGAGAGAGAGAGATTATACATATATGTGTGTAGCACACACGTAACACATAGTGAGAAATGTTGGCACTGGTGAGACTTGGTAAGTATGTTCATTAAAAGCAACTCTAGCAGAACAATTGGCAGTTTTATACACAAAGATAGTTAGTTTGCAGTTTTTTAAAGAAAATAATTTTGTTTCATTGGATCACCAGCCACACCTATCTGTTGTCTAGGTCTGTAGTGGTACTGAACAACGTTTCTGTTGGCTTTTGTTGGCTGGTTGGTGTGTGCGTGTGTGTGTGTGTTGTGTGTGTGTGTGTGTGTGTGTGTTGTTTTGTTTTGTTTTGTTTTGTTTTGTTGTATTTTTAATTTTATTTCGTTTTTGTTTTTTCCTCCAAATTTTCTATTTGTTGTTGTATAAGTATAAGTATTATGTCTCTTTAGTGTGTGTGTGTGTGTGTGTGTGTGTGTGTGTGTGTGTGTGTGTGTGTGTGTGGTGTGTGTGTGTGTGACTTAAGTAGTTCAGTGTGAAGGGAAAACATTTTGAAAACATTTAATCCACCCTAATAGAAATTTATGTTCTGAGAGACAAGTGAAGATAATGCAAGAAAAATCGTCAAGTAGCGTCTATGCCTTCTAAACTAGTTTCTTTGATGGAATCATCTTATGAAGTGATGCATCAAATTTGCTCTTGTCTCTTGAATTTCCTTGCCAACAGCACACACATTCTCTTCCCCTCCCCATCCCTTGATCTCGATAAGACATGTTGCATTATTTTTTTCTGGTTTCCTCCGTACTTAATTGGAAGCTTCTAACTGTTCAACCAAAACTGACAGATTGGGTGAAAGATTGCTGATCTGTAAACACTCTATCATATCACACCCACTCTCTTCACTAACAGGCCTACGGGAAGCAAGAGTTGCCTTTCCCTAGATAGCCTCATTTTCGCGCATAGGTTGCAGACGAAATCAGTCGGCAGATCGGAAAGTTTGAAAAATGGAAATAAATTATAACTGCGGGGGTCAGAATTGTCACTCACCCAACGGACAAGTAGTTTTTGATTTTGACTCGCCCGACAGGTTTTTTACTCGCCTTGAGTGACCGGGCGAGTGGATTTTGCCAGCCCTGCGCGTATTTAATACAAGACAAGACCGGGGCAAATTTTCGGCCAACTGGCCTTTGTCAAGCATGAATGTACAATCACAAACAAACACCAGACACAAAATTATGAGAAAAAGACTGAAACTTCCCTGCTACTTCGTCCAGTGGGTAAAAAATGTATATTGCATTTTTGGCACCATGTATTATAATTGAACTATATCAGACTGTAGATTATGCCTTCATCTGCAAGTAGACAGTAACACTCTGTTCTGTACTGTGAACACATAAGTTTCTGTACTGTGAAAGTTTTGCTTTCTGTTGACAGTGAAGATGATCTGGCGACCGCTATCCTGAAGAAGAAAGAGAGGCCAAATAGGCTGTTGGTGGAAGAGGCTATCAATGAAGACAATTCAGTGGTCTCTCTCTCACAGGTCAGTTTGCTGTTAAAGTGGTTGAATCATTGATAATGAATTTGATATTTGAATGATTTTTTTAAAAATTAGTAACTTAGTTGTTTTACTAGGGCTGTAGGCTTTTATTTTTAGCTGTTTTACTTGGGCTGTAGGCTGTTATTTATGACTTGGTTTTCTGTCATAAATGTTTCTGTGCTATCTTTGTCTTGATTAATTATGTCTTCAAGTGTACTCCTTCAATCCATTTCCCTGATGCATGCTTAAATGTTACAGTTTTGATTGAAAAGATGTGTGCACACTTTAGTATACTCATCTACATTTGGCTTATATTGATTTATTAAATTTATTTCCCATGCAGGCAAAGATGGATGAATTGCAGCTTTTTCGAGGTGACACTGTTCTCCTGAAAGGCAAAAGACGGAAAGATACTGTGTGCATTGTTCTCTCTGATGACACAACAGCAGATGACAAAATTAGAATCAACAGATGTGTCAGAAACAATCTTCGTGTACGTCTGGGTGATATTGTCAGGTCAGTATCCATTATGGTTCTGTGTAACAATGAATGCTTGAATACATCTCCATGTACCTCACCAGTTTTGTGCCTTGTTTATTTGATCAGATATTCCTGCTTTTACTGTTTAAGTAAACTTTGTTGCTGAATACAGAAAAGGTATATATGCTGAAATGTAGACAATGACAGTTTTTAAAAATTCAGCTTTCAGCAGTTTTCACACAGACACATTAGTTACTTGATTCATGCTTGACCACTTGTGCAACAAGAATACTGTTCTTTGCCTTTGTCCTGTCTTGATTAGACTGATGGCAGTTCTTACTTTCCTGGCTGCGCATTATGAAATTCTTGGCAGACTATAAAAGTTTCAAAGTTCTGCTACTTGACTAGTTTTGAAGACTTGCAAGTATGATCATGATCAGCCACTCTTTTCAAACTCCATTGACTCCCATTTCAAGCCTGAACAGATTGTGAGGTCTCAGCTCTTTGTTACAATCTCTTCTCTTAAACCACCCATGCCTATAACTTGTATAAGACTACATTTCTGATCTCCTCACTATTTGTAGTCCTTCTGAACGGCTTCCACCTTAGACAAAAACACTTTGCACTTCTTATGTAAAGGCTAAGACTTTCAGTCAAATATAATTCTTTCTATGCACCACAACAGTGGAACTTGCTTTCTTCATGTCCACAGCCTTTATCCTCTTTTTTATGAGAGCTGTAAAAACCTTACTTCTTCAATCAATATTGATATTAGTCTTGCCTCTTTCTTCTCTCTCTTTTTCACCTTACTGTCCGTACAATACTTGTATGATTATGTGATGAAATGTCGTTTATGTAAATTTTTCTTCAGTCTGTTTTCAAATCTTGTATCAGTGCATGTGCAGTTGCGAGCATGAGTCCCTGAGTAGATGTTTATAGTATACATGTCTCTGTGTGTGTATGTGGTGTTCACTGTATGGGTAAATGCTGGCATATGTGTGTGAGAGTGTGCATGTGTGCATACATACATTTATATAGCAGCATGTTCTTGTACCATAAGCCATAATACATGTACGATTCTGTTGTTTTCTTTTATTCTTCTGTGTCATGCTTGTAAATGTTAAATGATTCAGCTATTTTTATCTTATGTTTTTTATTGCGTAACCTTTTTTGTATGGAAAGCTCTTTGGAACTTGTTTCTAGGGATGTTGTGCCATTTAAATTATCATTGTTATTATTAGTAATGTCATTATTATTATTACTATTATCATCATTATCACATTTTTATTATAATTATCATTATTATGATTATTATTATTAAATGACATTTATGTTGTTTGTTTTCAGCATCCAGGCTTGTCCTGACGTGAAGTATGGCAAGCGTATACACGTTCTACCTATTGATGACACAGTTGAAGGCATCACAGGGTAAGTCTTCATTGACTGCTTTTGTTGGTGTCAGTTCTTATATTGTTAATAACTTGTTGTCAAGTAGGTGCTACTTGGGTACATAAGGTGTCCAAATTGCTGATATCATTTAGTATTATAGAGAGATGCAAAAATGTGTGCTGTTGTGATACTAAAATTAACTGATTGAGTGAAATCTGTAACTTAATATCTGCACAGACATTTGCCATGAAACAGTGGAACACTGAAGTTTTAAAGCTTGTACAAATAGTTTGAGTGCAGTTACTAATTTATATTCTGACTCACCTGTTGGCGTCGCCGGTTCAGTGTTGGCCGCTGCATGTCTGGATGCCACCATCTCCCTTTATACCGCTCTGTCATGACTTTTGTGGACAGTTTCTTGAATATTTAGGCCACTGATGTTGGTTATGTTCTCGATGTGTGAGGTTGGAGGTCTGCCTTTTTTTGCGGCTGTCTTTCCTTGAAAGATGGTTGCCATGAGGTCCATGTTCTTGTTGCGTGACACATGGCCAATGTATTTTAGTCTTCTCTTGTTGATGTCTGGTATTAGTTTTCTGGTGATATCAAGTTCTTCCAGGAAACTTTCACTAGTTGTTATGTGTGTCCATTTGACACATATAGTCTCCTATAAAACCACATCTCTGCTGCCTCAATTCTTCTGTGATCGGTTTTTCTCAGAGTCCAGGCTTCGCAGCCATAAATCATGACTGGCCAGATCAAACATTTTAGAAGTCTAACTTTCAGGCCATTTGGTATTCTCTGTCTTTCTTGTTGTTGAGTTGGACCATATCTTTGCTTTGCCATTCCAATTCTTATTTTGATGTCTTTGGAGCAGGTTCCATCATCCGTTTTTACAGAGTCAAGATATTTGAAATCTTTAACTTTTGCTGAAGGAATTTTGTTAATTGTGAAGTCATGATTGTTTTCAGTGTCTTTGCCTTTGATATGTAGCACATATTCTGACTAATGAGTGAAATGTTTTTACGTATCTGTGCAAACACAGCCATAAAACCAGTTCTTGGTCTGTTTCGCAAAGCTGCTGTATGTTGTTGGTTTCAGAAATCTGTTTGAAGTGTACTTGAAGCCTTACTTCCTGGAGGCCTATCGACCCATCAGGAAAGGTGACATCTTTCTTGTGCGAGGTGGCATGCGAGCTGTGGAGTTCAAGGTGGTAGAAACAGACCCTGCTCCACACTGCATTGTTGCCCCAGACACTGTCATCCACTGTGAGGGTGAACCAGTCAAACGTGAAGTAAGTCTTTTTCTCTGTGTGTGTGTGTGATTTTTTTACTGCTTTTTATTCTTGGATTATTTTTGTAATGGTAATGACACTAGACAGAAGTAGAGAACTTACTCTGTCACACTCAGTCTGTGTCTGGACTGTAGTCAGCTCACCTAACATCTTGATTTCCCTGTGCTGTACTGAAAAAACAAATGTTTACATATCATAGGCAGAGTCAATGAGTTTGGAGACTAGGGCTGTAAAAAATGATTTATGCAGTAGTAGTGTAACCGGGTCTTCAAATGACAAGGCACGTTGGCATTTCAGAACCAGTTTTTGTATCTTAGTTACATTTGAAATTACGTCAGAACTAGAGGAATGAAAGAAGAATGAAACTTGCAGATACCACATATTTGTATGTGGGGACTTATTCCTTACGTACAGTTGCATCATTTAGACAGATTACATCTTTTTTTCTTGTTAAAACAATAATAACACATTTCTTACAGCAGCTAATTCATAGTCAGTCTATCATTGGCTCTGTTTCATTTATATTGTTTTGCATTTCTGTATTTCATATTGTATATAATTATTAAATAATTGAAACTGTGTACCTTTACATGTGTGCATAATGAAATCAGTTTGTATGTTTACTTATGATTAAAGTCTGGTTGGTCATAGGAGGAAGAAGAGGCTTTGAACGAAGTGGGATATGATGATATTGGAGGTTGCCGCAAACAACTGGCTCAGATCAAAGAAATGGTGGAGCTGCCACTTAGACATCCACAACTTTTCAAGGCCATCGGTGTGAAGGTCAGTACAAATACGTTTGATTGGGAGCTGTTTATGTTGATTGAAGTTGGACAGAATTTGTGGGGAAATGTTTTTCATCATTAGTGAACAATTTCAGATAATTGAGCTTTAAAAGCTGTTGGTTTACCCAGACTGACCTGTCAGGTTATATTTTAGACTTGGGAACACTTTACAAACATGAATTTTTTTTTCTGTGAAAAGACATAGGTTAATCAGTGTTACTGATGTTACTGATAAATTGTTTGGAAAGTGAGGACGATTGACTTACTGAATAATCTCTATCGTATGTGTTGTTAATCAGTGTTTCTGATGTTATTGATAAATTGTTTGGAAAGTGAGAAAGGTTGACTTACTGTATCATCTATATGGTATGAGTAACAGAATGATTTTCTGTGTAGCCTCCTCGTGGTATACTACTGTATGGCCCTCCTGGTACAGGGAAAACTCTGATTGCCAGAGCAGTGGCCAACGAGACTGGAGCTTTCTTTTTCCTGATCAATGGTCCGGAGATCATGAGCAAGTTGGCTGGAGAATCTGAGAGTAACCTGCGTAAAGCCTTTGAAGAGGCTGAGAAAAACTCTCCTGCTATCATCTTCATTGATGAACTGGACGCCATTGCCCCAAAGAGAGAAAAGGTAAGGATAGTTATTCATGTTGAAAAGTTTGTAAAATATATGGTGGATAAAGATATATTGGGAAAGCCCATTTTGTTTTCTTTTGTTTCGTTTGTTATTGCTGTTGAAGAAACATTTGAATTTCTAGGAATGAATAATGGATAAGTATTCATCTTGGATTTAGATGGGAAGTTGTGATATGAAGTAATTCCTGTGTAAGAAATGACAAATAATTTGAGTCCAAAAGCTTAGACAGTTGACTTGAAAGTTCTCAGCACACAACAAACATTAGGGGTTGTCCAGCTTTCAGGGTTTTATTTTAATCCTTTTCAGGAATGGATCTTGGTGTATGGTGAAATTTGTTTGGACATGTCATTGTATAATTATTATGAAATGTATTTCTGCATACTGTGTGGGACAGGCATCTCAGACACTAGAACTGAATTGAAATCCTTTTTCCTTTTAGTAAGATTTGCTTATTTCTGCATAGACACACGGAGAGGTAGAGCGTCGCATAGTGTCCCAGCTGCTGACGTTGATGGATGGTTTGAAGCAACGATCTCATGTCATTGTCATGGCCGCCACAAACAGGCCCAACAGCATAGATGCTGCCCTGCGTCGCTTTGGTATGTTTATTATATTTTATGTATGTTTATTCTGTTTGTTTGAACAATATTTCTACAGATTTATTGGTTTTTTATGTCTTGCCATGAAAATTAATTTTGTTGTACTTGGTATTAGACATCAGTTTTCTTACTAAAAATATAAAAAGACAGATTGAAAGCATTAACTTTTCATTTTTTGTCTTCTGTTTTCAATGGTGGAATTTATCTAGATAATGAAACACACGCTTTTTGTTTTTTCATTAACTGACTCTAAAAAGAGATTTATCTTGATATTGGAATATTGGCTTTTTGTTTTTTCCAACAATAATTGAATCAGTCCTTTGAGATGTCACAACACTGGCAGTACTTGTTGTCCTTGCTTATTTATTCAAACAATGGATGTTACAGAATGAAAAATTAATATGATCAGTTTTGAGTGCATGTTAGGTATTTTTTATGTATGTTAAATGTTGTGTATTTATTTCAGCAGCATGATAATTATGAAATGTTAATTTGTGTACAGTGCAGAACAGGCATCTCTGGCACTGGAGTTGAAATATGAAAAATCTTCTTCCTATGATGAACAGGTCGATTTGACCGTGAGGTGGACATTGGCATCCCTGATGCAACAGGTCGCCTGGAAATCCTTAGGATCCACACCAAGAACATGAAGCTGGGAGATGATGTTGATCTGGAACAGGTCTGTAAACTTAATTGTGTGTGTGTGCTGTCAAACTTTTATTATTTCCAATTATTACTTGGTCAAAATTATGCACATGTTAAAAGTATGAAAAACAACAAAAAGAAACACTTTGAAATTGTCTCACCTGTCTCACCTGTCGGCGTCACCGGGAACAGTGTTGGCCGCTGCACATGATGTCCTCACAAGTTGCCTCCAGCACTCTCGATCTTGGCTAAGTCTGACCACCTCCTGGAGTTTCTTGCCACTGATGTTTGTGATGTTTCTAGCAAGTGATGCAGGTGGCCGTCCTCTGTTTCTCTTTCCTTCCACTTTACCTTGGAGGACAGTGGACATCAAGTCTGTTCTCTCATTACGGATTGCGTGTCCAACATATTTCAGTTTCCTCCGTTGTATGAGTACTAGAAGCTTGCGTGTAGTACCCAACTCATTCAGTATGCTTTCATTTGAGCGCCTATCCGTCCATTTGACCCTCAGCAGTCTTCGGTAAAACCACAGCTCTGCTGCTTCCACTCGTCTTTCATCCTCTTTCTTCATTGTCCATGCCTCGCAGCCGTATAACATCACTGGCCAGACAAGACATTTTAAGAGTTTTATCTTAAGGTCTGCTGTTATGCTGTGGTCTTTCCAAATATTGTTCAATTGAACCATACTGTTCTTGGCCATTCCAATTCTCATCTTTATGTCTTTTGAGCATGTTCCATCGTGTGTCTTGACTGAACCTAAATATCTAAAGTCCTTGACATTTTCTAGAGGGACTTGGTTTAGCATGATCTGGTCCTGTCTAGTGTTATATTTGCCTGCAACATGCATAACCTTTGTCTTCTTTGAATTTAAGTCCAGCCCAGCTGCCTTTCCAACCCGGTCTACCCTGTACAGGATCCTCCTAGAGCCTGTAATGTTGTCTGCCAGTAATCCTGTGTCATCTGCGTAGCGTAAATTTGACAGGTTTCTACCACCAATATTTACTCCCATGTCTTCTATGTCTGCTTCTCTCATGATATGTTCAGTGTATATGCTGAAGAGATGTGGAGACAGGATGCAACCTTGCCTTACCCCTTTAGTGATGTTAAAAAATTTGCAGTTTTGATTATTCCATCTGATTGTTGCTTTTTGATCATTATATAATGAAGCTATGAGGGAAACCAGATGTCTTGGAAAACCCATTTTGATCATGAAGTGGAAAAGACTTTGGTGAATCACGCTATCAAATGCTTTGCTGTAGTCAATGAAAACGATGAACATCTCTTGGTCTGTGTTTCTAATCTTTTCTATCAATATCTGGAGTACAAACAGCATATCTATTGTTCCCCTGTTTTTCCTATAGCCTGCCTGACAGTCGGATAGCTCTTCCTCTACTTTTGGCTTTAACCTGTTTAAAATTATTATCAGCAGTATTTTACTGGCATGACTGATCAGTGCAATTGTTCTATAATTGTTGCAGTCTTTGACATTTCCACTCTTATGTAACATGACAAATTCTTGGAGCTTCCAGTCTGTAGGCCACTGACAAGTCTTCCATATCTTGCAGCATAAGTGATGCATTACTTTGAGTCCACCATCACCTGAGTGTTTCAACAACTCTCCAGGAATATTGTCAAGACCAGGAGACTTTCTGCATTTTAGATCTTTAATGGCAGATTCAACTTCGCTGAGCAGAGGTTCAGGTTCCGTATCTCCAGGGATCAATTCCAAATTTGGCTCTAAATTATTTTCATGGCTGTCAGGCTTGCCAAAAAGTGATGTGCCATATTCGTTCCACCTATCCAAGACATCATCTGGTTCAGTCAGAGTGTGACCATCCTTGTTGTTGATGCATTGGTTTGTTGCTTTGAAATTTGTTTTTTTCACTTTTTTTATTTGTTTGAAGAGCTCCCTCGACTTCCTGTTTTCGTTGTGTTCATTGATTTTACTGCATTCTTGTGCCAGCCAATTTGCTTTGTCTCTTCTGACTTTACTTTTTATTTCCCTTTTCAGTGCTGAGTATTTTTCCCGCTCTCCCTGCTTTCGAGCTTGACTTTTCTTTTCTGCCAGATCTATCACTTCCTGACTTATGTAGGGCTTAGCTTTTTTCCTTTTTTCTTCTTTTCCTAGTTTTTCTTCAGAGATTTTGGTCAGTGTGTTTTTTATGTCTGTCCAGATTTCATCAGGATATGAGTCATTTTCATCCCAAACTTCAAGTAACTTTAAGAAACGATTACTTGTTTCTATACTGAATTCTAACGCCAGCTCAGGGTTTTCTAATTTTGATATGTCGAACTTTGGCGTAGTTTTGGTTTTAGGCTTCTTCAATATTTTCATTCTTAATTTGGTTGTCACAAGAATGTGATCCGTGTCGCAGTCTGTTCCAGGCTTTGTTTTTGCATTGAGGACAGTTGATTTCCAGGATCTGTCAATGATAATATAATCAATCTGATTACGACACCTGTCTCCTGGAGAGATCCATGTGTATCTTCTGCGCAGTGGTTGTTGGAAAAAAGTATTTGTGATGTTCATCTCATTTGCCTGACAAAACAGAGCCAGCATGTCACCTCTCTCATTTCGTTCTCCTAAACCATATGGTCCTATTCCACATTCTGTGTCAGCCCCCTCTCCAACTTTAGCGTTGAAGTCACCCATCACAATGCATATTTCCTTTTTGGGAATTTTGTCTCTGATAGTTTGGAGGTCATTGTAAAAATTTTCTATTTCTTCTTCTGAGCTAGTGGATGTTGGAGCATAAGCTTGAACTATGTTCAAAACAGCATATTTGGTATTTATTTTGACAGTGAGAAATCTGTCATTAATTGGATTATAGCTTTTCAGAGCTCCAGCATGCTTTTTGTCCAGCACAATTGCTACTCCTCTTGAGCCACCTTTTTCATTTCCACTATATACAACTGTATGCTCTCCTACAGTAAAAAGTCCCTGCTAGCTTGAAATTGTAACAAAGTAAAAACAACAAAAAGAACCGCTTTGAAATTGTAACAAAGTGATATTCATGAACAATGTAAATGTGGATAGAGCTGTAGACTCAAACTGTAATATTTGAGTTCATTCTAGCTTGCAAGATAAAAAGTTTGTGTTTTCACTACCCATCTTACAATGTGCCAGATTTTATGGTGATGTCAGCTTTTTTTTTTTTTTTAACTCGGTGAAGTTGCAGTTCACATTATTTTGAGGCATTTTTAACAAGTGCCAAATAGCAGATATACCAGGCATCAATCAGGCAGTACAGATGCACAAAATAAACTTAATAGATATTGGAATCTGAAGGATTGAGCACATGCACACAAGAATGATCCTCACAGTAGCAAGGATTCTAGTTTTTTTATTTCAGCTTGTACCTTTGACTGGGCAGAAGAGCTAATAGGCTTGTGATATTAGCACTTGTGAGTGGTGGTAAATCCATTTAGTTAACGTTATTTTAGGAAAAAATGATTTTACCTCCTGTTTAATAGAATCCGTGAATTATGAGTGATGTAATATTTATGTGTTATTTTTCATTCAGTCAGCCATGTTATTGTGTTTAAAATATATTAACCAGTAATCACCTTCAGAACATATTTCCAGGTTGCATCAGAGACCCATGGACATGTGGGAGCAGATTTGGCAGCCCTGTGCTCTGAAGCAGCCTTGCAACAAATCCGTGAGAAGATGGACCTCATAGATTTGGAGGATGATACCATTGATGCGGAAGTGCTGGACTCTTTGGCTGTTTCCATGGATAATTTCCGGGTAAGAAGAATGTCAACATTGTGAGCATAAATACTGACAAATAGAAAATAACATTTCCTTGCAGTGCATAATTTGTAAACTTGAGGAAATTGTAAGATTGAAATTGTGCCCCAGTAATGTTTAAAAAACTTTTTTATGACCGCGTGAACAAAATGCATGATACTATTGTAGACAAGCTATACAGAGGCACTTGCTGTTGTATTTTTTTTTCACATCTACCACTCATTTACCCTTTATACCAGCTTACTGCATTATCAGCTATGACAGTAAAGCAGAAACATAAGGAAGCTGATGGATAGGGTGAGGGAGTAAAAAGTTTCAGTTTTTTGAACTGGTGGTTAGGATGAGGGAGTGAAATTGGTAATTATTATTCCATTGCAATTGTGATACCTCACATGATAGCCTTATAGTTTATTCTTTATATATTATTCCATTGCAATTGTGATACCTCACATGATAGCCTTATAGTTTATTCTTTATATTGTTATTGAGCATTCTTATTTTTCTTGACAGTGGGCTCTTGGTAAGAGCAACCCAAGCGCTCTTCGTGAGACATCGGTTGAGGTGCCAAATGTAACCTGGGAAGATGTTGGTGGTCTGGAGAATGTCAAGAAAGAACTTCAAGAGTTGGTGCAAGTAAGTGTGTTTTATATTTAGGTCTAGCTTATGTAAGAAACACTGAAACATAGAGGTACTATCCGCTATGGATGTACCATACAATTTTTTATTTTTGCAAATAATATGGGATCAATATATAAAGTCTTATAAGACTTAAGAAATAAACGACAAGAAAAATGTACACAATATTACAAATTGCTTTACAGTCTTTCGGCTTGAATTGCTTATTTATATATCGTATAAAATAAACAAAAGAAAAATGTACACAATATTACAAATGGCTTTACAGTCTTACAGCTTGAATTACATTTTTTACATTGCATCTGTAAGGCAGAACCTTGAGAATGTAGATCCAATTGTTTGTTTCTTTTTGTATGTAAAACTTGTGATGGTTATTATATTGCTGTGGTGGTGTGTATCTTGACCAGTACCCCGTGGAACATCCAGAGAAGTTCCTCAAGTTTGGCATGACGCCTTCCAAGGGTGTGTTGTTCTATGGTCCACCTGGCTGTGGTAAAACACTGCTGGCCAAAGCCATCGCTAACGAGTGCCAGGCTAATTTCATTTCCATCAAAGGACCTGAGCTGCTGACCATGTGGTTTGGGGAATCTGAAGCCAACGTCAGAGACATCTTTGACAAGGTAGGCAGAACTGTTAGAGGCAGAGGAGGGGGGGATTAGAGGGGAGGAGGATGGAGTGGGCTTTTGTAATTATGTTACTTCTTGGGGCTTTTATTGCTAGATTTTAGTATCTGTAGTGAGAGAGAAAAAAGTAAGAAAGTCGTATGTATCAGATGTGTATGTATTTTTTTAAGCTAGGTCATGTTTCAAGAAGACCTTGAAGGTATGATACTTCTGTAACATTTTAAATTTCTACTGTATTCTGATTTTACATTTTCTGTAGGTCACTGCACATGAAGGATAGTTTTCCAGCTAGCTTTCCACGTAAAGTGATCTTTTCAATTTACGTATGATAATCTTGTACACTTGTAAGCACATACATGTTAGTTTGAGTATCTGAGTCTGATTTGAGAACAGTTTATAATGTGTTATTTTTGTTTTCAGGTGATGTGAGAATGGTTTTGTAATGTATTCTTTGTTTTCAGGCAAGATCTGCAGCACCATGTGTGCTATTCTTTGATGAGCTGGACTCTATAGCCAAAGCCAGAGGCGGCAATGTAGGAGATGGTGGTAAGTATTCATAAATGTATTGGCTACTTAATTTTATTATGTTCTGTTGTTTTTGTTTTTGCAAATGGAAATTAGGGAAAAAGAGTTCCGATATTGATTACCATCCCTAAACGTTTGTAAAGTCAGTATATGCCAATACAAACTTCAGTTTAAGAAGTGGATATGCATTGTGCTTTTTGTTTCCAAAACAGATATTAACTTCACTAATATTAATTGATCTTTTATTAATGCATTAGCCAATAGTTCTGGGCTTTTTGCTAATTGATACATCCATTTAAGGAAAGATTCTAAATATATTTTTCATTACATCTACTGTGCCTTGTCTCTGTAGCTAAAGTCAACTTTTCAAGCATCTTCACGAGGTTGATGGAGTGTGCATCACTCATGTCGCCAGTGTCCAGAACTATGGAGACAAATCTCCAGTTGTTACAAGAATCTGGTGGCAAAAGGCTTATTGGAAGACAATGCCATCTTGTGATTCAACACAACAAACTGGAAGTAGTGGGAAAAAAATTATTAGCATTTTTTATGTCAGATATTGTGGTGTTTTGGCTTTCTATAATAAATCTTTTACCTGACTGATATGAATGAATACGTTCCATCCCCATTCTCCACCCTCCATCAACACTTTCACGCTGTGGTACAGTTGTAGTTGAAATTACTATCATGCTGTTACGATACATGAATAATGTGTGCATGTTACAACGTACAGGTGGCGCTGCTGATCGTGTCATCAACCAGTTGCTTACTGAAATGGATGGCATGAGTGCCAAGAAAAATGTCTTCATCATTGGTGCCACCAACAGGTACTGTTATTCAGGAACTTTCATGGGGTCTGGTTGTGTATGTTTGGGTCTGGTTGTGTATGTTTGTGTGAGTGAGTGTGTGTGTGTGTGTGTGTGTGTGTGTGTGTGTGTGTGTGTGTGTGGTTATGAAGTTGTTTAGCTTTGAGTCTGTTGTCAAATGCTGTTACATTGTTGGTTAAATTGCCTGTTTGATTGTAAAGTTGTTTAAGTCTTGTCAAATGCTATTACATTGTTGGTTAAATTGCCTATGTTTCCAACTTTCAAATATATGTTACCAGTTGGCTATTGATTCAGCTTGCGCGTTACGGTCAATGAAGGCTAGTATTTGGTGGTTTCATGGTAATATCATAAGCACAGTTATCAGGATCTTGAAGCTGCATTGTAGGAACAGTTAATATTAAGGGTCACACTAGGATCTAAAAGCATGTTTGTGACTTGAAATTTTTATGGCTGATTTTTTTCTCCCAGACCTGACATCATTGACCCTGCTATTCTTCGACCTGGACGCCTTGACCAACTCATTTACATTCCATTGCCAGACGAGAAGTCACGTATCAGCATCCTCAAAGCAAACTTACGCAAATCACCTGTTGCAAAGGTAATAAGTTGGTGTTGGTGTTGGTGTCAGATTAATTCCCTTATGGTAGTGTAAACTTATCACTTGTGGAGCTTTTCCTGTTTTTTTTGTTTAATATGACAGTATTATTGTAAATTTACAAGAATAACTGCAATCCTGAGAATCTAAAACCATAAACTTGACATTTTAGACCATGTGATTCTATTGTGATAATAATGCATCTAAACTGAAACTATAAACTTTATATTTCGGACAGTGTGATTCTTGTTGTAGCAAAATGTATGATGGTAATGTATCATGAGGAACGTGTTATTCTTATTGTAACAATATGCGTGATGGTACGTACGCTGTATCATGAGGAACTTAATATTTCGTACAGTGTGATTCTTTTGTGACAAAATTCATGATGGTAATGCATCATGAGGAATGTGGATAGTGAATGATGTATAAATAGAACAGAGATGAAGGCAGCTATAACAATTCTGTGGTGACAGAGTGCTCTTTACAAGCTTTAAGTCATATGACAAGCCCAACAAAACTGGCACCTTTCCAGGTCTGTATCACAATGATCATGTTAAAAAAAATGAGGGGTAGATAGAAATGTATGGCTTATCAGAATATCAAAAAGGATGGTGATATGTTCAATTATGCATTCTTGTTCTTCGTTCTGTTAATCTGCCACACCTGACAAGTAGGCAGATATGCATGGCTACATTAAAACATAAATATGATGGTGATATGTTTATTCATGTTCATTACTTGTTCTGTCTTGTTCAGTTACTCCTCCAAACCTCCTTCCTTTCGTTCATGACTCTTTTTTTTGTTTGTTTCTTTGCCCCTACCCCCCTCCCACATTTCTCTCTCTCTTTCTGTCTCTACTGCTAGCCTGTTTGAGTTTCTTAGCAAGCAGCTTCAGCTGTAAAATGTATGATTATGATTTGCTCAGGATGTGGATGTGGAATACCTGGCCAAAGTGACCCAAGGCTTCAGTGGTGCTGACCTCACAGAGATCTGCCAGAGAGCCTGCAAGCTGGCCATCAGGCTTGCCATTGAAGCAGAAATCCGCTTTGAGAGAGAACGAGCACAGAATCCAGATGCTGATATGGTATGTAATGTTTGTATGTTCTCTCCTCTGTTCATAAACTTACAGAATTATCTAAAAGAAAAACCTTGTTTTGTTTTGTTGTGATCTTTTACTGTGTAAAGTGCAACAAGCATGCTTTGACATGCACTGTTTGCACTGTACAAATGGAAAGAGAAGAGGAAAAAGAGTGAATACGTTGGAACAGTGTGGATCATGCAGACCTGCCAACCAGTACGATTTTGGCGTATTATTTTACGATCATAATTAAATAATACTAAATTACGATCGAGTAAAAAATGATACGATGCAAAAAAACAAAAACAAAAAAAAAAACGATTATAGGTCTAGTAGTGACTTTGAGCCGAGAGCGCCACTGAGAAGACAATCACGATCGGTAAACAAGTGGACTATGGGCGCAGCCATGTTTGTTATTATAAATGAGAATCTCGTCAAACGAGAGTCTCGTACTGGGTCAAACGAAAGTCTCGTACCGACTGTGAGACTTCCGTTTTTGCAAAAAGAAAATGGCGACACGAGGTAGACCGCGTGGTAGTGGCAAAGGAAAACGTGGTGGTGAAGCTGCTTTGGGCACCGGCAGTGAAAGTGTACAGAAAAGGGCAAAAAGAGAACAAAAGTTCATCCAGTCGTACTCACAAGAGTACCCATGCATCACTGCATCGAAAGTGGGAAGCACATATGCAAGGTGCAGTGCTTGTGAGTTCGATTTTCTAGTTTCGCATGGCGGGATCGACGATGTAAAAAAGCATGTGACTTCGTTGAGGCACATTGCAAAGGCATCAGCCTTAAGAAACACCTCTTCTTTTGTTGATTATATTCAAAGAACTGAAGATACTGATCTCCAGCCCATTCGTGCAGAGGCATATTTCACGGCGTTTTTGGTGGAACACAACGTGCCACTTTCAGCCTCTGACCATGCTGGACAGTTGTTTAAGAAGATGTTTCCTGACAGCAACATAGCAGATACCTACAGTTCTGCAAGAACAAAAACCACATCCATTGTGAAGGAATGTGCTGAAGATAGTAAGGCTGAACTTGTGCAGTGCATGAAGGGACCCTTTGTGTTAGGTACTGATGGTAGTCAGGAGGGGGAAGACAAGTTCTTTCCCATTGTTGTGAGAGCTGTGGATCCCCATGGAACTATCAAAACTGAACTGCTCAGTGTCCCCTCATGTGAGACGTCAGCCACTGGAGAACACATCTTTCAGTTGTTGGACTCTGAGCTAAGGGCTTACCAGATAGACTGGAGGAACTGCCTGGCATTTGTAACCGACAATGCCAATGTCATGATTGGGGTCAACAAAGGTGTCATCTCGTTCATCAGAGACAAGCATCCAGAGACCTTCTTGGCCAGATGTGTATGCCATCTCCTTAGTCTGACTGTGAAGAAAGCCATGAAGGAGTCTAGCAAGTTTGACCTTGATGACACAATGCGTCAACTGGCCTGGTATTTCTCCAAGAGCACTGGCAGACAGCAACGCCTGAAGCAGATCCAGAAGGAACTAGGCTTGCCAGAGCACAAGGTTGTTGAGCATGTTCCCACCCGATGGCTCTCTCTTGGGGCTGCCTTGGACAGAGCAGTTGAGCAGTGGAACGCTTTGGACAAATTCTTCAAGGAAGAATGCAGTGTGAAGACATCACATGCTTCAAGTACATCTAGTTCTGACCCACCTATGAGGCAAAAACTCGGGGATTTCTTCCGGCGCAAGACCACCAAATTGTATGTCTTGTTCTATGCAACAGTCTTGGAGGTGTTCAACCAAGTCAACAAACTTGAACAGACCGACAGCGCCAGAATCCATCTGATCAAGAGAGACATGGAACGACTGTACAGATGCCTGCTTGTCAGTTATCTGAAGCCAGCTGCTCTGAACAATGGGGCCCTGATGGATGTGGACTTCAAATCCTCATACAACATGAAGCGTGATGAAGACATCTTCATTGGTAGCACCACCTGAGAACACCTGGACTGTGTGGAAAGTAAGCAGCAGCAGATCTTCATGGAGAATGTGAAGACATTCTACAAGGAGGCATGCAAGTACATGAAAGAGAAGCTGAACCCGGCCGAGGAAACTCTATGGAAACATGCAGAGCTTGCGGATGTGAACCTGCAGAAGTCAGTTCAAGCATCTTCTTTGAAATACTTCTTGAAGAAGTTCCCATGCACTCTGCCACCTAACACAACCCCTGATGAGCTGGAGGGAGAGTTTCTGGAGTACCAGGCAGCAGAACTTCCACCTGTGGTGTTGAACCAGCCATCAGCAGAACTGCAGTGGAAGGAGATTGGTGCCATGAAAGATCACAATGGTGCCACTAGACTGAAACATCTGTCCCAGTTCATGCTGTCAATTCTCCTCATCCCTGTGTCCAACTGTGGGTGTGAGAGAATCTTCAGTCAAGTGCGAAGAAACAAGACTGACTTTCGGGGATCCATAGGGGCAAAGACATTGGATGCTCTCATGGTTCTGAAGTCCAAGAAAGGGGGCCCATGCTACAAAGCAGTGTTCTCTGATGAGCTCTTGAAAAAGTGCAAGTCAGCTACCAAAAGGCAGCACACTGAGCACAGTGCAACAAGCTCTACCGACACAACTCAGTAACTTTCAAAGTGTGCCTTGTTGGCTTCAAATTGTCATTTTGACAATGCAGTTTGTAGCGAAGCAGACATTAGAATTTATGTTTTTTGAGTGAATCATATGTGATTGTGCCTCAGTGGAGACAGACACTGGAACTCATAGTGATCAATATATGTGGAAAACAGACACTTGAACTCAGAATTTGTGATGCATGTGAAAAAAGACATTAGAAGTGATACATGTGAAAATATGTGTTCCTGGAGCCACAAATGACGAGACGAATCTACTTTATAATGAGGTATATAATTCTTTGTATACTTGGAATACTACTGTTTTTGAAAAAATACTATAAAAAATTTATAAAGGTACTATTGCAGGCTTAGAGGGGTTGGCAGGTCTGATCATGGTGCACAAATCCGAGATACTTTAGTTGGCTATTAATAGCGCGCCCCTTCCCTTCCACTCCCCACACCCTTTTCACCCGTCCCTTTATCACTAGTGCAGGAGCACAAAGATGCGCTACACTGACGGACTTTGGTCGACCTTGCCTGACTAAAAATAGCACACGCAGGTGATGCCGGCTCTCAACTAAAGGGTGGCAGAATGGCTGGGAAAATGCAGCCGTGGGATGTGTATGACAGAGAGGATGATAACTTGGGTCAAAGGTCACTTGCCTAACAGACTTGAGCATACCCTAACTCAGCATCTTTGTGAGTGAGTGTGTGTGTGTGTGTGTGTGTGTGAAGAGAGAGGACAGAGGGAGGAGGATGGCTTGGGTCAGGGGTCACATACCCCACTCCTCTCCTGTCTTTCTCCTGCTAGTTTGCGTGTGTTCTGTGCCCAGTTTTGGTCATTGTTGGGATATTGCTGTAGTGAATGTTGAGAGTGCATGGCTGGGTTTGATTCTTGAATCACGATTTTTTGTGTCTTGTTAATGTCATTAAGTAGTTACTGTAAAGACTTGCTGTGGCACCTCATCAGAATTTGGATATTTGCATCTTCACTTTTCTACAATAATATACTTTGTCTCCACAGGAAACTGAAGATTATGACCCTGTTCCTGAGATTTCCCGAACCCACTTTGAGGAAGCCATGAAGTTTGCTCGTCGTTCTGTTACTGACAACGACATCCGCAAATATGAAATGTTTGCACAGACCCTTCAACAAAGCAGAGGCTTTGGTGGAAACTTCAGGTGAGTCTGAAATACTGAAAGTTACTAGATATTTAATGTTCATTAGAATGGCTGCCTAGCAAGTGTTCAGTCGTTTTCATTCTTCCCCTCTTCTCCCATTCTGTAGTTATTGTTAACAGAAAGATTGATCATGTTCAGATGTAGTTGCAAATTGAACGCTACATTCATTGACTTAGATTTGATGAAGACAGATAGAGATTTACACTTAAACAGCCAATCATGGTGGGGCCTGTATGTGTGTGTGCTTCTTTCTAGTTGAAAAAAACAACAACCAAGAATTATTCTTTCGGACAAAGAATGATTGTGGGTTTTCCACTTATACTGTTAGTAGGTCAAAGGTGTGTGGATGGATGGCATGCCACAAGTATTCCATGTGCCTGTTATCTGAAAGAGATTCTGAGTTATGGGTTTTCCGTATGCACAAAGGCAAACAGGTTCTAGTTTGTGAGCCATGTGTGCTTTGACACAGGATAAACAAAGTGTAGGGTAAACAAAGTGTCACTGGACGGCACCACCCAGGGTGAAACCTCCAGTGGCATGCTTTTGTTTACCTCCCTTCACCTGGTCCCTATTTATCTGTAGACCACATGGACCCACTTCACTTGCAGGCCTCCTTCCTTTTCTCTGAAATATGCCTGACACTCCCAGGCTTTTCTAGGCATCCTTTGTGTTTTCACCTACTGCACACAGACTGACAGCATGCAGTTGCAGGTTCTTGGGATCCCTTTATGACTTGGATATTTTGGATTTTGACCTTGGTCTTCCAATTATTTCCAGTACCACTGCACAGTCTGGTTTAACAAAACTTGTGCATGCAGCCTCCAGTCCCCAGCTGTGAAAGAGTATTTGATTCTCTTCGGCAGTGGGGAAAGTAAAGGAGCAAGGGTGAAGAGATAAGACGTCACTTTGATAATACTGGCCTTGAGAAAAGTTCAGTCTCTGCCACCTCACTCCCCGTAACATCAGGGCCTTTATGATTTCATATCCTGATCATGCAGTGTGGATCTGCACATTTGAGCTTTTCTGTTGGAGTATGTAGACAGTTTAGAATAGTCACAAACTCTGACTTGTGTTTATGTAAACTCCAGAGGAAATTTATTTTTGTTCTGTGCATGATATCTCATGTTTCTTGCACCCTTTGATGAAGTTCTTTTTGAATTTGTACACCATGATCAAATCCAGACACAATCCTTTACAAGTAATTTTGTTTGTGTAGTAGAACATGGCAAGGCCTTCATATCCTGTTCCCTCCTACCAAAATATATACACACTAGCATTAACATGCACGCACATACACATGTACACACAGGCAGTACACACACATTTACTCACGCATGCACAGACATACACGCACACACACATGCACACACACACAGGCACACACTCACTCACTCACTCACACACACACTCACTCACACACACACACACACACACACACACACACACACACACACCACACACCACACACACACACACACACACACACACACATACACACACATACACACACACACACACACACACACACACACACACACACACACACACACACACACACACACACACACACACAGAGTGTTGCATTAATGCAAATAACTGTATGGTGAAGACCATTATCAGAAACTCAACTTTGATGCATATTTTTTCTGTGCATTCAGGTTCCCAGGTCAAACTGGCAGCGGTGGTCAGGGTCCCAGCCATGGAGGCTCAGGTGGAGGAAACATGGGTGGGGAAGATGGAGATGATGATCTCTACAGCTAAATCAGCGCACAAGGAAACCTTGCCTTTCATCATGACTGTGACTCATTCAGCCATCTGTTGTTGTCCATCATCAGTGTGTCTGGACCACTGTTCTTCGATGTGTGCATGTTGCTGCAGTCTGTGATGTTGCCAGGACGGCAAGACAGTACTTTTCACTATCGACAGTTGGATCCTGTGTCTTTTTGGTGTGATTTGTGTGTGAGATGTTTGAGGACATGTGATTTATTTTCAGTTGTTTTTCTGATTATTTGTTTATTGTTTTAATCTGCAATTTGAAAAATAAGATTTTCTTTTCCAATTTCTCAACTTTTTAAGATCTTAGTGATTGTTAACTGTTATTTTTTAATTAAACATCCACAGTTATGAAATGACAATGCATGAATCATTTTTGGAAATGATTTATGCGTATTATTCAAGCTTATGTGAGAGTGTTTAAGAATAAGATAGGTTGGATGTTCCAGGTTGTGTGCGATTGTTGATATGTCATATGTATATTTAGCTATAGCCGTTTTATGATGTAATCATTCATTTATTTTTCTTTGGCAGTTTTATGGTGTTGTTTACAGAAAGCACAAACACACAGCTGTGTTGATGTATTTGTTGTACCTAATATGAGCCCCTTTGCGTCGTCTTTTCTCATAACCACAGTCCCACATCGTAATATTCATTTTTAGACCCGCATCATAATTCATTTTTAGAGTGGAAGTGTATTCTTTGAGGTCAGATTGTCATGTTCACCACACCTCTCTCTTTTATCCCAGCTATACAGATATCTGTGGCAAAGACAGGCATATTTTTGTGTTTTTTATTTTGATTCATATTCATGTACAGAGGTGCCAATTGCTTTGATTTGATTGGAGTAGCTCTGTTTTTAGGGCCTTTGCTCCTGTCTCCATTTATTCATCATGATGCTCCGATTTTGTGTTTTCCAAGGGGAAAGAAATAGTGCACTTGCATCAATGTGATGTTTCTAAAGCTCTCAAAATGATGCCCAGAGAGCGCGCAGATTTTAGTCCAGTTTTAAGAAAAATCCTTGTCCAGTTTTAAAAATATTGCTTTGGGTGGTGATGGGGGAAGACATGACTGAGGACTCCCTAGAAGGGGCAGCAAATGCACACTCATGGCATTGCCACTTCGTCATATGATGTTGCATGTTGATCGATCACCTTTGTTTTTTTTATCTCTGAAAGTTGGTGTATCTTCGTACATGTAATGATATGTTTTTGATAGATATGATGTCATCATTGGAAGACGGAACTTTTTATGATGTAGCTGTTATATCAATGGAAAGGTAAGTAAAAAAGATGATTCATTTGCACTGCAGTGCATAAGTTCAAAACTGCATTTCAGATTCATTAAAGACATCATCAGAAATTGAATTGTGTGTGTGTGTGTGAGAGAGAGAGAGAGGAGAGAGAGAAAGAGATTGTATCTTTTAAGGAAGAGGAGTGAGAAAGATTTTATCTTTTAAGGAAGAAGAGAGACAGTGTGTGTGCATGAGTGCGTGAAAGAGGGATACTGTAGCTGTTAAGGAAAAAAAGGATGTATAGCCTACCCATTATATGGAATCGTCCACTCATTATAAGTAATATTTTTGTGAGCAAACTCAACTGTTCACTGTAATTTATAGTCACATGATGCTCATATATGTGCATATTGTACTGTGACTCAGTAATACATGCATATGAAGAACATATATGGACAAATACAGGTATTATATGCAGTTTATGGACAAGCATTTCATGCAGTTTATGGACAAGCATTTCATGTAGGCCTACCATAATTGTTTTAGGTGATCTTCCATTACATGGTATTTGAAAGAACATGTATGGAAACTTCTACACACTGCAACACAATCTTGAGCAACATAATTTGCAGATTTGAACTCAGCAAAATGAGGACGTGTGAAGCATGGTGATATGACATCCATACACGCATGCATGCACGTGCATGCGCATTCACACACTTCTATGCACACATGCACTCACTCACACACACATATATGCATACACCTTCCTAATATTCTTGGTAACACACTACAGTACATTTTTACACACAGCAGATAGAAAATGACACATGTTTTCAGAACTGTGCACATTGGTGATGTACTTTTTTCAATCGCATGTGTATAACGGTAAGGTTATAACTTGCTGGCAGACAATAATTCTGTGCAACTGAAGGACGAAATTTGACAGTTGCTTCCCTTGGGAGCTATGACGTCCTCCTACTTTGCCTCAGAATAGCTTCTGTTCATATGTTGGCAGCTAATACTCTAATTTAAGAGACGCAAAATTCCAAACTCCAAAAAGGTTACAGTAGTTCCCAAGGTCTAACATTTAACCTGACAGATCTAAACTTGAGTTGGTCTGAGAAATGTTCATGGTGTAACTTTTAGAAAAAGTAGTTCTGTATACCTGTTTAATGTCCTTAAATGTCTTGGTTTGAGACCGATTCAGTTAGTGTTTATGCTTGTTTTATTGCCGTGGACAGTGCCTGGAAACGGAGAAACAAAGATGTCGGTGACAGTTTTTGCAGCTAGAACATTTTTCCAAATATTTTTTTCAGTGATCATTGGCATCATCATCATCAAATGCCCTGCCACATGGCGTTGGTGATCATGGCCCTCCATCCTCCATATAAATATATCCTTTTTCGCAAGTCTGCCTAATAATTTCTCCCTGGGTCTACTTGGTGGTGTTTTTCCCTCCAGCTTTCCTGTTGTGACTAGGTGCTTGAATTTCTCTTGCCTCATAAAATGTCCTATAAATGTCGCTTGACTTTTCCTAATCTACATTAATGTTCTTTTTGTGTCTGCCTTTTAGAGGTAGGCGTGCAAAACTACAAATCAAAATTTATGACTTGTAGGTCTTGATATCATAAGGCGTTTCTCCACTTCAGGCCTTCCAGCTCACTGCTGATTGTCAGTCAACACTTTCTCCCTGTGATACCCAAGATGGTAGGCCCTACAAGGGGACAAATAAAATGAAAGAACTGTAGACTGAATGTTCTGTTTTGCTGTTTAGGCTGTACCCTCCCTGCTCTCACAAGAGCTGGTTTCTTTTCTTTTTCTTTTTTGTTTGTTTTTTTGGCCACATCCGTAAAGAAGATTCGGAAAAGACAAGAAATATCTAAAGGCCATTTTGTGAAGAAGCAGGAGAGCTGGAGGGAAAGAACACCAAGTGGACTCGGGGGGGGGGGGGGGGGGGGGGGGGAAATACTGGACGGACTTGCGGGGTGACTGAGGACAGAGAGTGGAAGATGTATTTGCAGCGACAAGGGATAGATGCATATGGAGGGCTGTGATCGCCAACGCCTTGCAGCAGGGCACTTGATGATGATGATCCGAAGGGTAAGGTAATCCCTACAGGAAACCTAAACGGCTGAAGTCAATGGCACCAGGCCTGCAGGCACCATCTAACAAACCATAATGTCGTGCAGTGTAATGCAAATGCCTGCAAAGTCATCTGCCTCAGACGAGAATGGCTATCGCCTATTGAGGTCCCTTCAGGTGGAGCAGAGCTGGGTCCTATGCCTCAACAGGATCAAGCCTAAGCTCCTGGAGGTCCCGTCTGTCCGTCATGTGCCAGGGGACGCAGAAGAAAGCTACTCAGATAAACAGCGAACAAATACCATAAGGACATGTAAACAGAAAAAAAAGCAAACAAGAAATACTGTAAGGGCATAAAAACAGAAAACAAAGAAAGAAAGACTTGCAAGGACACGCAAATAGAAACAACAACAACAACAAAACAGACCGAAAGACATAAAGAAAAGAAAAAACAACAAAAACCCGGAAAGACTAAGGATATACAAACAGAAAAGCAAACAAACAAAAAAGACCGTAAGGACATAAAAACAAACAAGCAAACAAAAAACAAACTAAACATACTGTAAAGATGCACAAACGGAAAAAAACAAATAATACTGTAAAGATAAACAAATAGAAAAACGAAGGAAAAAAACACGTCAGGATATGAAAACAGAAAACAAACAAACAAAAATCTATAAAAACAAAAACAAACCAACAAAAAAGACTATAAGTACATACAAACAGAAAAACAAGCAAACAAAAAAGACTAGCGACATAGGGGCTACAAACAAGCAAACAAAAGAGACTGTAACATCACACAAGCAAATAGAAAAGACCGTAAGGACATACAAACAGCTGTCCGGTCTACAACAACACAAACAAAACAAAAACCTTTGAGGCAGATGCTGCTGGGTTGAAAGTGAAAACCTTGAAAAAAGAAGGGGAGATGGGGATTGGGCGACAGAAAAAGACCCTTCCATTGATGGTGTTCTGCCAGTCAAAGAATAGGCCTACTTGGGACTGGTCACATAAGACCTTTTTTCCCCGGCTCCCCTCCCCCCCCCCCCCCCCCTCCCGTTTGATTTCATTATCAGCAGACACTGTAAAACCTCAAGTTTTACGTCAGCAGCTCAGGTGACATGGCCGACGGAGATAACCATCTCTGAGAAGTGGGGAAAGGGAATGATAGATAATGATGCCAGCCATCATGCCATGGTTTGGGACTGTGATCTGAGCAAAAGTTGTAAACCATCATGAGATGGTATGGGTTGATGATCTGAGCAAAAGCAGCGCCACCATGGTCATGTTTATACCACATGTAGTTTCTGCAACGTAGCCTACATACCAAGACCAAGTCCCCTTATGGGGGATGCCTTGCGAGGCTTTTTCAGTAGGCCTATAAATAGTATTGGAAATTCTGTGCTAAAAATTTCCTCTTTTCTGTTTCTCTTTGTAATAATAATAATAATTACAATATTTATATAGCGCAAAATCTTGATAAAATCAAATCTAAGCGCTGAAACACACACACACGCACGCACGCACACACACGCACGCACGCACGCACGCACACACACGCACCCACGCACACACACACACACACACACACACACACACACACACACACACACACACACACACACACACGGCTATAAATGGGGAGAAAGAATAAAAACAATGGAAAATTATAGAGAGCATATTATATACAATCATATATTGCAATGTGATTCCCCTCCGAGTGGAGACAGGCTGCAGATGCGATTGAGTGAGGTCAGGATTTTATGCAGAGGAGAAAAGGTGAGTTTTGAGAGCGGACTTGAAGGAGACAAAAGTAGGTTGCTGACGGACTGAGAGAGGAAGTTTGTTCCAGGAGAGCGGACCAGAAACAGAGAAGGCTCGTGGACCATAGGTATTGAGCTTAGTGCGTGGAAAGCGAAAAGTCAGAGGATCGGAGACAGAGCGGAGGGTACGTGAGGGAACATAGATCTCAAGTAGGCTTGACAGGTAATCGGGGGCTGCGTTATTGAGGCTTTTGTAGCACATGGTGTCTAGTTTGTACTGTATGCGCTTTGATACGGGGAGCCAGTGAAGTTGTGCCAGGAGAGGAGATATGTGGTCAGCTTTTTTCTTTTTGAGTACAAGGCGTGCAGCATTGTTTTGAATGCGCTGTAGGATGTGAGTGGTGGAGGCAGGAAGACCGGACAGGAGTGAATTGCAATAGTCAATGCGAGACATTATGAAGGAGAGAACGAGTTTTGCAGTTGTTTCCACAGAGAGATACTTCCTGATCAGGCTTATACGATGGAGGTGATAGTAGCAAGATCTGGCAGTTTGAGAAACAAAGTTGTTCATGGAGAGGGTAGAGTCAATGCAGACACCAAGGTTTTTAGCTGAATCAGAAATTGGGACTGATGTGTTACATAATGGGAGAGAAAGAGGAGGCAGCTGAGAAAGTTTCTGACGGGTGCCAATGAGGATAGCTTCTGTCTTGTCATCATTTAGCTGAAGTTTGTTGTATGTCATCCAATTTTTAATGTCCGAGTAACACTCAGTGGTGTGAGTCAGGAGGCGCTGTATATTGTCAGGTGAGTCACTCTCTTGAAGTTGGGTGTCAACAGCATAGAAGTGTGTTTTATAGAGTGGGAGTTGATGATGGTGGACAGGGGGGAGTGTAAAGAGTGAAAAGAACAGGGCCAAGGACAGATCCTTGTGGAACACTAAAGGTCAGGTATGCAAGTTGAGAGTAAGTGCCATTGATGAGAACAGTTTGTTTTCTGTTTGATAGATATGAAGTGAACCAGGAGAGAGCAATGTCAGAGATGCCAAAAGTATGATGAAGTCTAGAAAGGAGAATACCATGATCAATGGTATCAAAGGCTGCAGACAGATCAAGGAGTGTGAGGAGAGAGGCTTTGCCAGTATCAGTTGCAAGAAGGAGATTGTTGAGAATGCGTAGCAAGGCAGTTTCAGTGCTATGGCACTGGCGGTAGGCTGACTGGAAAGGATTGAGGAGATTGTTGGCAGACAGGTGAGAGTTCAGTTGGTTGAGGACAACTTTTTCAAGCAGTTTTGACAAGAAGGCCGGTAATTTTTCAGTTCATTTGGGTCTAAATTGTATTTCTTGAGGAGAGGGTGAACAATAGCAGACTTGAAAGAATCTGGGACAGTTCCAGTTTGGAGAGAAGTGTTGATGATGTCAGTGATGAATGGGAGGAGCGTAGGGAGACAGTCAGAGTAGAGAGAACCTGGAAGAGGATCCAGTTCGCAGGTTTTGAACGACATGGATCTGATTGTGTTGAGAATTTCTTCTTGTGAGACTGGGGTAAAAGTAGTAAGAGGTGTGCCAGAGAAGGAAGGGTCAGGTGGGCATGGTTGACTGGGTGTCCTGTCAAGCCTGTCACGAAGAGTTTGTATTTTGTGTCTGTCTTGCTCCTTTGCTGTTTGTCATCTCCTCTTTTCTTGCTTTCTGCCTTGCAGGTGCATCAACCTGTATGTTTCTACATACTGTCTCAGGCTGTTAGTGCTGATAGGCTCTTTTTTTTTTTAGGTTTAAGGAAGTATGAACGGTTGTATTATAGTGGCAATTCTAGGTATTATAGGCCAGTATTTAGGTATGCTGTTTGTGTATTTAGTAATGTTAATCCATTTGTATTCCGTTTTTTTTTTTTTATAATCCCCACATTTTATTATATTATATTTTTTTATTTACTTTTTTTTTGGTTGATAATCCTCTTTGGCGGAAGGGCCTACGCGAGACGCATATTTTCATGAATGCAATATTTTTTTTTATGTGTAGCCCCACAGAATCAGCAAAGCCAAAACAACATTCAAGAAGATGAAAATCATTCTTACCAACAAATGCCTATCAATTAACATCAAAATGAGAGTTCTTGAATGTTATACAGAACGAATACTGTTATACGGTTGTGAGTCGTGGACAGTCAAGAAGCAAAGCCAGAACAAGATTGAGGCAGCTGAGATGTGGTCTCCAAGAGGAATATTGAGAGTTCCATGGACAGCAAAGAAAATAAGGAAGATTAGGAAAAGATAGGCAACATTTATAGGCCAGTTCATGAGGAAAGGAGAATTGGAGCGGGAAAGCTGGAGGGAAGAGAAAACCAGGTAAACCCAGTGAGAAGGTACTAGACGGACTTGCAGACAAAGACAAAGAGGGTGGAAGAGATGCTTGAGGCAACAAGAGACAGAGACAGATGGAAGTCCATGATCGCCAACGACTGGCATGCGGCAAGGCACCTGATGATGATGATGATGAGGCCCACTTAATTTTCTTTTCCAAATTTTCATCTTTCCGGGGTCATCAATGTTTAGATGAGTGTGTTTTGTCCGATATGGTTATAGTCCTGATACGACTCTGAGCTTTCATACACCCATAATAACAATTACTAATCAAGACCACGGTCAAGACCATCGCCAATCAAATCAAACAACACACACAAATACGAAACGAAACCATGAACTCGGTTGCATGTCACTCAACCGGAAGGTGATGAGGCTTTAGCCGCCTTCTGGTGATTTTCACCTGCTGATCTTCGCAGAAGACGATCTGCAGCAAAGAAAACAAATGTCAAGTTCAATTTATTATTGAAAATAAAATAGCCTACTAGTAGAATCAAAATCCCACTCAAAAAGACTAAGAAAGCGCTGCGCATATAAATGGCACATTTGTTTTATATTAATATATTTTTGCAAAGAAGTCATCCCGTGATAGCTCAGTTGGTAGAGCGGAGGACTGTAGAGGTTGAATCAAAGCAATCCTTAGGTCAGTGGTTCGAATCCGCTTCGCGGGAATTTTTTTCCCCATTTTGATCTTATCTCTATAATTATGTGTATCCTTTTCTTTACCTTTTTCATGCATTATATTGCGGATATATATATAAAACCATATATACATATATGCATAATCATATAATTTATATATAGGCTATATATACACGTTATTTTTCATTGGCAAATCATGTTTGAAATTCTTCTGAAATTATTCGAGCTTTTCCCTCATCATAAGAGTTCTGGAAAAGGAGAAAAGAACACAAATGTTATCAAACCAAGTAACAAAAATCAGCATTAAACACGAACAACATTAGAATGTGAAGCGATCATACAAAATTATTACAGCGTAAATCAGCTGTCGGCTTCGATACTCATCTCTGGTGTTGATCGTAGGTCCCAATTCTCTTATACGCAATGCTTCAAGCATCTTCAAGAACACTGATGATGAGCGAAAAGCTCGAAAAATTTCAGAAGAATTTCAAAAGAATTTCAAACATGGTTTGCCAATAAAAAATAACGTATAACACGCGTCGCAGCCATGATTCATACATAATGACTTTTTCTAGATTTTGTGAATTGGCTTGTTCAGTCGACACTTACTCAAGATTTACCAGCACAGAGTGGTTTTGCGTAGGGTCAGAGAGTCTGCTGGATCATCACTGGCAAGTTTGTGTGGAGCACACATGGATGATATAATGATGAACCACCTCCCTCATGAAAGAAATTTAAACCCGTCTTTACTGACGGGTTTTCCTTCCTTACTTCTTATTCACTTACCTACATACTTTACTAACTTGCTTACTTACTTACTTACTTACTTACGTACTTATTCACTTATTTACGTACCTATCTATGATTAAGAAAATATTGTCTTCATCTAGTGATAGACAGTGAGCATTTGTGTATCGACTGGGGGTGGGGGGTGGGGTGTCTTCATGTGAGACGAAATTATACAGAATAGCTAGTTATGTTGTGATTCAGGCCTTTAATTATTCATTTATTGACTTTACATAATTTCTATGTTCCTTTTTTGAAGGTAAGATACAGTATATACATGTCATTCACATGTAACCAAAATCATTCCAGTGGTAGGTTGATAAAATACCAGTATAAAGTATATAGACTAGGTAAAACATAGGCTAGGTAGGTCCTCACGACCTGACCAGCTCATGGGTTTATGTGCAGGCTTAAGGCTTATGCCATGATCACCATCCACATAGTACCTATGACGTTAGCGCATATGGAATTCGTTCCAAGCGCGGAGACGTCATCTTGAGAAACTGAAACTGAAATCTTCTAGTACCTCTAAATTTGGTGGTTTGCCAGTATCCCGTGATAGCTCAGTTGGTAGAGCGGAGGACTGTAGAGGTTGAATCTGAGCAATCCTTAGGTCAGTGGTTCGACTCCGCTTCGCGGGATTTTTTTTTTTCTTTTTTCATTCTGTCATTTCTTTCTTGCCTTCTTTTACATTCCTCTCTCTTTTTTACACACGCACACACACGCGCCCGCGCACGCACGCAAGCATGCACGCACGCAAGCATGCACGCACGCACGCACGCACACACGCATGCACGCACACACAGAGCATATTCTTCCATGCATCTCTCCTTTCCTTTCTCTCAAACAACAGCAAATGCTGTCACTGTTCGATTTCCTGTCTTAAATTATCATTGATTTATCAATATATTTCATCGTTTGTGTTTATTGTTCCGGGCAGATGTGTAAATTAGAAATGGCTTTTAGGCTATAAATTCTACCTCTGGAAAAGTTGTGAATTTCATCGATATTTTCCTTCCCTTTTGCAGATGAGTAAATCAATCATCGACGGTAAGTGTCAGAAACACACACACACACTACACATGCACGCACGCACCACATTCACACCACAAACATACACAACACACACACACACACACACACACACACACACACACACACACACACACACACACACACACACACACACACATACACAACACACACACACACACACACACACACACACACACACACACACATACACACACACACACACACACACTGAAGAGTAACCATTTCCAAGTTTCCTCTTTTCTCCTTAGGTGGTTTTTGTGTGTGTGTGTGTGTGTGTGTGTGTGTGTGTGTGTGTGTGTGTGTGTGTGTGTGTGTGTGTGTGTGTGTGTGTGTCTAAAATCACTTTAGTGAATAGACATTAAATCAAAGACCACCACCACCACACACACACACACACACACACACGCACACACACACACAAAACCAAACAAACATACAGACACATCACAGAGACATAGACAGATACAGACACACAGAGACACAGACACGCAGACACAGACAGACAGACAGACACACGCACACACACACACACACACGCACACACACACATAGAGCAATCGTTTGGTAGAAAATATAGTTGACAGTGCGCTTTACCTTTTGAATGATGGGAGTGTCACTAGAATTCCTGATGTTTCCAAACATCGGGCAACAGCCATCGACCTGTCTTTAATTTCACCAGAATTAGTACCCTGCTGTACCTGGGACACTCACAGAGATACTTTAGGAAGTGATCACTTACCTATCCTCATAACACTAACTAACGAAAACATCAGGATGAAAGACAGCACTCCTGATATTATACCAAAATATAATTACATGCGCTCTGATTGGTCCTTGTTTCAGACTGCTCTTGCCAATCAAGATTACACACATCATGAACGTGAAAATGTTGACGTTATGTTTTCTAAATTCCAGAGGTCAGTTCTAGCTGCTGCAGACCTATCCATCCCGAAACTCAAAACTTTTAAGTCCAATAACCGTTTGGACAGAGGCATGTGAGCAAGCAGTTCAGTATAAAAAAGAGAAATACAAAATCTACATCAAAAGCAGGAAATCTGAAGATCATATGAAAATGAAAAAAGCTAGGACCCAGTGTAATAAAATCATCGCTGAAGCAAAGAAAAATTACTGGGCATCATACTGCACTAAAGAAATTTCATATTTCAAGGATTTCCATAAAGTCTGGACAAAAATGCATCAAATGAAAAATGGAGCCGATTTACCTAGGTGTCCAATAATGATTGACACATGTCACAAATTTCCTTCCGACACGGACAAAGCTGAAACTTTTGTGGAACTTTTTGCCGAAAATAGTAAAGTAGATGGTTTGTCTCCTATCTGCAAACACTACAGAGAAATGGTAGCTAACAACACTCCCTTCACTGATCCCATACATCAAAATGATCGCTGGTTTAATTATCCAATCACCTTAGAAGAGCTAAAAAACACTATCTTGTCTCTACACAACAAAAGGAGTTCGGTAGGTATCGATGCAGTTTCAACTGAAATGATTAAACATCTTCCAGAAAACTATATTATTTTTTTACACAAATTTTTTCAGAAATGCTGGGTTAGTGGAACTATACCACAGTTATGGCAAAAGTCTATTGTTATACCAGTATTAAAAGCAGGAAAGCCTAAAAACAATAAAAATAGTTACAGACCTATTGCGTTGACGTCCCATACGAGCAAACTAATGGAAAAATTGGTATTAAACAGACTTGTACATTACTGTGATAAAAATAACGTTATTCCAATAAATCAGGCAGGTTTTAGAAAAGGGAGATCCACAGTTGAGCACCTGGTTAAACTTACAACTCACATCAAGGAACAGTTTGCCCACAGAAAAAGTCTTTTAGCTACTTTTTTTGATGTGAAAAAAGCTTACGATCAAGTTTGGCATACGCGTTTATTGTACAAGCTGAAATCTATTGGTTTATCTGGCAATATGTATGATTACATTAAGTCTTTTTTAGCCAATAGAACTATTCAGGCAAGAGTGGGAACTAGTTATTCTACTTCACGACATCTTGATATGGGAATTCCACAAGGTTCAGTGATAGCACCGCTTTTATTTAATATCCTTATACAGTATCTTCCTAAAGCACTCTCAAATCGTGTTGTGTTGGCACAGTACGCTGATGATATATGTATTTGGATGAATATTACTTTAAAACAGACAACTCCACAGAGAGCGCAGAATTACATTAGGAAAGTGTATCAATCTGATCTTGATAATCTTGGAAACTATATGTTAGAAAATGGTCTGTCGTTGTCAGCGGAAAAAAAACTAACATGATGCTATTTAATCCTGGTGGTACTTTAAATAATTTACCTACTTTCAGATTGCTTGGTGAAGTGTTACATTACAAACAGGTTGTAAAATTTCTAGGAGCCTTTATGACATCGAAATTAAACTGGAATGTCCATTTTGATTATATTTCAACAAAAGCAAGAAAAGCCTTAAATTTTCTAAAGATAATAAGCAGATTACCTTGGGGAATGGATACAAACATACCAATTCATCTATCAACAGCACTTGTACGATCTAAATTATCCTATGCACAAGAAGTGTTCTTCAGTGCACCAAAATATTTATTACAGAAGATACAAAGCTTAGACTGCAAAAGTATTAAAATTGCTCTAGGTGTCCCTACTCATGCTTCTAATCTGGAAACGTACAAAATTGCTGGAATCCTGCCTCTGAACAACTATCGTGAGCTAGCGACAGCAAAATTTGCAATTAGAACTACTTCACAAACGGACAATTTTGTGAGTAAGGAAATTAAAATCAGGTCTGATGTTGACTTTCCAAAGCGAGCAAAAAGCATTTCATCACAAATGACCGTTGCAACTTACATTTCTGACTTGGTCAAACAATCTAACATAAATATGGAAGAAATAGCTGAGACACCATCAGCATCGCCTATCCCTACATGGGAAATGCTAAAAGCCTCTTTTGATATTGATTATACAGACGCTAAGAAATCTGAAAATGTCAACATTTCGATATCCACAGTAAGAGAACACATCGATGAAAAATACCGTGCCCACCTTCATACTTTTACCGATGGATCAGTCTTAGAAAATAAATGTGCTGGAGCAGCATTTTATGTTCCAAAATTTAAAACAAAAAAGTCGTTTTTCGTTGGGGCAAACATATCTATCTTTACAGCGGAATTAGTCGCTATAATACAAGCATTGCAATATCTAGTAAATCTTAAACCCGTGCCTTTCAAAGTAGTTCTCTTTGTTGACTCAAAATCTGTATTATATGCCTTACGGTCTTTTGATACCGACACAAGACCTGATTTAATTACTGAGGCAAATCATCTTATACATCGTTTAAGGGTCATAGGTACAGATATCAATTTATGCTGGGTGCCTTCACACGTTGGTCTTCACGGCAACGAAGTAGTTGACAGAGCAGCTAAGCAAGGCGCACAGAATTCTGATAATTCTATAGAATTATATGTTCCTACTTCCGTAAAAGAAGATTGCAACTTGCTCGAATCAACCTCATGGACTCGATTTCATGAACATTTCAATGAACAGTTTGTGTCACAACAAATGATAAAACTTACCGTTCAAAATGTATGTAAAAAATTACAGTATTCTTCCATGTATCATTTGAGATCGATTGTTGCTGTTCATTTTCGTATTCAGCTAAACGCGTTGAAAACAAAATATTGTAAAAATGTCAAGTGCATTTGCGGCGAACAGTTCACACTGTTTCACTGCTTATTCTACTGCAAAATGCTACGTTCCTTTTTACCAAAAACGTTTACTCAAGAAAAATATTCTGAAACTCATTTCCAAAAAGTTACATCAGATCAATCTTTATCAGTTAAAATTTCAGAATCATTAGTTCACAGTCCTGTTAATGCATTACTTTAACTTTATGCAGTTTGTGTATTAGTGTTACAATTTCCCTTCATATTGTTGAAGTTAATTGTTAGAGTTAAGTTTTCGTTCCATTTTTCTGTTCTCCCACCAACTTATGTCTTTTTACTCTATCTCCCCTCTGCCCCAATTCAACCCGCCCAACTATCGTTCTACATTTTATTTTATCTATTCATTTTTTATTCCCCCTCCCCCTCCCCCGTCTAATATCACTTATAGCGAAAAGACGTTAAATCAAAGAACGAACGAACACGCACGCCACACACACACACACACACACACACACACACACACACACACACACACACACACACACACACACACACACACACACACACACACACACACACACACACACACACACACACACACACACACACACACACACACCACCTCACACTCAAAAACATTAACATGCTTATGCCAACACTCAAAAAAAAAAAAAAAAAGACGTCTTGTTTTCGTTCGTGCGCGTAATTCCTTTACGAGATTTACCGAAGCGCATGTTTCTTCTTGAACGCTTGCTATCTACCGGAGACAGGGAATGCAGACTGTGGAGCAACATCATGCCTGCACAGTGTATACCAAACAACTAGAACAATATCCATACACTCCACAATAGTTTTTTTGTTTTTTTTTGTTTTTTTGTTTTGTTGTGCTTTGTTTTGTTTTGTTATTGTCTTGTCAGTAAATCAATACGTCAACAAAGACCGCGCTTCGCGGGACATTGCTAGCGGAGCAAAGAAGAACTGGTGGGGGATGTTCTACTATGGAGACCCAGCCATGGCAAACAAAGACCAGGACGTCCAAAGAAGACCTTCATCGATCAACTGATGGATGATGGATGATACGGGCTGTCAGTATGATGAACTACCTACTGCAATGTCTGACAGAGAAGGATGGGAGAAACGTGTCATGGATAGCCGAGCAAGCTCGACATGATGATGATGATGATTGTCTTGTCCGTTTTTCTTTTTTTTTTTTCGTGATGGTTTGTTCTTTTGATAGAGCCGTGGACACAGGATCTGATATCTTCGAATTCAGTCCCAGTGTGCAACATTAAAAATGGGCCCGTCCTCTGCCGGTCTTAATGTTTCAATGTTTCCATCATTCTGGTGGTGTCAGCTCAGTGTTTCAAAGGTTTCCTTCCCCCTCCTTTCTCCTTTTCCGCTCGTCAGTACGGGACCTTGCCAGCGTACAGAGTTCTGGGCATGTTTCAAAGTGCGACGAATCTCTCTTGAATAACTCCAATCTCCAAACTACAACCTACTTTACCACACACGCATTCGAGACAGCATTTCGCGCTTGAAACGCAGTAGAAAGAAGAAAATAATCTTTTTTAAAAATCTGTATTTAAACAGGGCTTCCATTCATTTTGGTCAAAAATTCCATGCACTTTTTTTTTCTTTATTGTAACCCTTTGAACTCCCGTCACTTTATCCACCAGCTTCCATTCACAGCTTGACAAACTGGCAAGGTCTTGAAATGGGGATGGGGAGGGTAGAGCCTCATGAAACACTAAGCTGACACCACCAGAATGATGGAAACAGAAGGATGGGCAGCGAGCAGGTCATCTTTTCATTGTTGCGGGCTGGGATTGAACCTGAGATATCAGTTCTTGAGTCGACGGCTTTATCAAAAGAACCAACCAGGTCGCTTTACAAAAAAAAAAAAAAAAAAAAAAAAAAAAAGTGGCCCACACTAGGGTTGAACTCACAACCCTGCATTATGAACATGTCGTTCTAACAACAGAGCTAATCAGGAGCTCTTTCAATTACCCTGACGAACCGCAATGCCCTTTCTCTCCATGTTTTCAAAGCTGTCACTGGCTCTGGTGACAAAGACGCCGACTCAGATATCTGATATTTCGACTTCTTTCCCACCCGCAATACAAAAACTGACCTGTTTGCCGCCCATGTTAACTCTTTGACTCCCGCACCCTGTCCACCAGCATCCTGCATTGTCAATCATGCTAGCAAAGCAAGAACTTAACCCTTCGACTCCCGCACCCTGTCCACAAGCATCCTGCAATGTCAACCATGCTGGCAAAGCAAAAACGTAACCCTTTTGATTCTTTCGCCCTATCCATCAGCTTCCCGATAGGGCGAGGGAGTCAAGGGGTTAAGATTTTGCAGTTGATGGATAGGGTGCCAGAGTGAAAGGGTTTATGTTCCAGTCATTCAGCTGATGTCAACAAAAGCCCACCTCCCTCCTCCTCCCCCAAATTCCCTTCCGTTGCAAGACCTTGACAGCGAATAGGGTTTTGCGCTGGCTTAGGGAGTCTGCTAGATAACAAATGCAGATTTGAGGGGGAATACGTGATTATGGGAATTGGCTGAGTGCATAATTATGGAATTGGCTGGAGTGCGAGGAATCCGATGACATAAACTGTAAGCTCTAAACTCAAAAACTAGTTAGATCTGTTTCAGACAGCCTTCTCCATCTCATTACTCAAAACGAAAAGGAAACATAAAATTGTGGCTACCTTCTGAAATTATGGAGATACGCAGCCGAAGTTGTGTGTTGTGTTGTGATCTGGTGTGGTGAAGATAAAATATGTGTAGAGAGAGAGAGAGAGAGAGAGAGAGAGAGAGAGAGAGAGAGAGAGAGAGAGTCAGTCAGTAAGTCAGTTAGTAAGTGAGTGAGTGAGTGAGTGTGAGTGAGTATGTATGTATGTATGTATGTATGTATGTATGTATGTATGTATGTATGTATGTATGTATGTATGTATGTATGTATGTATGTATGTACGTATATAATTATGTACTGTGTATGTGTGTGTATGTATGTATCTATGTGTGTGTATGTATGTATGTATGTATGTATGTCTGTGTGTGTGTATGTATGTATGTATGTACGTATGTATGTATGTATGTATGTGTGTATGTATGTATGTGTGTATGTATGTATGTGTGTATGTATGTATTGTGTGTATGTGTGTATGTATGTATGTATGTATGTATGTATGTATGTATGTATGTATGTAGTTATGTATGTATGTATTATTATGTGTGATTGCATGTATCTATCACGTTGATTTCTATATACCTAGGTATATAAGTGTGTGTATGCGTGTGTGTGTTTCTGTTGTTGTTGTTGTAGTAGTTGTAGTTTTGGTTCTGATTTTTGTTTTTGTTTTCATTTCTCAATTTCAAATGTTTCGGTATAGTTCAAAACAAGTTTAAGATTAAAAAAAAGAATGAAAGAAAGAAAGAAAGAAAACAAAAACAACTATCGAATAGCTTCAACAGACCCAAAAGGCGTCCCACTATCTCGTGGAAAGTTAAGGAAAGGTCTACCTTTGCAAAGAAGAAGTAGTAGAAGTAGTAGTAGTAGTAGTAATAGTAGCAGCAGCAATAGTAGTAGTAATAGTAGTAGTAGTATTAGTAGTAAGAGGAGAAGGAGGAGGAGAAAATTGTTCACCTACTGTAGGATTGAAATAACAGTCGTATTAGAGGCGACAAGTCACTCAGTAGACAAAAATCATCCAACATCCGAAGGTGTCTTTCTAACAGACCGCACACAAATCCTTGACAGAGACTTTAGTGAACTGCTCTGACATCTGTCGTCTCAGAAAGAGTACCATACCATCCATGTCAAAGCAAACTATGCATGCTGATTATCACATATGCACGTTAAAGATGTGAGTCATGTCACTGACTGGCCTATGGACACCTGAAAACACCCAGCATGCACGCCCATAAAGATGCATTTTATGTGGAATACTAGAATAATGGCCAGCTCGCCTACCAGCTTTAGATCTCTGTGCTCCGATTTATGAGAATGTTCTTTCATGTTTTGAATCTTAGTCGTGAAAGTCACTGAGATGTAATAAATGATGATAATAAGTCATTCTGTGCAATAACAACATAGTGGAATATGGTCAACTCACCCAACAGCTCGAGTTATCCAAGCTCAACTGAAAAAGTCTTATTATAAGCCTTGAGTCGTGAGTCCAAATGGGTTTGGAAGATAACGTTATAATAATAATAATAATAATAATAATAATAATTACGATATTTATATAGCGCAAAATCTTGATATAAATCAAATCTAAGCGCTGAACATATACACACACGCACACACACATACCCATGGCTATAAATGGGGAAAAAGAAGAAAAGCAATGGAAAATTATAGAAAACATATTATTACATATATAAATTGCAATGTGATTCCATAACGAGTGGAGATAGGCTGCAGTGGGGGTTGAGTGAGATCAGGATTTTATGCAGAGGAGAACGATTTATAATTATTGTATACAGCTAACTGGCTCCAAAATTCTTTGAACTCGCTGCACATCACAAATTTTCAACTCGTTTTATTTACAAAAGCGCTGATACATCACACATACTCACACATCAGAATATACACA
>CM060315.1:29160686-29163186 GCA_030674185.1 Monoplex corrugatus | reverse complement strand
GTGGTTCCTATAAAGATCACACACATCTGATGAGACTAGACCTCAAGTTCTTTCAAGCGAGTATGATATGCTAAGGTCCTATGTGGTTTGATTATCGAACACGTTGCACGATATCTTAAATTTTACTTGGAAAAAAAAAGGAAAAGAAATGGAGAGGTTAATCCCTCTTATGTCAGCCACACTTCTCATATTCATGTTTTTCCCCTTCATTTGACCTCCACTTTTTATTCATGTCACAACCCTGTACATGTCTCCAGATTGTACCTCACTGACTCTACTGATTGATAATATGTTGACTCTACTGATTGATAATACGTTGACTCTACTGATTGATAATATGTGACTCTACTGATTGATAATACGTTGACTCTACTGATTGATAATATGTTGACTCTACTGATTGATAATACGTTGACTCTACTGATTGATAATATGTTGACTCTACTGATTGATAATACGTTGACTCTACTGATTGATAATATGTTGACTCTACTGATTGATAATACGTTGACCCTACTTATTGACAATATGTTGACTCTACTGATTGATAATACGTTGACCTACTGATTGACAATTGTTGACTCTACGATTGATAATGTGTTGACTCTACTGATTGATAATACGTTGACCCTACTTATTGACAATATGTTGACTCTACTGATTGATAATACGTTGACCCTACTGATTGACAATATGTTGACTCTACTTATTGATAATGTGTTGACTCTACTGATTGATAATACGTTGACCCTACTTATTGACAATATGTTGACTCTATGATTGATAATACGTTGACCCTACTGATTGACAATATGTTGACTCTACTGATTGATAATGTGTTGACTCTACTGATTGACAATATGTTGACTCTACTGATTGATAATACGTTGACCCTACTGTTGATAATATGTTGACTCTACTGATTGATAATACGTTGACTCTACTGATTGACAATATGTTTACTCTACTGATTGACAATACATTGACTCTACTGATTGACAATATGTTGACTCTACTGATTGATAATACGTTGACTCTACTGATTGATAATGTGTTGACTCTACTGATTGATAATACGTTGACTCTACTGACTGATAATGTGTTGACTTTACTGACTGATAATGTGTTGACTCTACTGATTGACATATGTTGACTCTACTGATTGACAATATGTTGACTCTACTGATGATAATACGTTGACTCTACTGATTGACAATATGTTTACTCTACTGATTGATAATACATTGACTCTACTGATTGATAATACGTTGACTCTACTGATTGACAATACGTTGACTCTACTGATTATGATAAAATGTGTTGACTCTACTGATTGATAATAGGTTGACTCTACTGATTGACAATACGTTGACTCTACTGATTGACAATACATTGACTCTACTGATTGATAATACGTTGACTCTACTGATTGATAATACGTTGATTCTACTGATTGATAATGTGTTGACTCTACTGATTGATAATATGTTGACTCTACTGATTGATAATACGTTGACCTACTGATCATAATAGTTGACTCTACTGACTGATAATGTGTTGACTCTACTGATTGATAATGTGTTGATTCTACTGACTGATAATACGTTGACTCTACTGATTGATAATGTGTTGACTCTACTGACTGATAATACGTTGACTCTACTGATTGATAATACGTTGACTCTACTGAATGATAATTGTTGACTCTACTGATTGATAATACGTTGACTCTACTGACTGATAATTGTTGACTCTACTGACTGATAATGTGTTGACTTTACTGACTGATAATAGTTGACTCTACTGATTGATAATGTGTTGACTCTACCAATTGATAATACGTTGACTCTACTGATTGATAACACTTGACTCTACTGATTGATAATATGTTGATTCACTCGTTGAATTTGTTTGTTTACTCTTTCGTTTACCTGTTGTTGTTTTTATTTTCCACCTTAGTGGTTTACTGCTTGAGATTAGATTTCGTTAAAGAGAGAGAGAGAGAGAGAGAGAGAGAGAGAGAGAGAGAGAGAGAGAGAGAGAGAGAGAGAGAGAGAGAGAGAGAGAGAGAGAGAGATAATTTTATTTTCCAAGAGGGTTTAATTTTCAAATGACAATTTAACATATTTCATAATCAGAATTCACTTTGACCATTGACTATTATATGATACTTAAAGGGTAATGGAATGCAATGAAACAAAAGTTCAGAATCACCCATATTGATCCTCAACTCTTCTTACACGCTAGGTAGGCAAGGGTTTCATAAAATACATAAGTAAGGAAAGTTCCTTTTGCGCTTGTAAAGCTAGGAAGCATCGACAAGATCTTGCCAGCGAGATAAAGATGGCAGTCATGCAAGTCGACTTCTTGCATTAATTTTGATGGTGACGCGTTGTTCTGTGGTGAAATAAGCGCTGTGCATTGGCTAAAATCTACTTCAGTTCCGTCTTTTATTTGTTTCATAACACATTTTTTCCTCACCCTTGCCACTTGCTAATTC
>CM060315.1:29153186-29155686 GCA_030674185.1 Monoplex corrugatus | reverse complement strand
TGTGTGTGTTTCTCTGTCTTTCTCTCTGTCTTGTATGTATGTGTGTGTTGTGTGGTGTGTGTGTGTGTGTGTGTGTGTGTGTGTGTGTGGTGTGTGTGTGTGTTCTCTGTCTTCTCTCTGTTTCTTTGTCTGTCTCTGTCTCTCTGTCTGTCTCTGTCTCTCTATTGTCTCTCTGCCTGCCTGTCTGTCATTTCCTCTCTCTCTCTCTTTCTCCCCCCTCTCTCTCCCCTCCCTCTCTCTCTTTTTTTAAAATATATTTTCTTTCTCTTTTAACTTTCTTCGAATTGTATGCAGGCATTGAATAATCTGTTAGCTTCATCGCAGACCCATGTGCTCCAGCTCGCATCGTGGGTGGCCGCGAGCGCTGACTGCTTACAAACTTGCAGCAAGGGCCGTGTGTAATAAATATGTATCTAGAGGGCTTTATTGTATCAAAGGCACTGTTTTTTGCATTGCTATAATGCGCAGATGCATTGACTCCTCACATTAGTTAAGATTTTTTCTTCGAAACTTTCGCTGTTTTTTAACCCTTTGATTCCCGCACCCTATTCACCAACTGCAAAAACTTAACCCTTTGACTCCCTCACCCTATCCACCAGCTTCCTGCAGGAAGCTGGTGGATAGGGTGAGGGAGTCAAAAGGTTAAGTTTTTTTTGATCTGCTTGCATGGTTGACAATGCTGGATGCTGGTGAACAGCGTGCGGGAGTCAAAGGGTTAAAGTATATGTTTCTGTATGTTACATATCATGTACATGTCGACATTGCCTTTGTCCTGTATACACGGGTTTATATCATTGTCTTTCACTGCATTGTTCGTTGATGTCTGTGTATCGCACTTCAAATTGAAATGATCAAAAGAAAGGTAAAACAAATTTTCTTCTTTTTCTTTTTTTTTCTTCTTCAAAATTCGTGTCTATTACTGTTCAGAACTATAAAAACCATTTCTGTCATGAATTAGTTCGTAAATGTCCATTACCATTGCCTGGTTTTTAATTTTTAATTCGTGAGGTATTTGTGTGAGGTTTGCATTTATGGGTGGGTTGACTACAAATTTTTTTTTCTTTTTCTTTTTTTAATATTCGTGTCTGCTACTGTTCAGAACTATAAAAACCCTTCTGATATGAATTAGTTCGTGAATGTCCATCACTAATGCCTGGTTTTTAAATTTGAATTCGTGAGATGTTTGTGTGAAATTTGCATTTATGGGTGGTTGACTAACATGACTTTATTGATATTATCTTCATATAATTTACTCCATAAATTTCACAACCATGACCAGAACTGAAGAGGTGGCTTTCCCGGTGTTTGCGTCGAAAATAGAAAAAAAAAGCGGTTTAGTTCGAAAGACTAAAAAGATCCACAGAGAGAAATTTGAAGGCAGGCGGAAACACAGACCTCTTCAAAGTTACAGGAGGTCTGTGGGCGGAACGAGGACAACTCATGTAGTGGTTCTCTCCCTTTGATCTTCGTGTGTCCAACCTTTAGTGTTCTCGTCAGACTTTTTCTTTTCTTTTTAATAATTAACTGGGGAGGGGGAGATGGGACCCCCCTCCACACACACACAGACACAGACGCACACACAGACACACACACAGACACACAGACACACAGACAGACACACACACACAGACACACAGACACACACACACACACACACACACACACACACACACACACACACACACAACACACACACACACACACACAATGTGGGTGGGTGGATTCATTCATGTCAAGCAGAAACAACTGCTTGTATTTTAGCGGGGAAAATGGGAGGGGGTTATTTATATCGACCCACTACGTGTGTGTGTGTGTGTGTGTGTGTGCGCGTGTGTGTGTACGTGTGTGTGTGTGTGTGTGTGTGTGGTATGTGTGTGTATGTGTGTGTTTGTGCGTGTGCGTGTGAGCGTGTGTGCGTGTGTGTGTGTCTGTGTATATATATGTGTGTGTGTGTGTGTGTGTGTGTGTGTGTGTGTGTGTGTGAAAAACATGTTCGCAAGTATTTATCACTCATCAGAGACCTTCACCAAACCTTAAACAACAGTTCTGCCCAGTACAGAAGAAACCGCGAATGTATAATACAACCTGTGTAGATCACAGCAGCTGGCACAATGAAATTGTTCCAATGAGATTTCTTGGTTGTATATGAGCTTTTTGACCCAAGACATACGACTGATTGTGTGATTCTTAATGTCACAAATACACAACGCGTATGAAAATACAGCAAATAAGTCCGTTATTATGGCTTGGTAATCTGGTCTTTCTTTTAGATGTTTTGGCTTTTTCTCCCCCAGTGAGGTCGGGAGCTTGGGAGGTGATTGTCCAGAGAGTGGCGAGGCATTGGTGCTCCGGGTCCCATCCGCACCCTCGTGGTGTTTTTTGTTAACTTGCTAATCTACATGTAGTCTTTCTGTCTGATTTTCTGGCTTTTTCTTTTATTTATTTATTTTTTGTTTTTTTTGTTTTTGCTGTTCTCTTCCTTTCCTACTTTTCTTCTTCT
>CM060315.1:29138186-29140686 GCA_030674185.1 Monoplex corrugatus | reverse complement strand
GAAAGGAACTATTAATGCCATATACATCCTAAGAACTATTATAGAGAGGTCAGTTGAGATGAATAAGGATTTGTATTTATGCTTTGTTGACTATACCAAGGCTTTCGATCCGGTACGACATGAAGAATTGATCAACCAACTGGAGAGACTCAATGTCGATGGAAAAGATCTACGAATAATCAGGAATATGTACTGGGAACAAACAGCTGCAATGAGAATAGAAAACAATATAAGCTCTTTTCAAAACATCAAAAGAGCAGTCAGAGAGGGTTGTGTTTTGTCACCAGATCTGTTTTCACTATATAGCGAAAACATCATGAGAAACCTAGAAGAAGACCCTGGATTAAAGGTTGGAGGGAAAATGATAAACAACATTCGGTACGCAGATGACACCGTGCTAACTGCAGAAAATGAAAAGGACCTACAAAACCTTGTGAATATACTAGAAACAGAAAGCAAAGGTAAGGGGTTGGAACTAAACAGCAGGAAGACTGAAGTCATGGTGATCAGTAAAAAACATGAAATCCCCTCATGCAAAATAACAGCAAATGGTATAACCTTGACACAGGTTAATAAGTTCAAATACCTGGGAACGGTCATTTCATCAGACGGCAGATGCACATCGGAAATAGCTGGCAGAATCGGCCAAGCCAAAACAGCATTCAAGAAGATGACAAGCATTCTTACCAACAAATGCCTATCAATTAACATCAGAAAGAGAGTCCTTGAGTGTTATATAGAACCAATACTGTTGTACGGATGCGAGGCGTGGACAGTCAGCAAGCAAAGCCAGAGCAGGATTGAGGCAGCCGAGATGTGGTTTCTCAGAAGAAAGTTGAGAGTTCCATGGACAGCAAAGAAAACAAACGAGACAGTCTTGTTGGAGGCAGACACAAGTCGATCACTGATAAGGAAGATTAGGAAAAGACAAGCAACATTTATAGGCCATTTTATGAGGAAGGGGATTTGGAGCACCTGGTCACAACGGGAAAGCTGGAGGGAAAGAGAGCACCGGGTAGACCCAGGGAGAGAATGCTGGACGGACTTGCAGAGTGGCTGGGGATGAAGAGGGTGGGGGAGATGCTGGGGGCAACGAGAGATAGAGATGGTTGGAAGTCCATGGTCGCCAACGCCATGCGGCAAGGCACCTGATGATGATGATATATATATACATACATATATGTAAAGTATACAGGCGTTGATCCTTCAAAACAAACAGGAATGGATGCTGATGCCGGTAAGGGCCAACAGTTCACTGAGCGGGCCAATCTCTGTTTTTACATGTATTCATATCTGTGACACAACCCTGGTCTACCCAAATGAACCTTGGAGGGAAAAACAAAACAAAACAAAAACAAAAACAAAAACCCAGCAGTGCACGAACATGTGCCAGTCCAGCTTTGATTGCCACGCGGAAATAAAACCAACCGCATGCTTCTCAATTTGTCCTTCTATTATTTTTTTTCTTATATATTATTTCTCGTACTCTTTCCACCCCCCACCCCCACTTTCCCTTCATCAGCCTACCTATTTCTCTCACCTTCTTCCTTCCTTCCCCCGAACTCCCAAAACTTCCTCTCTGTTCACGGGCCAGAAAAAATCCCAGAAACAACAAGAAGAAAGATACGTAGAAAACTGGCCAAGCCATAGTAAAAAGGACTTGTTTATTTTTTCCCCTCCTGCAGGATTTCATTTGTAGAAGGTTTCTCCTGATAAACACGACGCAGAAACAAGCCCCGCTTTTTTGTTGTTGTTGTTGTTGTTGTTGTTGCCTCCTTGTGTGTGTGTGTGTGTGTGTGTGTGTGTGTGTGTGTGTGTGTGTGTGTGTGTGTGTGTGTGTGTGTGTGTGTGTGTGTGTGTGTGTGTGTGTGTGTGTGTGTGTGTGTGTGTGTGTGTGTGTGTGTGTGTGTGTGTGTGTGTGTGTGTGTGTTTGTGTTGTGTGTATGTTGTGTGTGTGTGTGTATGTGTGTGTGTTGTGCTCTGTGTGTGTGTGTGTGTGTGTGTGTGTTTGTGTTGTGTTGTGTGTGTGTTATGTGTTGTGTGTTGTGTTGTGTGTGTATGCTTGTGTGTGTGTGTTGTGTGTTGTGTTGTGTGTTTTGGTGTTGTGTTGTGTTGTGTGTGTGTGTGTGTGTGTGTGTTGTGTATGTGTGTGTGAGTGTGTGCGTGTGTGTGTTGCCCGTGGTTTTTTTTAATGCGTGTCCATTTGACAAAGAGAAAGAGGGAGAGAAAGACACACACACACACACACACACACACACACACACACACACACACACACACACACACACACACACACACACACACACACACACACAACAGACACACACACACAACTGCAGGGCCATATCTTTCCTTCTCCACTTCTTTATCTTTTCGATCTCCCATAAACAAGAAAAGGTGGAGGTGGGGGGGGGGGAGGATTGTTTCATATCAACTGGAGAGAGGTGTGCGTCTGTGTGTCTGTCCGTCTGTCTTTGTGTCTGTCTGTGATAACAATGTG
>CM060315.1:29125686-29130686 GCA_030674185.1 Monoplex corrugatus | reverse complement strand
GAGGATCTAATCTAGGACCCTGCGTTATCAATTATTATTATTATTATTAAGGGCATTTAGAGCGCCTAATCTTTCTGGAAAGCCCTAAGCGCTTACAAACTGTACAATACACATTACATCGAACATAGAAACATAGGCCTAATATAATTTTCATCATACATGGCGGACCTCTGTCACTCCATCCCACAAGCACATACACACCGTTAATAATATCAAATATTAGTACCTACTCTCTGGCACACACACACATATCCTCCTCCCACCCCGAGACATATCTATAGGCGCACAGCAATAACATACACAGAAGCACGCTAGCGCGCAGACAGCATAGCTCTTTTAGGTTAATAAATTTCAGAGAGGAAAGAGATGCGTTTTCAAGCCAGATTTAAATGACTGAAGACTTGTTTTGTGCCTCAGCGGGTAGGGAAGTGAATTCCATGAGGAAGGGGCTTGAAAAGAAAAGGATCGCTCACCATATGATTTTGTTCGAAAAGTTGGGATTCGAAATAAGCGGGTATCGGCTGAGGTACGAAGATGACGAGATGGAACGTATAGTTGAAGATATTCAGACAGGTAAGAGGGAATAGAATTGTCGAAGTATCTGAAGCACTGAACAGCAATTTTATGTTGGATCCTTTTCAACACAGGTAACCAATGCAAGTCTTGGAGAAGAGGAGAGACATGCTGAAATTTGGAAGACCGAAATACTAGCCGAGCGGCATGGTTCTGTACTTTCTGAAGTTTGTCAAGGAGCTGTTTTGGGGAACCAGACAGAAGGGAATTACAATAGTCAAGACGAGAAAGAACGAAAGCACAAACTAATATTTTAGTAGCTTCGAGAGTAAGGAGATGACGGATGGAACCTATTCTACGAAGTTCAAGGTAACAGACACGACAGATGTTTGAGACGTGCTGCTGAAGGTTAAGAGTGTTGTCGATGGTGACACCTAGATTCTTAACTTTTTGGGAGAGGGTGATGTCTGTCCCATTCAGTGATATGGAAGATGGAATTAAGTCACAGTTGAGAAGTTTTTTAGGAGTAATGAAAATCATTTCAGTTTTGTCTTGGTTTAGTTGTAATTTGTTGCAAGTCATCCAGTCTTTCACGTCGGAAATGCAGGCTTTAGTGGTTTGTACGATGTTGTTTACATTAGAGATGGGACCAGAATTGTAAATTTGATTGTCATCTGAGAAGCTATGATGTGATACAGAATGGCGGAGAATAATATTTGCGAGAGGCTGCGTGTACAAAACAAAGAGAACTGGACCCAGGACGGATCCTTGAGGAACGCCATATCTGAGGGCTGAGGGAGGTGAGGGCAAGCCATTTACAGATACAGTCTGTGTGCGGTCAGAGAGATATGACTGAAACCAGGAGAGAGCGGAGCCAGAAATTCCGTAGCAGTTGTGGAGGCGCCAAAGCAGTATCTCATGGTCTATAGTGTCGAAGGCAGCAGACAAATCTAAGAGAGAGAGAAGAGAAATGTCACCATCATCAAGGGATGTCAGAAGATCGTTCACAATTTTCAATAAAGCAGTTTCAGTGCTATGTCCTGATCTATATGCTGACTGATTGGGATATAATAAATGGTTTGATTCAAGATGTTCTAGAAGTTGGTGTAAAATAATTTTTTCAGTTACCTTGGAAAGAAAGGGGAGATTGGAGACAGGCCGGTAGTTTTTGAGAATATCTGGATCAAGAGAAGGTTTCTTTAGGAGAGGTTTGACAATAGCTGATTTGAATGAGCTTGGGAAGATGCCTGACACCAGTGAATGATTGATGACAGATGTAAAGAATGGGAGTAGAGTATCCAAACATTGTGTCAAAACAGAAGCCGGGAGGGGGTCTAATTCACTGGTTTTGATAGCAGAGTCCTTGATAGTTTTCTTCACAAAAGACTCAGAGACAGGCTGAAAGGATGTCAGTGGACAGCCAGAGAAGGTTGGTTCAGGCATTGAAAGAGGAGGGGTATTTTGCGAATCGAGACTATCACGAATGTCAAAAAGTTTCCCATTAAAGAAGTTAGAGAATGCTAGAGGAAGGTCAGCAGGTGGAACATGAGAAGGTATAGGGCTGTTTTTAGTTTTACAGAGAAGAGTGTTAGTAATGTTGAAGAGCTGTTTAAAAGTTGTGGCAGACGTAATTTTAGCATTATAGAATGAAACCTTTGCACTATGGACAAGTTTATCAAATGCTTTCTTTGCAGACTGGAAGGATTGTTTATGCACAGTTGATTTGTGTTTGATCATCCGTCTCTCAGCACGTCTTCTCTCACGCTTGGCAGCCTGGAGCTGAGGTCCAGCGGCAGCATACCAGGGTGAAGGGGGACGATGAGAGACCTTCCTTTGGGTGGTTGGAGCATGCTGATCGAGGCAATTGCGGAGGACAGCGTCAAGATCGTCGGCAGAAGTTGGCTGAGAATTGAGGAGTTGGGAATGGAGGTTGCTGTTGAACGATGGAAAGTCGATGGTTGACAGGTTTCTGGCCATGACGTAGATTTGACGTGGAGGAGGTTTTGATAGTTGAAGTTGGCTCAGGATGCAGTAGTGGTCAGAAGGGAGAGTTTGAATGACATCAGTGGACTGGAGGATATTGTCACTGTCTCTGTGTACAAGCCAGTCTAGTGTATGTCCTTTAATGTGGGTTGGAGTTTGGATGGCTTGAGTTAGGTCGAAGGTGTTGAGTAACTCGGTAGTCTTTGCAGTCAGATTGTTGGAGGGTACGTCGTAGTGGATGTTGAAGTCGCCGGTCAGAATTAAAGATCCTGTCAGATTGTTGCAGTATTCTAAGAGGTCATGAAATTGGTCAACAAAATCAGAGTCAGACAGATGGTTCTTTCTGTTTGGTGGTGGTCTGTAGAGGCAGAAAATGTGGGCGCAAGATTGAGGAAAAGACAGAGTCAGTTGTACAAGTTCAAATGAGGAGTGGTGGAAGGGAAAGCCGGACACAGTAGAAACATATGGCAGAAGGGGAGAAGCAATGACGAGAGCGATGCCACCTCCACGGGATGACCGTGGGAAAGAGAATGTCTTAAATCCCGGAGGTGCCAGATCCTTCACTTTCGGTTCATCACCCTCAGATTTGAACCACGTTTCGGTGACACAGAAAATGTCAACATTGTGTTCAGTAATGAAGTAATTCATAGCTGACCGTTTCACTTTCGGGCAAGCAGACTGAGCATTGAAGATAGCTAGGTTCATGGATGTTGCATTGTGAGAAGTGGCAGCAGCAGGAAGAAGAGGAATGTCAATCAAATTTCTGACATTGACTGAAGCTCTAAGCACCTGAGCTAATGGGCCGTCCCAACAAAAATAACATCATCATCATCATCATCATCATCATCATCATCATCATCATCATCATCATCATCATCATCAAACAACAACAACAAATCACCACCACCACTACCACCACCACCACCACCACCACCACCACCACCAACAACAACAAAGAAACAAAAACATGACACCACCACCACCATCAGCATCATCAGCATCAACAAGAAGAAGAACAACAACAACAAAAGCAAGAGCAAAACAACAACAACAACAACAAAAACAAAAAAACACCACCACCCTTCGTGATAAACAAATATAAAGCAACCGTACTCATCTCTCTCTCTCTTAAACACGCATACCCGTGCGCGCGCGCACACACACACACATACACAAAGCATACACGCACATACACACGAACGTACACAAACAACACACACGCACTGACAAACAGCCCGAACAGCACACCACACCCACCAGCACACAAACAAACACACATACACACACACACACACACACACACATACACACACACACACACACACACACGCACAAACACACCGACACACACACACCGACACACACACACACACACACACAAACACACAAACACACACAAACACACACACACAAACACACACACACAAACACACACACACACACACCACCACCACCACCACATACCCACACACTCCCTCACACAGTGTTCGCATCATTTTATAACTTCCTCTACTCCTTGGTTTGTTTTTATTTATTTTCATTTTATTTGTTTGTTTGTTAGGTTAACATTACAAAAACAGATACAAATGGTGTCCCACTTTCTACAGAAGAATAAGCTTTCCTCAGTAAAGCGGAGGAACCCTTACGGAGAATGTTTATAGCGAAATTCAAGAAGAACACCTGCAGGGCCGAGTGGTTATAGCGTGGGTGTGATCTGAACTCCAGTCAGTAGTCAGGAACTGTCTGGGTGGAATGCAGCACTCTGAAGTGACTTGGGTATGATTATGGTGGGGCATCATTAGTGGAGTAAGTAAATAAGCAGGGTTGTTTGGTTACGCAAATGATGAAAAGCGTTCGATCACTTTGCCATCTGACTTCGTGAACTATGTGAAAGGGAGAGAGAAGAGAAGAGAAGAGAGAGGAAGAGAAGAGAAGAGAAGAGAAGAGGGGGAGAGAGAGAGAGAGAGAGAGAGAGAGAGAGAGAGAGAGAGAGAGAGAGAGAGAGAGAGAGACACACACACACACACACACAGAGAAAGACAGAGAAAGAGAGACAGACACAGAGAGAGACAGAGAGAGAGAGAGAGACACAGAGAGAGAGACAGAGAGAGAGAGACTGAGAGAGGGTAGAAGGAGAAAGAGAAAAGAGAGAGGGTAAGAGAGAAAGAGAGAGAGAGGAGGGGGGGGGGGGAGAGAAAGCGGGAAAGAGAGAGAAAGAGAGAAAGAGAGATAGAGAGAAAGATAGAGAGATAGAGAGACAGACAGACAGACATAGAGAGAGAGAGACAGACAGACAGAGACAGAAACAAAGACAGAGACAGAGAGAGAAAGAGAAACAGAGAGAATGGGAAAGAGAAAGAGAGAGAAAGAGAGAGAGAGAGAGTGGAGAAGAGAGAAAGAAAGACAGAGAGAGGGATGGGGAATAGAGAAAGAGAAGAAAAGACAGAGAGAGTGAGAGAGAGAGAGGGATGGGTGTGGGAAGGGGGAAGAGGGAGAGACAGAGG
>CM060315.1:29115686-29118186 GCA_030674185.1 Monoplex corrugatus | reverse complement strand
TCCATTTGGTCGTTGAGATCTGTGCGAAGCTTTGGGTTGACTGCCTTAGCGGTGTTGATGTGTAGGCATTCTTTCTGCTTGATGCAGTGGATCCTCTTTGCTTTCAATTGGACTATCTGCACACTATGGAGTGGTCTGTGTCACTGGATACTGTGGGAGCTGCGTATGAGATAATGATGATGATAATAACAATAGTGATGTACATAACTGGATATAAGATAATGATGTTCATGATATAAATAATAATGTACATTATAGTGCACTTAACAGTACTCTGGACGCTTCAAATTCTACAATAAAAAAAATGAATGAAATTTGCATACTATTTGTACCCATTCACATCATACACACACTCTCAATAATATACATGTACATATACAACATACAACAAGAACGCTCTAAAAGAGGATGAAAATCATATCACGATGCTGTTCATGTCCAGCTGATGCCAATGTCCAGACCTTAAGTGCCCCCTGCCCCCCCCCCCCCCACATATACACACAATTACTACACACACACACACACACACACACACACACACACACACACACGCACGCACGCACGCACGCACGCACGCACACACACACACACACACACACACACACACACAGAGAAAACAGGCATCGATCTGAATCATAACTGCAAACCTTTCTTTTCTAACTCGCCGTAAAGTGTGGACACGAACTGACTGGTCAAACAGTTTTGCAGTCTCACGAAGAGGACGTTAAATCAAGGCTCTAAGTGGCACGCCTTCATGTTGGACAAAAGAAGGCTAACGGAGCGGTAAGCAAAAAGCATGAATGCCATGGCCTATGATTTCCATAAATACCGAGGGACTATCGAGAGACCCATCAACAGAGAGGGGGTGGAGCTTTATAAAAATAACATCAAGGCTGTGCCGCATTCATTCATGCACTTAGCTTCCTAACGGCTTTTCCAACAGGCGTTGTTCTTCATGACATGGGCTTAATCCGAGCCTTCGACAAATCGACAGATAAGTACTGACTCCGTTTCAATTTAAACGTCTGAGACCCCAGCCCCATCCCCCACCCGTCCCACGTGCTCTGTGCTACCACTTCGAACGTTGTTGTCTTTTTCCACTCCTCTTGACATAATGCCACTCTTTCGCCAAACCTCAATTACGCCGCCCCTCGTGCAACTTAATTTCATATTTACACACTTAAAGATAAAAAAAAAACCTCAATCAGTGACACGCAGATTTCATGAAACTTCACCATGACTCGAAAGAGGATAAGTTTCAAACTTTGATATACATCAGACTCGTCGAGCGTCTGGTCGCCAGCCACGGAATGATTATACACGAACTCTCCAGCATCTTGGGTGGTCTCTCTACCTGGGTGAGCCGTTGCTAAGCAACTAATGTCGGTCTGGTGTTACACGAGCAGTCCTACCGATAATTGACCAATCAGCGCAGCGATCCTCCACACATCAGTCACAGCGCGAGGCGGAGCCCGGCATGCAAATGGGACACAAGTTGAGATTCAGAACGAACAGTGAGGTGCATGGATTCGAAAGCGACAATGCTGGTGTCCGGTAAAGTTGGTGCCTTGTGCGATGGAGAGCTGGTTAAACCCAGCTAATAGACCCCAGAGGTATGTCCGATTGGCATGGAATGGTGTGATTTTGTCCTTGTGTGTGAAATACCGTGTTTGACTCCATGTAGTCCACCATCTTGAGCGAAGAGCACATAGCATCTTAACGCTTTCCCTCCTTTCGTTCGGCAGGGTCTAACGATGACCAGCGGGACGAAGAGGGATCCTACCCCAAAGTCCGACCCCGAATTGCTGACCAGGACCAGCTGGGTGAATGCTGCAATCGCCTACAGACAAGTCAAACGGGTAGGTAGCCCCATTTTGAAGATCGAGCCAGGATTTTGAAAGGAACATGTGCGTGTAGGTGGTGTGGCGTCGGTACACACACTACAGAACGCTGTGATGCCAGTCTCGAGCCGCGTGTTTACTTTAGCAGGCTTCAATTCAGTCAGTCACTGATGGTGTGGGCCTCTCTCTCTCGCTTATTCTCTCTTCTCTCTCTCTCTCCTCTTCAGTGCCATAACTTTTTCCAATCTCTTTCTTTCGTGTGTGTGTGTGTGTGTGTGTGTGTGTGTGTGTGTGTGTGTGTGTAATCATGTTAAATACTAGGCCTACTCATTTTCGTAACCTTCTTTCTGTATGCCTCGAAAGAAGCCATGCCTCACGCCAGCAGCATCGTGTGTGGCATCCACTCCCAGAAAGAAGGGTAGTCAGTCACTCACTACACAGACGTGTACATCAGGTTTTGCCTTTTTGTATTCGTTCAATGTGAAATTGAACACAGCGTGGAACAGAGATGATTGTTAATAACACATTTTAAAATATGAACAGTCATCATCACATAAAATTTTAGCATTACGCCATCAGAGTTAACATAATATTGTCATAGAGGTCTATTTATTAGTGTATATATATATATATATATATATTATATATATATATATATA
>CM060315.1:29103186-29108186 GCA_030674185.1 Monoplex corrugatus | reverse complement strand
TGATACAAACATGTAGTCCCTGTATGTCAGTATGACAATTGATACAAACATATTGTCTCTGTATCATATGTCAGTATGACAATTGATACAAACATGTCTCTCTGTGTCAGTATGACAATTGATACAAACATGTTGTCTCTGTATGTCAGTATGACAACTGATACAAACATGTTGTCTCTCTATGTCAGTATGACAATTGATACAAACATGTGGTCCCTGTATGTCAGTATGACAATTGATACAAACATATTGTCTCTGTATATCAGTATGACAATTGATACAAACATGTCTCTGTGTCAGTATGACAATTGATACAAACATGTCTGTCTATGTCAGTATGACAATTGATACAAACATGTAGTCCCTGTATGTCAGTATGACAATTGATACAAACATATTGTCTCTGTATGTCAGTATGACAATTGATACAAACATGTCTCTCTGTGTCAGTATGACAATTGATACAAACATGTTGTCTCTGCATGTCAGTATGACAATTGATACAAATATGTTGTCTGTCAGTATGACAATTGATACAAACATGTTGTTTATGTATGTCAATATGACAATTGATACAAACATGTCTGTATGTCAGTATGACAATTGATACAAACATGTCTGTATGTCAGTATGACAATTGATACAAACATGTCTCTGTATGTCAATATGACAATTGATACAAACATGTCTCTGTATGTCAGTATGACAATTGATACAGTCATGTTGTCTCTCTCTGTCAGTATATCATTGAGTTATAAAGTGTTTACAAGTTTGAAGTTTTTGAAGTGTCAGTGCTTCAGTTCTGTGTTCAAAATTACATTTGTTTTTTCTGTGTTAATGTTAAATGTCTTAACTAATATTCTAAGTAAAAAACATTGATAAAATATGTACATCATTTTCTTTTCCCTTTTCTTCCCTGTTGAGGTATTGTGTTTGTTTTGAACAGTTATAGCCCTGATATGGCTCTACCCAGTCGGCTGGGTTTTAAACAAAAATAACAGTAACAGTAACTACCGTCTCTCTGTCCGTTTGTCTAAAGCAGTCTCTTTTTAGGTTGGCTGTCAGTATACCTGGAAGCCTGTTTTTGGGATGATGAAATTAGGGAAGGGGAGGGAGAGGGGGAGGAGAGAGAGAGAGAGAGAGAGAGGAGAGAGAGAGAGAGAGAGAGAGAGAGAGAGAGAGAGAGAGCGCAGATGGTGTTGTACTAAATGATAGCCTGCGCCCTTTGTGAAATGGTTACATGTATGTTAAACAGGCACAATTCGTGACATGTAAACATGTTAACATGCACAATTCATCGCATAAAAAAATCAAGTAGACATAAACTTGTACAATTAATCGCATTAGAAATCACTCGAACAGCTTCAGGATATGACGTGTATAGCCATGATAATGTGCTGTCCCTAAACTAGAATACTTGATATAAAAGGGATATAAATTTGCTATAGTTTTAATATTTTTGAAGAGAAAAATAAATTAGACCTGAATGCATTTGTGTGTGTGTGTGTGTGTGTGTGTGTGTGTGTGTGTGTGTGTGTGTGTGTGTGTGTGTGTGTGTGTGTGTGTGTGTGAAGACGATAACAAATTAGGCCTGAATGCATTTTGTGTGTGTGTGTGTGTGTGTGTGTGTGTGTGTGTGTGTGTGTGTGTGTGTGTGTGTGTGTATGTGTGTGTGTGAGTGTGTGTGTGTGTGTGTGTGTTGTGTGTGTGTGTGTGTGTGTGTAGAGAGAGAGAGAGAGAGAGAGAGAGAGAGAGAGAGAGAGAGAGATCTGTTGAGGTAAGAGACTAAGCACATTTTGCTTGTTTTACATGTATTCAGTCTTCAGGTGTTAAGAATATAGTATTTATTTTATGCGAAATACAAATCCTCCAGTAATTCACACACACTCACACGCATATAGCCACACCACTTGACATGTATAGTGAAATAGTTTTTTAACATGAAGTAGATCAGGGAATGAAATTAACCACAAGCAAGAAAGGAAAAAAGGGGAGAAGGGGGAAGAGATAGATAGAGAGAAATAGATAGATCTATGATAGATGAAGATAGAGAGAGAGAGAGGAGAGAGAGAGAGAGAGAGGAGAGAGAGAGAGAGAGAGAATGACAATGACAATGATTCTTTTCCAACGGTAAAAGCTAAGAGAGAGAGAAAGAGAGAGAGAGAGATGGGTGGGGTGGAGTGGGGTTGGAAGGCAGTGGAAGAGGGAGTTGCTTTGTTAAACATGTCTTTAGCTTGGCAGGTTGACAACAGCAAAAAAAAACAAGGGAAAAGCCTTCACAGAACGTTCTGGCTTGAAAAACACAGTTACTGCTGCTACATGTAGATCATTTCAGGAGTCCACTGTTTTTCAGTCTTCATTTCTTTTCCTTTTTCTTTTTTCTTTTTTTTTTGTCTTTTCATTTTCGTTCTCCCCCTTTCTGTTTCTTCTCTTTTCTTGTCTGTCAAGAATTTTGTTGTTTCTGCTTTCAGAAGAATCTGTTGATACTCCCTGTACGAAAAGGGGATTGATTAGTGATCCAGAATAGGGGTATTGTGTTGCGGTTAAAACTGTGAAAAACTGAGACCACAAAATTCCTGATATTCATTTTTTGTGTGTGAAAATACATGCATTTGTTGTTGTTGATTTTTTAAATTAGAATTTAATATTTTGACATCAGTGAAATGCATCACAGAAATGTTTTTTTACAAGCAAAGCTGAAGCAATGATTTCTGAATTCAGTTACCAAACACAGAATTTCTTTTCATTTTTGAATGAGTAGTATAGAATACTATACTGTATGTATTCTTTTGCTTGAAAAGGTTTATGGGCGACTGTAGCCATAGGTGGGAGTTGTATATATATATATATATGAAAGTCTGTCTATGTATGTATCTATGTATCTATCTATATGTCTGTCTGTCTATGTATGTATCTATGTATCTATCTATATGTCTGTCTGTCTATCTTTCAGCCTATTTATCCATCAGTCTGTATACTTGTGTAATTATTTCTATATATAATACATTGTATATATATACTTGTGTATTGAAACAACGTAAACTAAGTTTTTGTGAAAGAATTAGAATGTAAACAAAGCACATAAAAACAGATGAAAGCAACAATATTTTATCAAGATCAAAACAGCAAACAAGCAATACAAAACAAAACAAAAAGAATAAGTAAGATAATGATATATATATAAAAGTGAATACACATGTGTATTTAATATTAGCTAGATAGTAGATATATATGAAGATAGAAGAGAGAGAGAGAGAGAGGAGAGAGAGAGAGAGGAGGAGAGAGAGAGAGAGAGAGAGAGAGCATTTTCTAACTGCTTGTGTGTTATATGTGTGTGTTTGGCACAAGCACGTGATTGAGTGGAGTATGTGTGTGTGTGTGTGTGTGTGTGCGCGTGTGTGTGCGCACGGGCACGCGTGTGTGCCTGCGTGTGTGTGTGTTGTGTGTGTGTGTGTGTGTGCGCGCGTCTGTGTGTGGTGTGCGTATGTGTGTGTGTGTGTGTGTGTGTGTGTGTGTGTGTGTGTGTGTGTGTGTGTGTGTGTGTGTGTGTGTGTGTGTTGACCCGTTTTCCCAGACACACACACTAAACCCTTACCACAGACGTCACTGCAGTACTAATTTAAAAAAAAAAAAAAAACAACTTTTTTATGTTGGCCACATGAATCTCACCGTGGTCACACCCCCAAGATAAATTGACACACGCACACGTGTGCAAGTTTCATTCCACCATTAAAATAGGCCCTAAACTTTTAAACGTGGTGAAATCCCATTCTGCATGCGGCAAGTTTGATCAGGAAGAAAAGCAGGTTATTTTTTTTTATACCGTCGTGGCAGTGTGATATTTAATCCACAGATTTTGAAATTACAGGATTTATTGTTAGATATAAAGTAATTGTCCCCTATGTTATGATTTAAAGATCCGTCCTGTTTTGATCTCCCAAGCGCGTTTATGGTGTGTGTCATAGGCTTTAGTAACTTACCGTATATATTCTGTTTTAAAGACGGGGGTTGGCTGTTGGTCTTTGTAGTCGGTTAAAACTCTCAGCCGGTGCAATGCATGCATTATGTTGATTTGGCCCCGTTCAATCACACACCCCGCCACACATACCACACAAAAAGCAGTCGGGGGCGGGTACGAGTCACGGGTTTTTGTTTGCAGGGATGAAGGTGGTGGTAGTGGTAATAAAATTTATCGTCTACCTCGCCCGCCGGCCGCATTCATCCCTGTACTGCTGCAGCTGGTGGGAGGGAGGAGGGGGCAGGAAGGGGGGGGGAAGGAGGGGGAACTGTTTCGGGTTTTCAGCTAGAACGTGGAACAGAGATTTTTTAACACCCTCCTCCCCCCCCCCCCCTGAATGGAAAGGGTGTTTGGTGCAGTTTGATACACACGTGTACACGTGCACCATCTATCATACACGTGCATGTTGGCATGTGGTTTTGTAGTGTGTGTGTGTGTGTGTGTGTGTGTGTGTGGACGTACGTATCTGGGTGGGAGGTAGTTAAAAATGAATCGCCTTTGCATGATAATATATCAAGCTGAATGCATTTGCAGGAAAATGGCAACGACGTCGAAAACCTGAACAAAATGGTGAAACTATACAAGCCTGCTTTCTTGAAAGTTTACGCACTTTTGAGAATGAAAACATTCGGATCATTTGGCCTTGGGGAAACAACAGAAGGATCATCATCATTACAGAGTTATGAACTTTTGAACATAAATGAAATAGTCTATATACCGAAAACCCATGCAGTGAATATCAGCCATACATAAACATTGGGGATATATGTATGTAGATATATATCCTTGATTTTTTTCCTTTATGTTCTTGGTGGCTGCAATACGACCCAAATGATGGGTCGTGTTTATTGATAGTGAATTTGGACTAAAAAATAAATTCATTTGTATTGTCCCTTTGGTTGGTTCTTTTGTATAATTGATACATGTTCAGTTTTAAGCAGCCCTTGGACAGACGAGAGAGAGAGAAAGAGGGGGAGAGAGA
>CM060315.1:29078186-29100686 GCA_030674185.1 Monoplex corrugatus | reverse complement strand
TGGTTCGTCAAGCGAGTTTTTACACATGTACACCAGAAGAAATACGCGATGTCGGTCCAACCTCCATAAATCACCGCCACCTTTACCCCCCCCCCCCCCCCGCGGGGTAATCAGTTCGTCAGATGGACAGTCACTGATCCGTTGTTCGGCCCCCACAGTCCGGCCACGACACAGACCCTCAGTGTACAGCTGTTATATCTGGTAAGTGTCGGAATTTTAAATAGACGGCTCCCTCCCAAGTCGAGGGTTTGAGGCCCCGATTTTTTCCCCCCCACCTGTGAAATCCATTGCTAAGGGCTGTGTGCATTTGGTGATTCACCGACATACGCACTCGTTCATCACTAGGAGACGTGACGTCTGGCAAACGCTGATTTTAGAATTTTTTAAAAATATTTTGTTTCGGTTTTTTTTCTTCTAAATTTTGATTTTTTTTTTATATAACTAGTAGCTCAGTTCGGTTTGTTGTTATTGTTTTGTTTTTTGTTTTTTTGTATTTGAATTTTTTTCTCCTCTTATGTTATCTTTTCTTCATTTTTTGTGTGTGCGGAAAGCTAGGCTGTTATTTAAAGTATGTTTCTTTTCAAGATTTTTCTTAATTTTTTAACAGGTATTCCGGGCCCATTTCAAAAAGTAAAGAGATAGGAACGTTCTGGCTGAGACATTTGGTTAGACTTACATTCTTTTCCTCAGATTCCGAACTGCATTTCAGGTTCGTTTTTTTTTTTAGACATATTGAGGTTTTTCATCTTTTTAAAAGGCGAGTGTTTCAAGTTGATTAGGACTATGGCTTGGTTTAAAAGGTTATGCATTTTTTAGACGCTGAAACTAAAAGAAACCAGTATGTTTACATTGTGTCAATGGGCTACTGGGATAAGTTTCAGCATGATGGTTTATCAACCCAAACAATAATTAAACGCACCATTTTCACCATTGTCACCACCCTCGGCTACTACAACTACTGCTGCTACTGCTACTACCACCACCCACCACCATATCACTACACACCACTACTATGCTGCTATTACTACTGCTGCTGCTGCTACTACTTCCACCACCATCACTATCACCACCGCTGTAACACTACTATACTGCTACTGGTGCTGCTTTTGCTACTACTACTATTACTGCTACTACTACTACTACATGTAGTTCCGTTTTTATAGCGCAAACATATGTTAAAGCACGCTTACTACTACTACTACTACTGCTGCTACTACTGCTACAAATGCTTCTACTACTACTACTCTACTTCTATACTTCTCCCTCTTTATAGCACAGTCCACGTTTAAGCACGGTTACTACTATACTACTACTACTACTACTACTACTACTACCGCCTCCTGAAAAAAAGAAGGAAAAGGGGGAGGGGATAGTGGTATAAAAAAGAGGGTGGTGTGTGTGCTTATGAAGGGAAGAACTGGGTAATTTATTATTGCAATACACGATTCATCAGAAAGATCGAAAGATCATAACATAAAATCAGAAATAGATACAAGTCCTTCATCTACACACACACACAACACACACACGCCCACACACACACACACACACACACACACACACAACACACACACACACACACACACACACACACACTCACACGTGAAGCATACAACTTTAAGTAGTAGTTACAATGATTAATTGAAGCGTCAAACCCAGAGGCACACAAACTCTTAATTAATTATTGAATTCTCAAACCAAGAGACACAAAATTTTAATAAGTTATTGAAGTCTCAAACCCAGAGGCACTTACAAATTTTCTTTAGTCTTGGAAGCTTTAATCTTCGAGACACACACAAATCGTAATCAGTCATTGAAGCCTTACTTTTAGAAGCAATGAAATCTTTTATCAGTCATTGTTATTAACCTAGAGACACACGAAATCTTAATCAGTCATTGAAGCCTTTAACCTAGAGACACATAAAAGTATAATCAGTCATTAAATTCAAGCCCAGAGACACACAAAATCTTTACAATCGTTGAAGCCATTTAACGTAGAGATCAGCCATTGAGGCTTCAAACCCAGAGACACACATAATCTGAATCAGTCATCGGTCATGTTTTCTTAAGTTTTTTTTTTTAATAATCCATCGCCCCTTTGGCAGTTTGTGCATTCAACTGAATTTTAATCGCATTGAATATAAATTATGGAAAAGGGATATGAACTGTAGTAGACTGGAAAATCTTTTCACGACACGCCAAACTGTATTTCATGTGTCTTGCATGCATGTAAACTTTGTACACACATGAACACACGCGTGTGTTCGGTGTCAAAGAGTGCACATTTTATATAACTGTTAATATTTGCTAACCAAGGTGATAATCTGTCAGGTATGTCAAATGGTCTGTCTGTCTGTCATTTCTCTGTCCGTGTCTTTATGTCATTTTTCAGTCTTTTTCTCTGTCCCTTTCTCTGTCTGGGCCTCTCTATCTCAGTCTCTGCCTCTCTGTCTGCTCTCTGGTCTCTCAGTTTCTCAACTTTCTGTCTTCTCTGTCTCTGTCTGTCTGTCTCTCTGTCCGTCTGTGTGTGTGTGTCTCTCTCATTCTGTCTCTCTCCTCTCTGTCCCTCCGTCTCTGTCTTTCTCTGTTCCTGTCTGTCTGTCTCTCTGTGTTTCTCTTTCTGTGTCCCTCTCTGTCCGTCGCTGTCTCTCTCTGTCTTTCCCTCTGTCTCTGTTTCTTTGTCTCTCATTGTCTCTTTCTCTGTCGCTCTCTCTGCCTCTGTCAATCTGTTTCTGTTCCTGCCTCTGTCTCTGTGTCTGTCTCAGTCTGTCTCTCTGTGTGTCTGTGTGTCTGTCTGTCTCTCTCTCAGATGATCTGACAGTGTCATGTTAAGGAGGAAGGCATAAAGTTGACATTGTCAGATACTTTAATGTTGTCAGGCATAAAAGAAAAGAAAAAAAAAAAAGCGTTGGTTGCCCCCTTTTCTTTTAGAGAAGGAGTATACACTTGAATGAAAATAGGAGGATAATTTCAGAAACGTTTGAGGCAATATTTGAGATGTGATATGTATGTATGTGTGCGTGTGAGTGTGTGTGTGTGTGTGTGTGTCTGTGTGTGTGTCTGTGTGCGCGCGTTATACAAACGTGTGTGTGTGTGTGTGTGTGTGTGTGTGTGTGTGTGTGTGTGTGTGTGTGGTGTGTGTGTGTGTGTGTGTGTGTGAAGAATGTGCTCGCGAATATTTTTTTTAAATCGTTTGGTTCTTAATTCTGAACGAATCTGTGCCCGGCTCCAAACAAAAAATAAGAAACCATATCAGGAGGAAATTTCGCTGGAAGGATAATATCAGTGTGTGTGTGTGTGTGTGTGTGTGTGTGTGTGTGTGTGTGTGTGTGTGTGTGTGTGTGTGTGTGTTGTGTGTGTGTGTTGTGTGTGTGTGTGTGTGGTGGGCTGCGTGCGTGCGGCGCGTGCGTGCGTGCGTGCGTGTGTGCGTGCGCGCGCGCGCGCGCGTGTGTGTGTTGTTGTTGTGTGTGTGTGTGTGTGTGTGTGTGTGTTTTGTGTGTGTGTGTGGTGTAAGACCTTGAGTAGAACCAAGCGTTGGTAGCTTCGTCTGGGATTTCCTCTGTAAGATTTCAAAAAGTTGTTTCAAAAGTTCATTAGAAAATGGCATATTTGTCTGTCTGGAAAGACAGAACACGTAGCCAGTCGACCAGTGAAACAGAATCACAGCAAACGTCGTCCATCATTTCAGTTTTCAACGTTGAGGTGAAATATTTGACTAGGTTATATATATATATAAATATTTACCCTTTGACTCCCACACCCTATCCACCAAATTGCAAAAACTTAACCCTTTGACTCCCTCACCTGCCCACTGACTTCCCGCATGAAGCTGGTGGATAAGGTGAGGGATTCAAAGGGTTAAGTTTTTGCTTTTACTAGCATGACTGACAATGCAGGATGCTGGTGGATAGGGTGCGGGAGTCAAAGGGTTAGATACGCATTCTGATTCTACTTTTTTTCTTTCTTGGGTTCCTGTGTGATTTTGAACGCTGGCAGTTACTTTGATTCAGATTTCAACTTTTTGGGGGGGTACCAGTGGTGTGTGTGTGTGTGTGTGTGTGTGTGAGAGAGAGAGAGAGAGAGAGAGAGAGAGAGAAAGAGAAGAGAGAGAGATCATAAACAAGATGGGGGGTAGGGGAGGCCACTGGCGCCAGGTTTGTTATTATGGGGGAGACAACTAATACTAATAATATTCGTCAAGGAAATGCTGCCGGCCCCCAATCACCGGCCCCAGTTTGGTTACTGAGACAACAAGAGTCACTCTCAGCTTTCGTGGGGGGGGGGGGGGGGGGTTCGTGGAGGGGGTACGTGGAAGAAGTGGGGTGGCGGAGTGCTGGACAGGATAATGAACTCAGGTGAACGAACACGTTGAGCAGATTAATTAACAAAACAGAGGGGGAAAACAGTGTAGGAAGAAACAAGGAATTGTATTCCTAACACTATTTCCAGTGCTGTTTCTGTTTATGACAGTTGTTTCGCAATAGTTAGAGAACTGTTTTGATAGTGGAAATGGTCGATGCTCTCATTTCAGTAGATTGTTTTTTTTGGTGTTGAACCGGCTGGCCCAGATATGCGTAAGAGGCCAGACGTACGCGTCAGCTAGGATGTTTTTGTTTTTGTTGGTATCTGTAAAGGTGAGAAATGATTTTGGCTGAACATAACCAGAAATCCACCTTCATTACATCTTTTTGTTTTTTCGATCTCTCTCTCTGTGTCTCTGTCTGTCTCTTTGTCTCTGTCTGTCTGTCTCTCTGTGTATGTGTGTGTGTGTGTGTGTGTGTTGTGTGTGTGTGTGTGTGTGTGTGTGTGTGTGTGTGGTGTCTCTCTCTCTCTCTGTGCGTGTGCCTGCCTGCCTGTCTGTCTGTCAGTGTGTCTTTCGGTCTTCTTTCTCTCTGTCTGTCTCTCTGATCTGTCTGTTGTTATTTCTCTCTATCTGTCTCTCTCTGTGTCTCTGTCTGTCTGTCTGTCTGTCTCTCTGTTCTGTGTCCCACCCTCCCTCTCTCTCTCACACACGCACGCGTGCACTTACGCACATACACGCACACACATACAAACTTTCTCTGTCTCTTTGGCTCTCTCCCTCTCTCTCTCTCTCACTCTCTCTCTCTCTTCTCTCTCTCTCTCTCTCTTCTCTCTCTCTCTCTCTCTCTCTCTCTCTCTCTCTAGTCTCTTTGGTCATCTGGCAATGAGCAGTCGTACAGACCAAGACACACTGGCGCCGCTAGTCGTTTTTTTTTCTTTTTTTTTTTTACAGTGTAGAAATTACTTTGTTTGTCTTCCAAAGCTGATTTACTGCAATCTTAATTCCTTTCATTCTTTGGAGTGTAGGTACTTGATGACTGTTGTTGTTTGTGTGTGTGTGTGTGGTGGGGGGGGGGGGGACGTCGGGTCTTCTTCCTTTCTCTGTCCCTCTGTCTTTCTGTCTGTCTGACTGAGTATCTGTCTTTGTCACTGTCTGTCTCTGTATGTCTGTCTGTCTGTCTGTCTCTGCCTCTGTGTACGTGTGTGTGTGTGTGTGTGTGTGTGTGTGTGTGTGTGTGTGTGTGTGTGTGTGTGTGTGTGTGTGTGTGTGTTTGTTTCTCTGCCTCCCTCTGTGTGTGTGTGTTTGTGTGTGTGTGTTTCTCTGCCTCCCTCTGTGTGTGCGTGTGTGTGTGTGTGTGTGTGTGTGTGTGTGTGTGTGTGTGTGTGTTTTGTTTGTCTCTGTCTCTCTCTGCCTCTGTATCTCTCCGTCTCTCCATCTCTCTCTCTCTTTTTCTCCGTTTCTCCGTTTTTCTCTCTCTATCCCCCCCCCACTCCCCCGCCCCCCCCCCCCCCCGTCTCTCCCGACTACCTGGCAGACGTACAACCCGTAAGGAGCTGTTTAGTTAGCATCTCATCCTACAGGACAGTACAAAACCCCGCTTGCATAAAAACACTGCAGCAGGTAATGGGTTCTCGCAGGGGCCACGCAGATGAGTGAGCGGCTTACGTAAGAGAAACGTAGGGTCTGGACTGCATTTCACGCGCCGTTAGATCAGAGAGAGAAACACAGGGCTTTTGTTCAGGGCGAATTACCCGCAGCACGTCTGCCGTAAAGGCATCCGCTGCACCGCTGTGCCTGCCGTTTGGCCAGTTGGGGAGGCCAGATCCCTTTCTGTCTGTTTCTTTTTCTTTTTTTTTTCTTTCTTTTTCTCTTTCCCTCAGTTCGTTTCATCTCTCTCTCTCTCTCTCTCTCTCTCTCTCTCTCTCTCTCTCTCTCTCTCTCTCTCTCTCTCTCTCTCTCCTTTCCTTCTTCTGTTTTTCCAGTTTGTTTTTTGGAAACGGGAGAAGACTGATTCAGGTCGATGGAACGAGGGAGGGATGCAAGCCAGCCCCTGTCTGTCTGTGCTGTCTGTGTGTGTTTTGCGCCCCTGCTCTCCCCACTCAAGCATAAGTGTGCTTTATAAACACAATTCGTCAAATATATGTCAGCAGGCGATAACATGAAATATACACACACATCTTTTTTAACCTTTTGATTCCTGGTGGACAGGGTGCGGGAGTTAAAAGGTTAATGAGTACAAGTCTTTCATGCACTTGTGTCATGGTCTTCACATTTGGAAAGTAAAGGTCATCATTCATTCATGTGTTCAGTTTCTCTCTGTCTGTCTCCCTCTGTCTCAGTCTGTCTTGTCTCTCCCTCTCTCTCTGTCTTTCTCTCTCTCTGTCTTTCTGTTTTGTCTTTCTGTCTCTGTCTCTCTGTATATATCTCTCTCTCCCTGTCTGTGTCTCTGTCTCACTCTCTGTGTCTGTCTGTCTTCTCTTCCTGTTGTGTGTATGTAAACAAAATACAGTGCACCTTCATTAGCCCAAAGAATGCACAATTTCTCGTTTATTTGTCGATAGGTCTCTGCCAGTTTTGTGACATGCAGTGTTGGCTGGCAGTTTACAAGTGAAAACCCTTTGGCCCATGCGTATTTCGTTCTTTTCAGCTCGCAGTGATTAAACGAGAAACGTATAAGAACCTTTCGGCCAGAATTTTATCTCTGTGGAAAACTCCAGTGATAATTATCGAAATTAGTCTTGACATGGTAAGACACGACTGCTAGTATGAATATTCGAATGCTTGCTATGATTAGTTTGCTGCTGAAAACCATAAAACATTGTCATTGCTTTCTGAAGGTCAAAAGAGAACGTCAGCATGTCTTGAAGGGAAAAATCAGAAAAAAATCAGCAAGGTCAGAGGCCCAAAAGAGAGACTAAAGAGATAATGCCTGTTTAGCTTTTGAAACTGAAGAGAAGGAATATCAGTGTGGTTTGAATACCAAAAAGATAAATCATGGTCTGAAGACCGAAAAAAAGAATGCCAATATGGTTTGAATGCCAAAAAGGTAACATATATCTGTGGTCGATCTTGGGCCAAAAAGATAACACCTGTGTGGTTTGAAGACCGAAAAAAAAGCCAGTATTTGTCTAAGGCCAAAAAGATACTGGTCAATATGATATGAAAGCCAAAAAGAGAAATGATGCAACATCGACTGAAGACCAAATAAGAACACCATTAAGATCTGAAGGTCAGCTTATGAGACATGGAGATGGAAAAAGGGAATGCCATTAAGGCCTGAAAGCCTAAAAGAAATATCAATAAGGTATGTAGACAAAAAGAAAATGTGTCAGTTTGGTGAAAAAACGAAAGAGAAACGGTCATTTTCAGTAATGGTGTGAAAGCTGGGGAAAAAAAAAAAAAAAAAAAAAGAAGGAAAAGAAAATGTCAGCGTAGACAAAGAGAAAACCAGTATGGTTTGGCTGTTTTGATAGCTTTCTTTCTGTTTAGAGTTTTCCTTCTGTCTGTTCTTTTTCTTCTTTCTGTTTTGTGTCTGAGGTCTGGTAGAATTGGGCCTGGTACAATTGCTGCACAAGAAGGGAGGGCACAAGTCCAGACCACCCACGTATCTCCCCGGATCCCCTTTCAGCCATATCATAGGCGCTTTCAGTTGAACTTTTTTGTTTGTTTGTTGAAAGTTTTATTTCATGATGTAGATTTTGGGGCAGTATCGTACTTCTTTGACGTCATTGTGGCTTTTGTTTTTCGTTGTGGTGGTGGTCGTTGTTGTTGTTGTTGCTGCTACTGTTGTTGTTGTTGTTGTTGTTCTTGTTCTTGTCCTTCTTTTTCTTCCTGCTCCTTCTTTTTCTTTGTTGTTCTGCTTCTCCTCTTGCATGTTCTTTCCTTCCTCGTCTTCCTCTTCATCTTCTTCAAGATTCCTCCTTTCACTTCTTATTCTCCTCCGCCTTCTCATCTTTCTTCTCGTTCTTCTTTTTCCTCTTCTTCCTCCTCCTCCCCTATTTCTCTCTCTCTCTCTCTCTCTCTCTCTCTCTCTCTCTCTCTCTCTCTCTGTTGCCTCGATACAAGAAAAATAAATTTAAAAGGAAAAAGTTTTCCTCCCTATGTCAAGGTCTCGGAATTTGTCGTGGACTGGTATTGAAGTTAATTCAAATTGTATACAAATAATTAGACCTAGCAAGAGAATTAGAAAAAGTTAGAAATCACAATGGTTAAAATTTCTATCAGTTTTGTTGTTGTTGTTGTCCCATTTTACATGCTACTTGGATGGCCACAGAAGCTGACGATTTTTACAATCTAATGATGATGATGACGATGATATTCATGATGTTATTGAGTTCCATCAAGGATTGAGATACGTGACAGGGCTGTACTGCACGCTTACTGTCATTATATGTATATCTTGGTGTCAGTCAGGCCAGAGAGATACAGATACTTGCGGTATTGGTCAGGAGATTTGAGCAGTGACGCATCCGTAATTGTAGATACTCTATACTTTAGATGAAACTCGGCTGTGTGGTGCCAGTCTTCCTTATGAACCCATAGCACATTCAGGTCTTCGCACGACCCGATTGGGACTGAAAACTCCCACAATGAGTTTGATAGGACCGTGGAATTTAGAGTTTGTTCAAGAGGGATTTATTATAGTTGGACAATTCCCCATAGTTTCCACCCAAACATGCCAGCAATTATCTTACAGACTCCTTGAGCCTACGCGAAACCGTATGCGGGGGCATGGTCTTGAAAGGGGAGATGGAAGTGGGAGAGTTAGACTATGAAACACTAAGCTGATACCACCAGAATGCTGGAAACATACAGATGGGCAGCGAACAGGCCCGTTTTTGATGTTGCGGGCTGGGATTGGACACACCGTGTCAGATCAGATGTTGGGCACACGTTTGTATCAGAAGAACCATCCACCCTGTGTTTGCTTGAGAAAAACAACAACAAACATACAAAACAACAACAACAACAACAACAAACCAACCAAAACAAAACAACAAAAACCAAAAAACAAAACAAAACAAAGGTTTTCGTTTTCGAAAAGAAGGGATACTCCTTTGATGTGTTGATTTTTAACCCTTTGACTCCTGCATCCTATCCACCAACTGCAAAAACTTAACCTTTTGACTCCCTCACCCAATCCACCAGATTCCTGTGGGAAGCTGGTGGATAGGGTGAGTGAATCAGAGTTGTTTTTGCTTTGCCAGCATAATTTGCAATACATGATTCTGGTGGACAAGGTGCAAGAGTCAAAGGGTTAAATAGACTGTTACGTTAAGTTACTGTTCTGAAGTCAAGACTGGTTTTCAAGCGTTGTTGTGTAAGACTGACTGTACTGTGTTGGGACTTAGTCAATAGTCCGCTTGAAGAAAGTTACCCCCACTGACTTACACAGATGGGTCTGCCATGAGCACAGTCAGAAAAGTAGGTGCTGGAGTGTATTATATGTCCAGTTCTCAAGTAGACAACGGCAGGCTAAGACAGTGCCAGTTGGCCGTCACTGCACAAACTATAGAACCGAAGTTGAGACCCTGGTCTACGCAGCAGACATCTTCAACAAAGCGAGAGACAGGTGCAACAGCCAGATAGTCTTCCTTACAATTGCCATGCCAGTCCGTGGAACAACCAACACACGCAGTTGCTTCCAACGCGTGCAGACTGACTGTCCAGTCTTCAAGAAGCATTGCAAAACAGACGATCTGTTTCATCCTTGAGACTGAAAACTCTAAGTGTGATGGCAAACGAGAAGAACGAAGAAGAATGAACAGTCTAGTCAGCAAATATCACTCTTGCCTTTCCTTTCCATGCTCACACCTCCACACAAGTATAACTGTCACTACTATCACTGTATCAGTGACACTGCCCTGTGAATTTCAACCTTGCCAGATAAATTCTCTCTCCTCGAGCCTTAACAAAATAGTGAGAGAAAGACAGAAAATGGTTAAGCCATTCGCACAATGTCCCTTTTCATACGGAAACGATGACTCAAAGTCCAGATTTTGTAGTTTTCAATGTCACTGTTGTCTTGAAGAAGCTTCAGATAAAAGAAAATTATCTGGGGCGAGGGCGATGGTAGACTGTGAAAACAGATTTGAAGTATTCTCAGATGTTCCTTACAAAACTGTTCACACATCTTCAAAAAGTGTTGATTTTAGAAACTTTCTGGGATCTGTGTGACCTTGATTTGGACACCTTTTACTCCAAACTTATGCATTCACGACTCGGCATTGATGATGCACATCTTTGATCCCCAATTTGGTTCAAATCCATCCTGAAACTCCGAAGAAAATCTTGCTAACAGAGTTTGGCAACAGTCTGAATACTCTGAGTCTCTCTGTCTGTCTGTCTACGTCTGTCTGTCTGTCCGTCTCTGTCTGTCTCTGTCTGCCTGCCTGTCTGTCTGTCTGTCTCAAACATACACACCCCTCCCTCTCGGGTTATAAGAGATAATCACCCTTAAAACAAACACACGAACTGAACCCAGGGGAGATTAAAAACAAGGTATAATGCAACATGTTCAGAAACCATGTAAGCCAACGTCAGAGCCCAGTTAAAACGTTTCAGTGTCCAAGGGTGAGAGCCTGCTGGTTTGAGCGGTCGCCAAGGAAGACAGAGGTCATGAGTTCCACACTCGGATCAGACGCGTGTTTCTGAGACCCCAGTGGTGATGGTCTTGGTGTCAGTTTTTAGAATGAAACGATGACCCCAGGTCCCGTGTGTAGCTTTCTCTCAGCGCACGTGTGTGTGTGTGTGTGTGTGTGTGTGTGTGTTGTGTGTGTGTGTGTGTGTGTGTGTGTGTGTGTGTGTGTGTGGTGTGTGTGTGTGTGTATGTATGTATATATGTACATGTATACATGTATACACGTGTAGATCTATATTTATAGACCTTGGATGTTTGCGTGTTCTTTTTGGTTTTGTGTGTATATATATACACACATAATTATATATATATATGTGTGTATGTATATGTCTCTCTCTCTCTTTCGGTATATATACGTATAAACAAACAACCAACAAACAAAACAACAACAACACACATACACGCAAACACACACACGCGCGCGCGCACACACACAAATAAAAACACACACACACATAGACACATACGCACACACACGCACACGCACGCACCAACATACACACACACACATACACACACACACACGCACGCACTCAAACACGCATACACAAACACACTCACACTCACACACACACACATGCTGAAAGACAGACATTAAGCATAAATTTAGTATTAAAAAAATGTCTACACTGAAAAAGTGCCATGAAAATTTGCCAACATATATACACCCACACTCACAGACACACAGGCTAAGTAACAATCTGAGACGCTGCGAATCTCACGAACTTTATTCAAGGTGATTTAACCCTTTGTGACTCCCGTACCTTATTCACCAACTGCAAAAACTTAATCTTTTCACTACTGCACCCTATCCACCGGCTTCCTACAGGAAGCCGGTGGATAGGGTGCGGGAGTCAACGTGTTGATGTTTTGATTTGCTAGAATGGCTGACAATGCAGGATGCTGGTGGACAGGGGGCGGAAGTCAAAGGGTTAATGTTTTGAATTGCTAACATGGCTGACAATGCAGGATGCTGGTGGACAGGGTGCGGGAATTAAAGGGTTAAAACACAGTTTTAACGCGTGTTGTAACAAACGAGACAGCCCTGGCGGATACAGTGTTACTGGGGAATGAAAACAAAAAATGCTTTCGGTTTTCTTCTTCTTTTTCTTCTTCTTCTTTTTCGTCTAAATAATGTGGATCTGCAGAATGTGGGGACCCGTTCCAAAGTGGATAACTTGGGAATTTAAATGAGCTGGGTTGGTGATTACAGGGGTAGAGGAGACAAAAGGGGAAAAATAAACAGGTTTCGCTTAATACAAGAGAGAGTGATTGAAATAGACCTTGGACGTGTGCGTGTACTTTGTGGTTTTGTGTGTGTTGTGTGTGTGTGTGTGTGTGTGTGTGTGTGTGTGTGTGTGTGTGTGTGTGTGTGTGTGTGTGTGTGTGTGTGTTTTATGGGAGGATGTGTGTGTGTGTGTGTGTGTGTGTGATGGGAGGATGGGTGTGTGTGTGGGGGGGGGGGGTGAGGTGAGGGAGTTCATGGGCATGTGTAGACGAAACTGAACTTGTGCAATACATATCTTTCCTGTTGCGGATGAGTGATACCGAATTGATCACAGTTCATTAAGCTCACGGATTATGGCCCATTCAGATGACGTTTCATGATTCTTTCAGCTGACGGATTATGGTCCATTCAGCTGACGGATTATGGTCCATTCAGGTGGTGGATTATGATCTATTCAGCTGACGGATTATGGTCCAGTCAGCTGATGGATTATGGTCCATTCAGATGACGGATTATGGTCCATTCAGGTGACGGATTGTGGTCCAGCCAGCTGATGGATTATGGTCCAGTCAGCTGATGGATTATGGTCCATTGAGGTGACGGATTATGATTCATTCAGGTGATGGATTATGGTCCATTGAGTTAATGGATCACAATCCAATCAGGTGATGGATTATGGCCCATTCAGCTGACAGATTATGGTCCATTCAGATGACGGATTATGGTCCCGTCCGCTGACGGATTATGGTCCAGTCCGCTGACGGATTATGGTCCATTCATTCAGGTGACGGATTATGGTCCGGTCAGCTGATGGATTATGGTCCAGTCCGCTGACGGATTATGGTCCAGGCCGCTGACGGATTATGGTCCATTCATGTTAGGGAGCAAGATGCTTGAGGTGGGTAGTGACCGAGTTTCAGTAATCAGAACCATTGTCTGGTCATTTTGACCAGAGCGTGCAAAGCCAGCAAGCGCTAGCAAACAAACAATCAGCCAGTCACCAACCTACGAAACAGTTTATTGATGACGATTGGTCGTTTATTGAGTCACGACATTTCATGAGATATAGTCAAAAATGTTTGACCGAGATTAGTCCTGGGCAATTTTACACGTCACGATGACGTAAAACGTGTCAGAAAGTGCGGCAAATGATTGGCTGATTTAAACGTTAGTACGGATTGTCTCTGTCTGTGTGTCTGTGCGTCTTTCTCTGTCTCTTTCTCTGTCTGTCTGTGTCTGTCTGTCTATTTGTGTCTGTCTGTCTGTCTGTCTCTCTCTCACTTTGTCTGCCTGGCTGCCTGTCTGCCTGTCTATCTGTCTGTCTGTTTTTCTCTCTCTCTGCCTGTCTGTTTCTCTCTCTGTCTCTCTCTGTCTCTCTGTCTCTGTCTGTGTCTCTGTCTCTCTCTCTCTTCTTCTTCTCTGTGTTTTGCCTCATAATTCTTTTTTTTTTAAAATCGTGTTGGGTACGATGATAGCGTTTTTTGTCATTCCTCAAGTTCTAACGTGGCTTTACTCCCACTCCCAAGGTCATAGTTTTGTTATTTAATGGGGAGAAGGGTGGGGGGGGGGGGAGACAAAGGGCGGGGGAACGATGGGAGGAGTGGAGAGGGATTCCTCCCCACCACACTACAGGTGTATGATTACGGTAGAACCACCCCATCAGTCTTGTTGAATCTGTGAGCGTGAAGTAAGGTTGTGTGTGTTCTCTGGGAGGTTGATCTTCATGGAGGGAATTTTTTTTTTTTTTTTAATCCGTCGGGTGAAAAAAGAAGGTAAACTCCGGCGCGTGTGGGTGCGAGTATATTTACATCATGTACGCGCCGAGCTGAAAATAAACAAAAGTTGCTGCAGCACAGCAGCGGCCAAACACACCCTTCGCTTTCTATCTCCCACTCGCTCCCCCCCCCCACCCCCTGCCTGCCATCAACCCCTTAAAAAAAAAAAAAAAAAAGGGGGGGGGGGACTTGAAAAACTATAAACTAACGAACCAACTGAATAAACTGATCAGGGGTGGGAGATAGTAGGGAAAAATAAAGAAGAGAAGAAGAAGAAGAACAGGGGTGGGAGTAGATAGTAGGGAAAAATAAAGAAGAGAAGAAGAAGAAGAACAGGAGTGGGGTAGATAGTAGGAAAAATAAAGAAGAGAGAGAGAAGAACAGGAGTGGGGGTAGATAGTAGGAAAATAAAGAAGAGAAGAAGAAGAAGAACAGGGGTGGGAGATAGTAGGGAAAAATAAAGAAGAGAAGAAGAAGAAGAACAGGGGTGGGGTTTAGATAGTAGGGAAAAATAAAGAAGAGAAGAAGAAGAACAGGGTGGGGTAGATAGTAGGGAAAAATAAAGAAGAGAAGAAGAAGAACAGGAGTGGGGTAGATAGTAGGGAAAAATAAAGAAGAGAAGAAGAAGAACAGGAGTGGGGGTAGATAGTAGGAAAAATAAAGAAGAGAAGAAGAAGAAGAACAGGGGTGGGGTAGATAGTAGGAGAAAATAAGAAGAGAAGAAGAAGAAGAACAGGGGTGGGGGTAGATAGTAGGGAAAAATAAAGAGAGAAGAAGAAGAAGAACAGGGTGGGGTAGATAGTAGGAAAAATAAAGAAGAAGAAGAAGAAGAAACAGGAAGGTGGGTAGATAGTAGGGAAAAAAATAGAAGAGAAGAAGAAGAAGAACAGGGGTGGGGTCCGGGAGGAGGAAAGCAAACGAGGAATTGAATGAAAGAGGAAGCAGAGAAAAAGAGGAGGATAGGAAGAAGAAGGAAGAACGAGGAGGAGGAGGAGGAGGAGGAGGAGAAGAAGAATAAGAAGATTGATTGATTGATTGAAACTTTAACAGGTCAAGAATATGGCGCAGGAAGGCCTTTCTTTTGCGAGTCTGCTCATAAAACAGGAACAAGTTTAAAGAAAGTGAAGAAAAGTGACAAAGAACAGTGGAATTAATGATTTCATTCATGAGAAGAACAAAGTGAAAATCATAAATACCGAAGGACGATGATGATAATAATGATACTACTACTATTACTAATGATAATAATGAAGAAGAAGAAGAAGAAGAAGAAGAAGAGATGGATGTAAGTAAAAGAAGAAAGAAAGAAAGGCGATATGATAAAAGAACAAACTCAAGAAGAAAAAGAAGAGGAAAAGCACGAAGGCAAGCTGAAATTGAACAGAGAAGGAGAAGAGGAGGAAGAAGAGGAAGGAGTATTATAAAGAAAGAAAGAAAGGCGGAGGAAGAAAAGAACAAATCCAAGAGGAAAAAGAGAGAAGAAAAGTAAAAGAAGAAGAAAAAGGAAAAAAAAAAAAAAAAAAAAAGAAGAAGAAAAGAAAAGAAGAAGGTAAAATTCACATCAACTGCTCAGGAACACAATTTGCCCTTGGTGGGTTTGAAAAAAAAATCCAGGCGATTTGTGGTTTAGTGAATAAGATCCATTTATGACGTTCATGCGAAGTAAAGGTTCGATAATTTGAAGTTTAATAAAAGAGAAACACACCACTCATAATAGAGATCGTCCTGATACATGGCACAAACACCTGATTCTGAAGATAAGACAGCTGACACGTGTACAGATCGCTGACAACATTTTAATGCGAACGGGGAGCGCTGGTCTTTTGATGTCTAATGAGAATTATGCTTAGAATTAATGTGAATGCACAGGTGTTTTCTGAATTGTCGGCAAGTTGGTCTTTTCACGTTGCGGTTGATTCATGGATAGATAACGCGAGAGAATTCGTGTGTGTGAATGAGAGAACAGAAGAGAAAGAGAGAGAAAGAAGAGAGAGAGAGAGAGAGAGAGAGAGGAGAGAGAGAGAGAGAGAGAGAGAGTATGTTTGTGTGTGTCTGTGTGTGTTTGGGTGTGTCAGAGAGAGAGAGACAGACAGAAGGCGAACGAGCGAGGGAAGAGAGAGAGAGAGAGGAGAGAGAGGAGAGGAGAGAGAGAGAGAGAGAGAGAGAGAGAGAGAGAGAGAGTATTGAATAAACTGTGTGTGTTAAAGAGTATGAGCGTGTGCGTTCCTTTCTTCAAAGAGAACAAGGAACATATGAGACAACACCCATTGGACAATTTATGCATTTCTGAATCACTCAGCCCAATAAGCTTGAGTCTGTGTGCGGGATCCCCCCCCCCCCCCCTTGAAAAGTACAAAGAACATGTGAAGGAACACCCATTCATTCCGGTTCATACAAAAATTCAGACTTCATTGATCTTCGCCAACAGCACAGATGCAGGCTATGCCACATCAAGTGTAAGTTTGAGTTCATAATCACCAGGCAGTTCACGTGTTCTCTGATCCGGTCAGCCCATTAGTCCGAACCTGCAGTACAGAGCCGAATCTTGAATGGATTAATGTCCGTAGAACTTGAAAACGGGTCCCACGGCTGGAAAGCATCAGGATGGCAGCGATTGAGGGAATGAGGGGGGGGGGGAGGAGGGGGTGTTACAGATTTAACCCTTTGACTCTCGCATCCTGTCCATCAGCATCCTGCATTGTCAGCCATGCTAGCAAAGCAAAAACTTGACCCTTTGACTCCCTCACTCTATCCACCAGCTTATTGCAGGAAGCTGGTGGATAGGGTGAGGGAGTCAAAGGGTTACGTTTTTGCAGTTGTGGATAGGGTGCGGGAGTCAAAGGGTTAAAGTCTGTTGAGAGAGGGGAGCGGGTGCTGGTGGTAGGGAGAGAAAAGGGGAAGAAAGCAAATAGGCGCAAAAGAGTTGTTGTGGAGATGAAAGGACGCCCAGTTGTTGATGGTGACTTCCACATGGGATGTCGCCACTAGCACTTCCGGTGCATTCACTCCCTTGGATCCAGCGTCCTCTTGAAGGCGGTGTTGGGGGCAGAAGGGAGATCACCGGCTCTGCGTTTTTTCTTTCTTTCTTTCTTTCTTTTGTTGTTGTTGTTAATTTGTCGAGGCTGAGAAACAGATCTGTTTGCCATTTGGTTTGCCTTTTTTCTCTTGGAATGTGATGCCGAGAATATTTTCTTTCTTTTTTTTTTTTTAATGTGTATCAAAGACTTTGACTGTAGTGTGAGTGACTGTAAGTGTAAAGAATAGAGATTTTTGGTCGAGGTAAAGAGAACAGACTGAGAGATCGTTATCATAATAGGTTTGTATGTTTAACTGGAGAAGAGAGTTGATTTCGAGGGTGATAGAAATCAGTAAACATACACACAATCACATAGCAGTGATACAGAGAACGTTTTCATGGACTATCGTTTCTAAATAACATGATCGTTTTGGGTCTTCTCCATCACACGACATCAGTGACATCAGTGAATATGGAATTTATTCCGAGCGCGGAGTCGTCATTTTTGAGAAGTTAAACTGAATCTGACAACGATTATTTCCGTGTTTTCACTGTTGTGAGAATCAACATTGTCCTTGATGCAGTTCTATTTCAACCGAAGCTGCTTTAAGGTCATAACGACCTTGAAAAGTATAAAATCTGGGGTTTCAGTCGCTCAGTAATTATTTTTGTACAAATAAGCGAAATTGTTGATGTCCTCGACCGTTTTTGTTTTATGGTTAGGATTCAAGATATAATGTTTCGAGTTCAGTCCCAGCCGGCATCATGAAAACTGGCCTGATCACTGTCCATCTTTAATATTGCTGTCATTCTACAGTCAGTCGTGTCGGCGTGGTGTTTCGTGGGTCCTGCCCACTCACCCACCGTCCACCTTCCCCATTTCATGACTTTGTCAATGTGTATGGTTTTGTGCTGGCTCAGGGAGTCGGCTAGATAAGTTTCGGGCAGGTTTGGGTGGAGCGTATGTGGAAGTACCCGAACGTGACGAATCTCTCTTGAACAAACTCCGAAACTTTAAAACTTGAAAACTGCTGGTTTATGCGACGAAAGCGTTGTTGTCGGGAAGTCAGCATCTTATCTTTGCGACTTAATGACGATGACAAAAAGACAAGAATGACAACAGCAGTAGTGTACATTAACTCTTTAACTCCTGCGCTTTATCCACCAACTGCAAAAGTTTGACCCTTTCACTACCTCACCCTATCCACCAAGCTTCCTGCGGGAAGCGGTGAATTGGGTGAGGGAGTCAAAGGGTTAAGTTTTTGCTTTTATTATCATGGTTGACATTGTGGGATGCTGGTGGACAGGGTGCGGGAATCAGAGGGTTAATGCCCGGTACACTGGCAGACAGAACTCTTACACACATGCACACGGGACACAGACAGGCAGACAGACAGTCAAACAAACAGACAAACGGCAATACTCTAGCTCGGGGAAACGTGAAACTACAACTGTTCCCTTGCACCTGTTCCGAGACTTGGAACGTGGACACAAGCACGCACAAGTGTAGAGATGTGTGTGTGTGTGTGTGTGTGTGTGTGTGTGTGTGTGTGTGTGTGTGTGTGTGTGTGTTGTGTTGGTGTGTGTGTGTGTGTGTGTGTGTGTGTGTGTGTGTAGTTTAGTGTAGTGTAGTGTAGTGTATGTAGTGTAGTTGTAGTGTAGTGTAGTGTAGTGTAGTGTTGTGTGTGTGTGTGTGTGTGTGTGTGTGTTTTGTGTGTGTGTGTGTGTGTGTGTGTGTGTGTGTGTTGTGTGTGTGTGTGTGTGTGTGTGTGATGTGTGCGTGCGTGTGTGTGAATGAATGTGCAGCTACGTGGAGTGTGTATGTATGTGTGTATGTTGTGTGCGTGTGTGTATGTTATGTGTATTGTTTGCTGTGTGTGTATATGTGTGTGTGTGTGTGTGTGTGTGTGTGTGTGTGTGTGTGTGTGTGTGTGTGTGGAGTGTGAGAGAGAGATCATGTGAACGGAAACGTTGTGTGTTGTGAGAGTGTTAAGAGAGAGACGTGAGAGAGAGAGAGAGAGAGAGAGAGAGAGAGACGTGAGAGAGAGAGAGAGAGAGAGAGAGAGAGAGAGAGAGAGAGAGAGAGAGAGAGAGAGAGAGAGGAGAGAGAGACGCACGTACAGTGGGGAGCTGTGTGCCAAACTGCCTCCGCCTCACCTTGTGAAGGTGTGTTACTGTTTGGTAAGGAGGGTGAGGGATAGGGAGGTGGGAAAAGAATGAGACAGCTATGGTAAGATACTGGCTCCCAAAAGTGAATGAAATACGGAAATGTTGGGATAAGCGCATTTTTGCCTTTTTAGCTCACGTATGCAACCACTGTTGGATTATTAACTGGGTAGGGGTTTTGTTTTTGTTTTTGTTTTGTTGTTGTTGTTGATAGGTCGTGCACTCAAGATCTGGTAAGTATCTCAAGTTCAATCCCAGACTGCAACATTGAAAACTAGCCTGTTTGCTGTTCAGTCTTAATATTTTCGTTCGTTCGTTCGTTCATTGATTTAACGACTTTTCACTATAAGTGATATTGGACGGGTTTGGTGTACGCATATGTATATATATAATAATAATAATAATAATAGTGCATTTATAGAGCGCTTTCCGAAACCTCAAAGCGCTTTACATCAGTAAACCATACATATATAAACCAAATAACAGGCTACAATACAAACAAACTCATCAAAAACTATCCACAGGAAATCAACAACCACACAGACACACCAAATAATCTCTCTCCCTCTCACCCCCCCCCCGCCCACCCCTCTCCCCCCATTTTCAAACACACATACACAACACCCACACACACACAACCACACATCACACACACACACACACACACACACACACACACACACACACACACACACACACACACTGGCATACACCCCATTGTGCACAATTTCATCCAGAATGTCAAGCAGGATCAACCCACTAGCCAAAATCAGGAAAAACACTGTTTAAAGAAGTAAGTTTTTAAACTTGTTTTGAAAGATGGTAGAGTTTTAGAGTGGCGGACGGACTGAGGCAACAAGTTCCATGTCTGAACAGCAAAAAACTGCAAAGGCTCTACCACCGTGAGTTTCTCTGTTATATTTTGGCACACGAAACTTCTTGTCATCCACAGAAGAGCGGAGTGATCGAGAAGGTACGTAGACAGTCAAGAGTTCAGAGAGATAGTCAGGAGCAGTTCCAGAAATGATGTGATAACAAAGGCAGCAAATCTTGTATTTTATTCTTTGTTCAACCGGGAGCCAGTGCAGTGTCTGAAACAGGGGTGTGCAGTGCTGTGACCTACGTGCCTTGAAGATGAGTTTAGCTGCAGAGTTCTGAACTTGTTGCAAATGTTTGAGATGTTTCTGAGGGCAACCCGCAAGGAGTGAATTGCAATAATCTAACCTAGACAGAATGCATGCAGTAACTAACGTCTTGGTTGCGTCTAATGTAAGGTAGTGTCTAATAGAATTAATGCGTCTAAGTTCGATGTATGCAGCCTGTATGAGTGTGTGTGTGTGTGTGTGTGTGTGTGTGTGTGTGTGTGTGTGTGTGTGTTATGTGTATGTGTGTGCGTGTGCGTCTGTATGTGTGTGTGTACGTGTATATGATTGTATATATTTTCGTCATTTTCGTGGTGTCGGCTTAGTGTTTCATGTTTTTCTTTTCTCTCCCGCCTCCCTTCTCCATTTTCAAGAGCTTTACCAGCGCATATGGATTTGCACAGGGTCAGGGAGTGCGCAAGATAAATGGCTGGCAGATATTGGTGCAGCGCATATGACATTGTCTGAGTGCGATGAGTCCCTCGTGAACAAACGAAATGAGGGGGTGGGTGGGTATTCGTTTCGTAAGGGTTGATTGCCTTATCTTGGTGTACATGTACTTGGAATCGTTGGTACTTTTGACTCGGGCATGCACTGAGAGTGTGAGATGATCGTTCTTAAACTCGTTGACTCCCGCACCCTGTCCACCAGCGTCCGGCGTTGTCAACCACGTTAGCAAAGCAAAACCATAATCCATTGACTTCCTCACCCTATCCACCAGCTTCCTACAGGAAGTTGCTGAATAGGGAGAGGGAGTCAGAGGGTTAGGATTTTGCAGTTGGAGACAGGGTGCGGGGTTTAAAGGGTTAACCTTAGAGTGCTATTAGCAGTTAATTAGAAATTTAGTCCGAAAAGTTTTGATGTGTAATTTTAGCCTTCCGATGGAGATATACCACTTATTGGCTTCTAAAGGGGATATGTGCTAATATGTGAAGATGCTTTGAACTCGGTATGCTTCGATTTATCGGTACTTGTGGTTCTGGTTTTCTCAAGAACCATAGGTTGACTGTTATTTATTACTAGTACTACATCCGAATGATATCAGAATTATTATCATTTGATGCTTGTAACTAGTATTTTGTGGTTGTAAACCGTAATTGTCATGATGGAGTGATTAGAGCAGGTTGCTTGTCGTTTCGCTTTGGGAGACGACCTACTTTTGTAAGTAGCCTGACTTTTCCGATATTCCACAGTCATCATCGTCATCATGTGCCCTGCCGCATGGCGATGGCGATCATGACCCTCCATACAAATCTATCCCTTGTCGCTGCAAGTACATCTCCCACCCTCTCTGTCCTCAGCCACTCTGCAAGTCCGTCCAGTGTTTTCTCCATGGGTCTACCTGGTGCTCTCTCACCCTCCAGCTTTCCTGTTGTGACCATGTGCTCAAATTTCTCTTGCCTGATAAAATGTCCTATAAATGTTGTATGTCTTTTTCTAATCTTCTTTACTAATGTTGTTTTTATGTCTGCCTCCATAGATTCCACAGTATCGCTGCATATTCACCGCAAAGAGAAATGTGATCACCTTGAAATAGCTAGCGATTGTTGCTGGGGATGGATTTAACATCTGACGTCTCGAGTTCAGTCCCATTCCGCATCATATAAGTTGGTCTGTTGGTAGCCCATCTTAATGCTGTTATCCTTCTGGCGTTTTTACCTTAGTGTTTCATAGATTATTCTCCCCTTTCGCCCTGCCCTGATATGGCTCTTCGCTCTCAGCTGGGCTTTTAGCAACAGTAAGAATAAGAATGTTTTCCCTCTTCCCGCTTCCAAACTAAGACCGTGCCAGTACATCGGGTTTTGCCTAGGCCTAAGGAGTCTGTCAGATTTTCTCTGGCTGATTTGTGTGGAGCCTATTGAATCCATCTTAAGCAAATTGAAATTGAAATTGAAATTCAGGCCAGTGGCCAGTTAAACTAATGCGGCTAATTCTTATTTGCCAGGATCTCTGAAAGGGACCTCTCGAAGATATAATTATGTTGAGAATATTACGTTTATCGCGGAAGAATTGCATTTATCATAACAAAAAGATCAGAACATAGGCTTACGTTCAACTCAGAGGGGAAAAAACCTGAAGATTTTATCCGAAAATCACCTTCGGTTTACACAAGGGATGCACATGTTTAAAATACAAACACACACGCACGCACACAGAGACACAGACACCACGGGACACACACAGACACACAGACACACAGGCACACAGACACACACACACACACACACAC
>CM060315.1:29068186-29073186 GCA_030674185.1 Monoplex corrugatus | reverse complement strand
ATAATAGTTGACTTTATAGGCTTGGTGTGTAAGTTCACTATCAAGAGTCCATCCGATACAGCATTGTAACTTAGTAAGCTTTTGCTCGTAGTTTTGTCCAGGGTGACTTGCTACGCAGTTTTTTTTTCCGCTTTCGTGAACGCTGAATATTATAGTGTGGTCGTTGTATGTGGAATGACCATTATTTCCCCAGCAAAAGTTTAACCCTTTCACTCTTCACCTTCTCAAGTAGTTCTGAGCAAAAGCTTAACCTTTTCACTCCCTCGCCTTTAACAAAGAGAGGCAAAACCTTATTCCTTTCATTTTCTTTATCAGCTAGATGCAAAAATTTAACCCTTTCGCTCCCACACCTTATCCACCAGCTTTGCTTGCAATTAACCCTTTATTCTATGGCTTTATTCACCAGCTTCATTGCAATTAACCCTTCACTCCATCGCTTTATTCACCAGCTTTGCAATTAACCCTTTCACTCCATCGCTTTATTCACCGGCTTCCATGCAATTAACCCTTCGGCTCCGTCGCTTTATTCTCCAGCTTCCTTGCAAGTAACCCCTTCACTCCATGGCCTTATTCACCAGCTTCCTCGCAGTTAATCCCTTTCATTCTTTCTCTGTATTCACGGCTTCCTTTTAATTATTTTTTTTTCATTCCCTCGCCTTTATCCACCGGCTTCCTGCAGGAAGGGGAGGAAGGAAACGGGTTAAAAGTTTTTGCTTTTTCCATCTTAGGCGATACCGCATGCAGGAAACTGTTGGACAGGGTACCGAAGTCAGAGGGTTAAAGGGGTGGGGGTGAGGTGAGGAACAAAGGCGGGTTTTTTTTTTGAAGGATTTTTTTTTTGGCCCCCTGCCCCCTCCCCTTAACAAACCTGTGGAGTGTTTGATGGGTCTGCACTAGCGAGTATAAGGATGGCCACTCCCTTCTCCACACACACGCACAGACAGGAAAAGACAACGGCTGTCTTTATTTTATTATTTTTTTTTTTTTTCTTCGAAACAACGGTACAGTGATTTTCAGGGATTTGGGGATGACCCGAGGCAGTCTCGCCTTGTCTTGTCTCGGTTTCTTTCGTTTTAAAATGTACAAGATAGTGGGACATGCACGGCAGATGGTCGTGATAGTCTTGTCTTGTCTTGTCTTGTCTTCTCAGGCTCCGCGAAGTTGGACGAAACAGTGGGAATTTGTTGTTGCTTTCTGTCTGTTTTATCAGTCTGTTTTTCTGTCTGTCTTGTCTTTCCTTTCGTTTGTGGGCGTATTCGTCTGTCCGAGCTTTCTTTCTCGTCTTTCTCTGTTTGTTTCTGTCTCTGAGAAGCGTGGACAGTTGATCAAACGCTATCTCGTATTTTGTCACTGTCTGCATCGTCGGAAAATAGAGATCATTCATTCACTCACTCATTCATTCATTCACTCACTCATTCATTCATTCACGCACTCGCTCACTCTACCCACTTACTCACTCATTCATTCACTCACTCATACACTCGCTCACTCACTCACTCCTTCCTTCACTCACTCACTTGTTCATTCATTTATCTATTCATTCATTGACACTCACTCACTCACTCGATTACTCACTCATTCACTCAGTCCATAAATCTTTCTCATAACACATGTAGATTAGCAACGGCAGATAAATGTATGTCAGCCAGTATATTAATGTCTGTGTCGTTGTAAAAACTAAAAGGAAAAAAAAAATCGTGTCTGTCTGTCTGTCTGTCTTCTCTCCTCCCTCTTTTCCCGTCCCCCCCCCTCCCACATCTGCTTGCGCGCGCGAATATGAATGGAATGAGCACTGTGTGTGTGTGAGTGTGTGTGTGTGTATGTTGTGTGTGTGTGTGCGTGCATGCGTGCGTGTGTACGTACGTACACACGCGCGCGCTTTCCTGCAAACAGAATGGGCCTGCTGCACGAACATCACCAACTTTTTGCTATATCATGTTATATTCAGAGAGTTGGCCCATTGACGACAGCTTGCACGGAATACCAAAGATTCAGTGGGCGTAGTCTGATTTTTAGGCCACAGAGGTACATTGATACCTGACCCGTTTTCCGTGACTTTTTAAAAAAAATTTTTTTTTGTATAAAGGAAGAAGGAGAAGAAGGAGAAAAAGAAAGCTGTAGCGGTGAAAGCAAGCAAAGCAAGGGCTTTGCCATCCGTCTTCGCCTCCACAATGCCGCTAGTGGGGAAGGCAAGAATGAAACCCGCCCACGCATAAACTCTCTCATAACGCGCGCGCGCGTACATGTATGTATACACACAAGAACGCCTGCACTTATACGCGCTCGCGTGCACACCACTTTTTGATGTTGTTGTTGTTGTGTTTTTTAACATGAATGCGTATGCGCGCATACTCGTTTACAGCGATACACGGGTAATCGGAAACTTTACGAAGTGTTTGTAATTACGGCTTGATATGTGTCTTTTTTATTTCCCATTTTTTTCCTCATAAAGAAAAAATGATTTTTAAATTAATTGTCAGCTGGAGGGGTTTGTGTGTGTGTACGTGTGTATGTTTTGTGTGTGTTGTGTGTGTGGGGCGCGGTGTGGTTGTGTGTGTATGTGTGTGTGTGTGAGAGAGAGAGAGGGAGAGAGAGACAGTGTGTGTGTGTGTGTGCGTACGTGCGTGTGTGCGTTCGTGCGTGTGTTGTGTCTGTGTGTGTGTGTGTGTGTGTGTGAGTGAGGTGAGTGTGTGTGTGTATGTGTGTGTGTACGTTTGAATGAGTGTGCGTGTTTGTGTGCTGTGCGTGTGTGCGTGTGTGTGTGTGTGTGGAGAGAGAGAGAGAGAGAGAAAGAGAGAGAGAGAGAGATTGGGTTATTATTCCAGACTTTCTCAGCTGTTTTTGGATACATCTTTACCAAAGTTATGTTAGAGGTGCAGACCGTTGATGAGTCGCAAAATAATGTTTGGAAATCGTGTTTAGCGAAAGCCAGGGTCACTCGGACCTATTGAGGCGGTGTAACACCCCCCCCCCTGCCCCACCCCCACCACCCCGTGGGGATGCCAGGGGCTCTTTCAGTATAAATAGTATCCCCACCTTCTGGAAACTCTGATTCAGAAATTTCCTGTTTTCTGTCACTGTCTTTGTTTCTGCCTTGTTCCTTTGCTTTCTGTCATTTCTTCCTGTCATTTTCTGCCGTGCTGGTCCATTCACCTGTATGTGTTCGATAAAGTCTTACTTAGCCTACTTTTTCTTAGGATTGATAATTGGGTATATGTATTAAGTGCATTTTGGCTCTAGGGCGGTTAGATATGTGGAAGCAATTTTAGCTGATTCGTGTCCGTTTTTATACATGTTTGGTGTCTTTAGGTATGCTAAATCCCTTGTGCAATAAATTGGACAGAGGCATGTCCTTAGATTATGTGCACGAATGCATTGACGTGTGTACTTAATTTTGTTTTCTTTTTTGTTTTCCTGTTGAATTTGTATGTTTTGAAGCAGTAAAAGCCCTGATATGGCTCTACGCAGTCGAGTCCACTGGGCTTTTAACAACAATAACAGTAACCCCGCCCACTCATTTCTTTTGCGTTTTGAGGGATGCTGAGTTGCGGTTCTTGTGGGATTAGTGTGTTTTGAGGAGTGTTGAGTTGTGTTTCTTGTGGCATCAAAGTGTGCTTTGATGAATTGAAAGATTTTCTGAGCAGCGTCGAACCATAGAGACAGAAAGAGAGAGGGTTCAGACTTAAGTCTTAAGATGGTTTATTCATGATAGCCACAACCCCTTAAGATACACACATATCAACGAAATCTCACTGTCATATAAACATAAACTTGTGTAGTGACAAAAAAAATGAGAGAGAGAGAGAGAGGGAGAGAGAGGGGAGGGAGAGAGAGAGAGAGAGAGAGGGAGAGAGAGAGAGAGATCTGACAGTCATACTTATAAACATAAACTGTATAGTAACACAACACACACACACACACACACACACACACACACACACACACACACACACACACACACACACAACAGAGAGAGAGAGAGAGAGAGAGAGAGAGAGGAGAGAGAGAGAGAGAAGAGAAAGAAAGAAAGAAAGAAAGAAAGAAAGAAAGAAAGAAAGAAAGAGAAGAAGAAAGAAAAAGAAGAAAGAAAGAAAGAAAGAAAGAAGATAAAAAGAAAGAAAGAAGAAAAAGTAGAGAATAGAGAGAGGAGAGAGAGAGAGATCTCACAGTCATGTTTATAAACAAACTGTAGAGTAAAGAGAGACGAGAACTCACACATATAAAACATAACACAACACAGACACACACACACACACACACACACACACACACACACACACACACACACACACACACACACACACACACACACACACCACACCACACAGAGGGAGAGAGAGAGAGAGAGAGATCTCACAGTCATATTTATAAACAAACTGTAGAGTAAGAGAGAGAGAGATCTCACAGTCATATTTTATAAACATAAACTGTATAGTAACAGACAGAGAGGAGAGAGAGAGAGAGAGAGAGAGAGAGAGAGAGGAGAGGAGAGAAAAGACCCACACATACCGTTCTGAAGAACCCTCCACAGAATAGCGGCTTGTTGAGAGAGCCTCTACCACCACCTTCCGCCCCCGCCCCCGCCCCCCCCAACGACCCCCTCCCTTCCCTTCCCCTCCCAGACCTATCCCCTAACCATTTTCAAGAAGGATAAATTTGTTCAAGGATCAAGCGCGGAGAATGGTACCAGAGACCGATAAAGATCGAGGGGCGCATTTGATCCGGATGGCAGGGGGAAAAAAAACGAAAAAAAATCTTTCACCCGTAAATCGGGGGCACAGGATTCCCCTTACCCTTACCCGTCCGCCACTGGGGTAGATCGGATTCACCATATGGAGATGGCCTCCATTGTCAGGGCTGGCGACTCCGGGGAAAAAAAAGGGGGAGGGGGGTGGGGAAGGGGAGAGAAGTGGGGGGGGGGGGGGTTTGCAAAACATACATCATTCTTTATGACCGCTGTGAATATGGAAACTGTCGGCGAAAGGAGACCTGGAGGTTTT
>CM060315.1:29053186-29065686 GCA_030674185.1 Monoplex corrugatus | reverse complement strand
CCAATCAACCAAAAGAAACAGTAGACATCTTCCCTGACGTGGTGTTGATAGCTTCCAATTTCTCCTGCTGAACGCTACATTAGGGAAGTTAGCTGCTGTTTTTTTTCCTTTTTTTTTTCTTTCTGTGAGTGCTGTACATTTTATTGTTGTTGTTGCCCTTTTTATACGCTTGACAAAGGCCAGTTAACCGAAAATTTTCCGCCTGTCTTGTTTTGTTACAATTAATGTACGTGTGTGTTCTGATTTTGTTTTTGTGTTTTTCTGGAGTTTAGAGCTTGTTTAAGAAGGATTCATCTCACTCGGACAATTCCATATGCGCTCCACCCAAATCTGCCAGCAAATTACCTGGCAAGCTCCCTGAGCCTGCACAAAACCCTATGCGCTGGCAAGGTCTTGATTCCTGTGTTTTGTTTTTCTGATTCCTGCTTGCTTAAACGCTGACAATCACTTCAATTTTCAGATTTTAGTGCATACGTAAACTCTATACATGTATACGTTTACCGTTCGTCGAGAAATGTGGTGATACTTCTTAACAAATTTAATGGTACAGATTTTGCATACTTTCGTGGTATTGATCTTTTCAGTTTTGTTAGGGGACAGTCACCATTGTTGAAAGTTGCGTCCTTAGTGAGACGGACATGTGTGTGATTAAACGTTCATCGTGACATTGCTCGAAACTTTCCATCACTGGGGAATAATTTTAATCTGACGCCGCTGAAATGGAACTGTTCTGAGATTTATTGGAACCAGAACAAATTACAAGTAGTACGAAATAACTTATACAGGGATAATGAAAGTGTGGCAGTTTTCGATATTATTAAAACCACCAATAGCTAAATTGCAGCAAAGAGATAATAAAATTGTGGAAAGGCTTTCATTTAGAATTTGAATTTGTGTTGAAAATCGTAGGCATGTAGTACAGTTGAGTAAGTACTGCAGATTTTAACCTTTTGACTTCCGCACCCTGCCTTTCAGCTTTCCTGCGCTGTCAACCATGCTTGCAAAGCAAAAACTTAACCCTTTAACTCTCTCACCCTATCCACCAGCTTTCTGCAGGGAGCTGGTGGATAGAGCGAGGGAGTCAAGGGGTTGAATTTTTGCAGTTGTTGGATAGGATGCCGGAGTCAAAGGGTTACGGTTGTCCCGTCCCTGTGGGTTTGAAGTTTTCCTTGTATGCCTCGAGATGTTCGCTATGACTGATGCGGATGTTTTCCTCCTATTCCTTAAAAAAAAAAAGAAAAAAGAAAAAGGATCATTAGCGAGTGGACGTAGGGTCACAAACAAGGCGAAGGCAAGGCCTGACGGAGATAGTGGTGCACGTCAAAAGTCTGGTGGGGGTCCCGCGAGGAGTCGTGGCGGAGACAAAAGTGGGTGAAGGTTGGCACTGATTTACTGGCCTCTATCGGCGTGCCGGTGTCAAAGAGCAGTCTGGTCCTCCGAGGCAATGCGTGTGCTGGTGTGACCAGGCGGACAAAAGAGAAAACGATCCTTATGACTTTGACTTGTGTTTGACTATAGCCGTCTTTGCCAGGTCTGTGAAAGCAGTTTGCCTGTTCCCACCCCAGATCTACCCGTGGCGTGGTCTTCAGCGTTGGCTAGATTAACCCTTGTTGGTCAGATATGACCGGACTTTTTTTTTTCGCGCGTGTGCACCAGATCTGCGGCCATAGACTATCTTTTGATTACTTGATCATCATCATTATCATCATCATCGTCGTCATCGTCATCATCATGTGCCCTGCCGCATGGCGTTGGCGATCATGGCCCTCCGTGTGCATCTATCTATCCCTTGTCGCCGCGAGCACGTCTTCCACCCTCTCTGTGTCAGCCACCCTGCAAGTCCGTCCAATATTTTCTCCCTGGTCTACCTGGTGTTCTCTTTCTCTCCAGCTTTCCTGTTGTGACCAGGTGCTCTAATTCCCCTTTCCTCATAAGATGGCTTATAAATGCTGCCTACTTTCCTTTGAATGATCTTTTTTGTCTGCCTCCATCAAGACTGTCTCGTTTGTTTTGTTTGCTGTCCGTGGAACTCTCAACATTCTTCTTAGAAACCACATTTCGGCTGCCTCGATCTTGTTCGGAGTTTGCGTGTTGGGCAATTACAGTGCTCATTAGCGACGTGGGTGAAAGTCAGCTCATGAATATGGACAGCAAGCACAACTTTCTGACATTTTAAGTGCTTGTCTTTGATCTGACGCCTCTGGGAGTCATTTTTGGTTTAATGATACCACAGTGTTACGAATGAAGCAGTCGGACGCGCCATATATGCGATGTCTGTTTTCTTCTTCTTCTTTTATCTGTCCGCTTCTTAAGTGTCGATCAGCGGCGAGCTGGAAGGCTTGAAGAGGAGAATTGCCGTGTGAAGTCATCTTCTTCATATCAGGTCTTCCTTTTAGTCTGCCTCTGGTGTTTCGGATCATGTCTCGTCTGGTCTTGTTGACTGTAATTCTTTAAAAAAACACATCTCACCGGTGGTAATTGTGTGCTCCTGGGGCTTTGTCGTGATTGAGGTCATTATGTCAGGATGGAGATGAAAACTAAACTGACGAACTTTTTTTTTTTTCCATTGGAATGTTGGGGTGTTTCAGGGTGTTCAGGAGCTGATAGCTTACATTATTTACATTGTAACATAATTATTCACCTAAAAGTAGTGTGCTTCATGAAGCACTTATTGTATGCACATAGATGAACTCATTTGGCTGTCATTGTTGGTGCGTACTGTTTTGGCTGTCGTTGTTATGTATAGTTTTGACTGTCATTGTTGTTATAAAATAGTATGCATTTGCAAGACAAGGCACTGGAATTCCGTTCGTCTTGGTTTGTGGTTGTCTGTGTGCAATAAGCTTCCTTTATGAGGCGTGTGTGCTTGGTATTGATAAGATATGGATCAGTCTTTCTGCTCTTTTACATCTAAGCACAGGAAACACGTATGGTCAAAAAGCAAATTGCCCGCTTTTATCCTCTTTAGTACAGCTGAAAGACGTTTTACGAATATCTGGGATATCTAGCGTAACGTCCCAAGCAATTAGCGAGACGACCACAGTCGTTCTGCCTGGGATCTGGTATGGAACGAGCGGCAGTGTCGTTAGCCAGGTGCTTTTTCTTACCGCTTTTTGAAATGGACATCTTGATGCAGGATGTGGTCCCTTGTCTGGTCTTCAGTACCAGAGTATAGGCTGGTGGTGGCATCAGTGTTGTCTAATTGTGCATGCGAGCATTGAGTCAGCTATTGTCTGGCAGTCGTATGGCCCACCCTACTGCAAACGTTCCAGAAAATAGTGATCATCTCTTCAGGTGCGTCAGCTCAGTGCAGCTGTAGAGGAAAATCTTGTCTCCCCCCCCCCCCTCTGCTCAAGGTTTGATGAGTGTATCTGCGTTTTTGTTCCTGGAAATCCATAAGGATCAAAGTGAGGTAGTTTCAGTTACAGGTTCTCAAGATGACGTGTCCGCGCTGGAATGAATTCCATATGCACTAACATCACAGGTGCATGTGTGTGGTGATCACGACACAAGCCTTAAAGTCTGTTCCTGGAAATCCACAATGACCAAAGTGATTTAGTTTCAGTGTCAGGTTCTCAAGATGACATCTCGGAGCTCGGAATGAATTCCATATGCACTAACGTCACTGGTGCCATGTGTATGGTGATCATGGCACAAGCCTTAAAGCCTGCACATAAACCCATGAGCTGGCCAGGTCCCGAGAAAAGAGAATGATTACTGGAGATCGATGCAGAAACACAGTATCTGGTGGCACTGACTGCAGGACCACTCAGATTGCCTTTTTTCATCTCGTCTCCTCCTAATCCTATGACCAGCGTGGTCGTTGGGACATAGCAGCAGGCAGGATTGTCAAATCGTTGTCCCTGACGTGCAGCAACGAGCAGTTCGGGCACACTGAGATTGGTCCAGTCTTTGATATTTTGCTATCCAGCTCTGCCTTTGTCGATCACGGGGATAGTCGCCTTCTAGGATGCCTGCAGACAGTTTGTCACAGCACGTCTCTTGCTCTGGACTCCCAAAACTGACAGTGTACAGGATAAAAAGCCAACCTTTCGATGTTCATTTCTTGCGTGTCTGATCACACAGGCGTTCCCTGTAGGAGCTTGAATTTATATCGGACAGTTGGAAACAGTGTGTTCAGAGGGGAATGTTTACTGATGCTTACTCTGTTCTTGAAATCCATTGGTCTGTGCACTTGTAGATCCGTCATTGCGAATCCTTACTTCTTCATTTTACTACTTTCAAATGGTAGCCATTATCTGGAGCGCTTGACACTTGTTTTCCTGTGCCTTCATGATGAGAGGAACTGTGCTGTGGATCTAAAGCCGACTTTCTCCATTTATATCCGCATTATCGGAAAACCTACGTGAATCCCAATGATATCTGGATCTCTATAGCGGACTTAGAAGGTAATGAAATGTTAATACAACGAAAGATACAGCACTCACCAAGGAAGTATAACACTACTGAAGAGCACAGAATCCTTTGTTAAAACTAACTTGTCCAAATCCTTCTTAGAGGAAGAATGTCCATGCAAGACAGAATCACAGTCTCCAGGAGATGTTCGGCAGTTTTGCCAGTTGTTCAAAAATTGCACAGTGGTATAACGGGACAACGTAGAACGGTCAGCTTTTGGACATCAAAAGAGACCACTTCTTTCTTTCTGATTGACTGACTGGCCATTGGATGTCATTGGTGGCCATATTCCAAGTCATAAGAAGAAGAAAATGTCTCCTCCTCCCTTCATGTGTTATTTGCACATTATATGGATAAACGAATGAACGATTGAATGAATGAACGAACGAACGAACAAACAAGCAAGCAAACAAACGAATAAACAAACAAGCAAACAGTAAACGGCCTGGGGAAGATTTGACTCGAGGGGCACTTCTTGACATGGTACAGAAGTAGCGGTGTTGAGATTTGAGTTGGTGGCGATGCTCTTAGTCATACTTTGGTTTGGTTAATGTCTCTGACTGCTAGAGGGACCAAACATTTTCCTCCCGTTTAAATAAAAAAAAAAAAAAGAAAAAAGAAAAAAAAAGGTTGAATCTATGGTCATATCATGCATCTCGGCCGTTTGAACTGAAAAGAAACGTCGGCCGGACGCGTGCTGGTGAATGCATTAGTTTGACGGGGGTGGTTTTTTTGTCCTCACACCTGCCCCTGCCTCTCTCTCTCTCTGTCTGTCTGTCTTTTGTTGTTGTTCTGTGTTGTTACTTTGCTGTAGGTCTTCCACGGTGTCGTGGGGGACGTAAAACTCTGCTTTCACCATGAAATTGTTTTCTCTAAGACTTCACATTGCCACATAGGTGGTATGGCTTTGATAGGAGGATGTTGACTATGTGGTGTTGTTTATTGATTGATTGTCTTACTGTCCTTATAAATGTATATGTGACTGGTTCTTGCGAACGGGTCACAAGTCGCAACGTGTGAACTGAGATACGGGCCTGAAAAGGTGGTGAGGGTCGATCTGGGTGATTTGAGATTTTTGTTCCTACACATTGTCTGACCATTAATCTATCAATTATGGCAAAGATTAAAGTGAAATTTGGGCTGAAAGAGTGTTAAAATAACATTTTAAAGTGATAACCCATCGAGAATGTGCAGATTTTTTCCGTGAAAATGCGTGTGTTTGAGCTTTAATTTAGGCCATGAAACCGTACAGGGCCTCAGCATATCGCATACCGTTTGAATCAGCTCGCGAAATAGCTGGTATGTAGTGCAGAACCACTTTATCTATCACTTCACTAAGTTTGATGAAGATAGAATACCGGTTGCCAAGGAAAAAGCAGAGAATTTTGTTGTCCTTCTTTAACTCTGCTTTTCTCAAAATGGCCGTCCCATCACCCACTCCCTTTAAATTACTGTAACTCGCTCAATTTTCCATTTAGACAGTTGAATTTATACATCATTGGAAAGAGCATTTTTTTCTGCTTTCCGGTGATATAAATATCTCTATACCCCCCAAAATTAAGTTGTGACCCCATTCGTGAGAACAGGTCACATATGTATGTGTGTTTGTATGTATTATGGATGTGTATGTGTGTGTGTGTGTATGTATGGATGTATGTATGTGTGTATGTATATATGTATGTTGTATGTATGTATGTATGCGTGTATACATATATACGTGCATACATGTGTATGTGTGTGCATATATACATGTATATATGTATTGTATGTAATGTAATGTAATGTATGTATGTATGTGTGTATGCATGTAGTATGGTTGTGTGGTGGGTTGTGTGATTGTACGCACTTTGATGTATCAGAAACAGAGAAGAACTTGCGAACTTGCGTGGCAAGAGGGGGTGAAAGTGTGTGTGTGTGGGGGGTGGGGGGGGGGTGGAGGTGGGGGGTAGGATTTGCTATCACCGATATCTCATGTTTTAAACATTCGTGCGGTCTGCTTGTCTGGCTGTCAGGCTATCAAGTGTCTTGTCTTGTCTGTTCTGTTCTGTTTTGTTCTGCCCGTCTGTCTCTTGTCTCGTTCGTTCACTCGTTCTGTCTGTCTGTCAGTCTGGAGGTCAGTCCTGGACCGCAGTAAAAACTGGCCATGTTCGCTGTACATCTTAGTCAGTGCTTGAATCTGTTTGGTGGTGTCAGCTTAGTGTTTGAAAGGTCTTATTCTCTCTCTCTCTTTCGCTCTCTCTCTCTCTCTCTCTCGTCCTCTCCAATCCCCCCTTCTTCTCCCCATTTTACGATTTTGCCAGTGCATAGGCTTTTACGCAGGCTCAAGGAGTCTTGCAGATCACTGCTTGCAGAATTGGACGGAGCGTGTATGAGGATGGAATTTTTCGATTGCGGTCAATCCTTCTCGCACAGACCCCAAACTCCCATCTTTCGGTGTCTTAGTCTTAATTAAATTAACCGCACTGTAAAGCAAGTTCAAATACAGACAGACAGAGACAGAGACAGACACAGTAGGACAGACAGAGACACAGTCAGACAAAGGACACAGATACGAGAGAGAGAGAGAGAGAGAGAGAGAGAGAGAGAGAGAGAGAGAGAGAGAGAGTACGAGATAAGACAGAGAGCCTTTGAACTCGCGAGTGGAAGAGAACAAGCAGAGACACAGACGCAGGCAGATAGACAGACACAGAGGGGGAGGAGAAAGATAGAAAGAAAGAGAGAGGGGGGGAGAAAAAGACCGAGAGAGAGGAGAGGACAGGAGAGGTGGAGGCGAGGAGGAGGAGGAGGAGGGAGAGAGAGAGAGAGAGAGTGTGTGTGTGTGTGTGTGTGCGTGCGTGCGTGCGTGCTTTAGCAGGCAGACACACCAGACCATTCACTACGACGTACGACCTTCAACAACAAATAAAACCTTTCCCGAGTTTTACAACCGTGGCCTGCTCCTTTCAAAACTTCACTGACCCTTCATTCCCTACCCAACCCCACCCCACCCCATACACCGCACCCTGTCCACACCCTCCCCATACCCTCCCCCTTCACACCCCCCTCCCGTCCCTGGCCCGGTTGCTGTCAAAGCAGGAACACAATGGTTGCTTGGTAACCTTCTCTAGTGACAGGAAACCACCCAGCCTGCGACCCCTTTGAGGGGTCCCCCCACCACCCCACCACCCCGGGCATTCCTTCTTACTCCTACTATCCGTTCTCTTTTCTTTTTTGAAACTTTCCCCCATGTTTTGTTTAAAAAAAAGAAGAAAAAAAGAGGGAAGTTGTTTAAGGTTGACCAGGAGACCTGTGTACGTGTGTGTGTGGTGGTGATGATGATGATGGTGGTGGTGGTGGTGGTGGTATGGTGGTGAACGAATGAAAACCATTGACATGAAGACATTTCGGCTGTTTGATTTTAGGGGACGCGTATTTTAACGAAAATTTGGACAGAAAAGTTTGGTTTGGCATTAGACGTTTATTTCTTGTACGTTCCATCAAGATTGGTTGACACGTCGAGGTTACAGTGAGAGAAAAATAAGAGTTCAACAACCGAAACCAAGATGGATTTCTCTGTTGTTTATATGACGAACATTCACCAATCTGGATCACGTATTCGGTCTGAACTGGATCATTTAATCAATATACTGCGTGGTCTGATATGCATAAGGTCCGAATTGGTTTTAGTGTTTGGACACTGTGGCTAACAAGTGCAGAGAGATCGTATATTCATATCGCGGATATTTTGGGGCATACTTTATTTTGTTGTTTATTTTCTTTCTATAAGAAAAGGAAGGCGACAGCAGAGGGGCATTCAGGAGTCGTGACCTGGATGTGGCCCGATCCTTTTACATTGTAATGAGTTTAGGACCGAAAACACTTGCCAGAAGTAGCATCTTTTCTGATGACCTTCTGCTGTCCAGCTCTCCTGAGTTTATTTCATCATCATCATCATCAGGTGCCTTGCCGCATGGCGTTGGCGATCATGGACTTCCATATGTCTTTATCTCTTGTTGCCCCAAGCATCTCCTCCACCCTCCTCGTCTTCAGCCACTCCGCAAGTCCGTCTAGCATTTTCTCCTTGGGTCTACCTGGTGTTCTCTTTCCCTCCAGCTTTCCCGTTGTGACCAGGTGCTCCAAATCCCCCTTCCTCATAAAATGGCCTATAAATGTTGCCTGTCTTTTCCTAATCTTCCTTATGAGTGATCTCCTTGTGTCTGCCTCCATCAAGGCTGTCTCGTTTGTTTTCTTTGCTGTCCATGGAACTCTCAACGTTCTTCTTAGAAACTACATCTCGGCTGCCTCAACCTTGTTCTGGCTTTGCTTGTTGACTGTCCACGCCTCACATCCGTACAACAGTATTGGTTCTATATAACATTCAAGGACTCTCTTCCTGATGTTAATTGATAGGCATTTGTTGGTTTATTAGTGTTTTTATTATCCTCGAGTCAGATCCGAGTCGAATGTTTAGAGCATCTGGAAAGGTGATTGCCGAACAGTTCGGTGTGATCAATGGATTTAGCGTGTGGACAGTACTCGGACTGTGTTGAATTTGGAAAAAGGGAGATTGTTAGTGTGGCTTGGCCAGCCTCATGATTTTTCCTCATCGCTATTGTCCGCTCTGGCTGTTCCCTGTTCCATGTCCAGTCCACTCCAGTGGCGGAAAAGACCGGAAAGGGAGGGGGTGGGAAGCAAAAAGAAAGGGTAGGGGAGGAGTGAGGTAGGAGAAGGATTGGGGCTGAGACATTGACGAGAGAGGTTATAATAATGATAGTGATTGTTGTTTATTTTCCCAACGGTGCAGGTTATTAGCTGTAAACCAGTTTTCTTTTTCAAAGTTTTCAAATTTGCCTTTACGGGCATGCTGGATGTTTTCATGTATCCATAGGCTAGCCATGACATCTGTGTATACTGCATGCGTGTACGAAGGGAGTTTGGCTATTAGCAGGTCTGCACACATGCTGACCAAGAAGGTCGAAAAAAATCTCCACCCTTTACCCACCAGGTGGAGGTGTCTGGGCGGATCGAACCCAGGACGTTTCGACTGGAAGTCCGATGTTTTCCTACTTGACTACAGCACCCAGAGAGAGAGAGAGAGAGAGAGAGAGAGAGAGAGAGAGAGAGAAGAGAGAGAGAGAGAGAGAGAGAGAGAGAGAGAGAGAGAGAGAGAGAGAGAGAGATTGATTGAGATATCTATTCTTTTAGACCATACCCTTTTTTTGAAGGTGTGTGAAATGCAAACTACAGCAAATTCTGTTAATTTGTCAAAATATCGATCTCAGCGGGCCAAGATTTTGTTTATGCGGGCTGGTTGGCCCGTGAATTCAAAATCCGATCAACATCTCGCGTTCAGTCTCAGCCCGCAGTATTCAAAAACATGTCTAGTTGCTGCCTGTCTTAAATTAATGTTTCCATCACTATTGTGGTGTCAGTTTAGTGTTTCATAGGTCCCTCTCTCATCTTTCCCCAGAGAGAGAGAGAGAGAGAGAGAGAGAGAGAGAGAGAGAGAGAGAGAGATTGGGTTCTTTCTTTGATTTAACGTCTTTTCACACGCACACACACACACACACACACACACACACACACACACACACACACACACACACACACACACACACTTACACACACACACACTTACACACACACACACACACACACACACACACACACACACACACACACACACACACACACACACACACACACACACACACACACGGAAGATGAGTTTTGGGCGGGTTGAATTGAGGGCAGAGGGGAGACAGTGTAAGAGAGAAGTAGGTGGGTGTTTATGGGTATGTGTATGCACGCACATGTATGCGTGTATGTGTTTAGTATGTATACGAATGTTGATTAGTTTGCTGTGCCTGTGTTCGCCCTTGTCACATATGCGAACTGGTTAGCTCTTTTGACAGAGCCGTATACTCAAGATCTGATATCTCGAGTTCGATCCCAGACAGCAAATTAAAAACTCGCCTTTCCGCTGCCCATCTTAATGTTTCCATCATTCCGATGATGTCAGCACAGTGTTTCAGAAGTATCTCTCCCTTTCTCCCCCATTTCAAGATCTTTCTAGAGCATAGGATTTTGCATAGGTTCAGAGAGTCTGCCAGGTAAAAGATACTTGTGGGCAGATTTGGGTGGAGCGGATATGGAATTGTCCGAAGGCGTTGAATCCTTTTTGAATAAACTTCAGACTGTCACTTATCCTTTTTTTTTTGCAGAGTTTAGGGATCGTGAAAGATGAGGCTCTGTACATGTACTGGCTATTATCCTAGGTATTCATTTGAATATCTTGCAGCTGTTATTCGAGAACAACGGAGTTTCAGACATCGTGTGTCATCGGTCTGTTGTAGTCGTCGTCGTCGTTTTGCTTTCTTGCCTTTCTGAAGTCTGTATCAAAAACAAAACAAAACAAAACAAAACAAAACAAAACAAAACAAAACATTCCAGAAAGAGAAAAAGAGAGAAATGTGTGTATGATAGAGAAGATGACAACTTGGGTCAAGGGTCATTTGTCGAATAGGCTTGAGTGTACCCTAGCTCAGCATCTTGTGTGTGTGTGTGCGTGCGGCGTGCGTGCGTGCGTGCGTGGTGTGTGTGTGTGTGTGTGTGTGTGTGTGTGGTGTGTGTGTGTGTGTGTGACAGAGGGAGGACGACAGCTTAGGTCAACGGTCACAACACCATACACCCTCCTGTCTTCCCCCTCCCAGTTTGCTTCTGCTTAGTGCCCAGGAGATTTGTTCGTTTTTGGTGATTACTTTGGTGAATGCTGAGAGGACGCGTCTTGGTTTTATTCTTAATCAAGATTTGGTGCGATATTATTATTATAATTGTTATCATCATCATCATCATCATCATCATCATCATCATCATCATCATCATCATCATCATCATCATCACTTATTATTATTATTATTATTAAAGACATTGATGATGGCTATGTGTTGTGTGCAGAGGGGGGCCGGTTGGAACAGGAGCTGAAATACACGAGGGACACACTAGGGGAGGGCAGTGGCACCACGTACGAGGTGCTGGTGCAGACCCCGAAAAACGTGAAGAACTTACTGAACATGGAGTCCATCATGCTACATTTTCACGCCGTCTTGGAGGCCACGCAAGTGCAAGTGGAGATAGATGGAGTGTAAGTGTTTGTTGATTCTTTGATTCAGTTATATATTTTGAATGTATTTGTGATTGGTTGAGTGCAGAACTTTCATTGATTCATAATCTTTTGGTTTTTTTGTGTGTTGATTTCTAAATTTTATGATTTTATTCACATTTGACCTGTGTTAAAATTAATTGTTGAAAGATTTAGCATCTACCAAAGACGGAGTATGGAGACTGTGCGTCAACATAAGCTCTGCGCAGTGTGGGCAAAACAACGCACATACACGCATCTGATGCGAAAACATTGCTCGGAACGAAACAAAATTATATGAAATTAAAAAAAGAAAAAGGAAAGAAACATAAGGATTAAGAGTAGGCCTAGCAAGAATCTAGGGAGAGCCGGACAACAGAAGACCGTCACAGGAGAGACCCCCCCCCCCCCCCCCCCCCCCCGTCCAGCCAGTGTTACGGCCCTAAAATCCTTACACCCTAGGAGAGCTGGGCTGCGTCCAGGTCGTGACTCCTGGATGCTTCTTTCTGCTGTTGCCAAGAGTATTTGACCATTGTTTTTAACAGACAAGATACACTCGAGAAGTAAACTTTTTTTTCCCAGGTAGATGGAAAGTAAACAAAATCAGCTGGGAAAGTAAACAAAATCAGCCGTGTTAGTCAGCGAATGAGGGGTCATCTGTTATTAAGAAATTCCACAGTGATGTGTTTGTCCTGCTTTGTGAGGTGTGCGAACTTTAGTAATAGCAATCTCTTTCTTTGTGTTTGTGTTTGTGTGTGTGTGTGTGTGTGTGTGTGTGTGTGTGTGTGTGTGTGTGTGTGTGTGTGTGTGTTGTGTGTGTGTTGTGTGTCTGTTGTGTGTGTGTGTGTGTGTGTTTGTGTGTGGTGTGTGTGTGTGTGTGTGTGTGTGTGTCTGTGTGTGTGTGTGTGTCTTCTGTGTGTGTGTGTGTGTGTGTGTTTTTTCTCTCTCATTCTCTTGCTCGCTG
>CM060315.1:29043186-29045686 GCA_030674185.1 Monoplex corrugatus | reverse complement strand
TGTACTTAATTTTCGACTCATGGGTTTTTGATTAGATTTTGGAGTTGTACTTAACGTGGTGTTAGCCCTGATATGGCCTGACTGGTCGGCTGGGCTATAAGCAATACGAATCGGTAGAATATGTGGAAATTACCCTGTTTAGAATTAGGTTGAGAAACTCCCTCTCAGTTTCCATGTCTGACCTCAAAACACACGTATTTGCCCTAAAAACCCAACACAGAGCTCTTAAGACACAGATTGGTGGGAATAACTTGGCATAACGGTCGGTGATTTACTGTTTCACATCGTCATCATCAGAGGGATTCTAAATGTATGAGTAATTGGGAATCTTACTGTTTTCCCAAATGTAGGCAATCATAGACATGTTCTTCTACATGAATGTGTAAGTTAGGCGTAAGTGCATTGGCGAACTGGGGACAGTGAAACTGAAAGTGGGAATAGGCATTTCGGGATTACCAAATTAGGAATAGGCGAATCGGGATGACTCGTTGAAAAGCGTGACGTGCTGCGTTCTTGTTACAGCTTTACCTGGTTTTGCTGGTTGCTATAATCAGAACGCGTATTTAATACAACCAGACAAGACAGGCGCAAATTTTCGGCCAGCTGGCCTTTGTCAAGCGTAAGATCACAAACGAACAACACTGGACGAAGCAGCAGGGAAGTTTCAGTCTTTTTCTCCAAATTTTTGTATCTGGTGTTGACAAAGGCCAGTTGGCCGAAAATTTGCGCCTCTCTTGTCTTGTTGTATTAAATACGCGTTCTGATTCTTTTTACGTGTTTTTTTTTTTCTGGTTCGTGTTTGCTTGAACGTTGGCAGTCACGCTTGTGTTGGAATATATATATGCTATGTTGTAAGCCTGGATGTGTGTTTGTGTCGTCTCCAGAGGCATCAACGGGATCCCCGAGAGCCTGACGTGGGCCAACCTGAACCCGGTGGACATCGTGTCGGCCATGGTGAACAACGAGAGGACAGAGAACCTGGGCAGGCAGCTGGAGGAGATCATGAACACTGTAAGTGTGTGTGTGTGTGTGTGTGTGTGTGTGTGTGTGTGTGTGTGTGTAAGTGTGTGTGTGTGTAGTGTGTGTGTGTGTGTGTGTGTGTATGTGTGTGTGTGTGTATGTGTGTGTGTGTGTGTGTGTATGTGTGTGTGTGTGTGTATATGTGTGTGTGTGTGTGTGTGTGTATTTGTGTTTGTGTTTGTGTAAGTGTGTGTTGTGTGTGTGTGTATTTGTGTTTGTGTTTGTGTTTGTGTAAGTGTGTGTGTGTGTGTGTGTGTGTGTGTGTATGTGTGTGTGTGTGTGTATGTGTGTGTGTTGTGTGTGTGTGTGATGTGTGTGTGTGTGTATGTGTGTGTGTGTGTGTGTGTGTATGTGTGTGTGTGTGTGTGTGTGTGTGTTGTGTGTGTGTGTGTATGTGTGTGTGTGTGTGTGTGTGTGTTTGTGTTGTGTGTTTGTGTAGTGTGTGTTGTGTGTGTGTGTTGTGTGTGTTGTGTGTGTGTGTGTATTGTGTTGTGTTTGTGTAAGTGTGTGTGTGTGTGTGTGTGTGTGTATGTGTGTGTTTGTGTGTTATGTGTGTGTATGTGTTCGTGAGTGACTGTGCCTGTCTGTAATGATTTTGATTGGTTTATAGAGAAATTATAAAGGAAGCGCGCGCTGATTATACAAATCAGTGTGTCTTTCTGTAATGATTTTGAGTTTGATTGTTTTGTTTGATTTGCAGTCTGGTGTGGGAACGGCATACCAGGAGAAGCCATGTTTGAATCCTCACGATGAGGAATGTCCCGACACTGCCCCCAACAAACACAATAAACAGGTCAGAACTGGTGCTTCCGCTTGGTTTTTGTTTGTTTGTTGGTTGGTTGGTTGGTTGTTGTTGTTTTACTGTTGTTGTTGTTGATATTGGTGTTGTTGTTGATATTGTTGTTATTGTATAGGTGTTGTTGTTGTTGATATTGTTGTTATTGTTATTGTTGTTACTGTTGTTGTACAAACACAGCAAACAGGTCAGAACCAGTGCTTCCTCTTGGTTTTTGTTTGGTTGTTGTTGTTTTACTGTTGTTGTTGTTGATATTGGTGCTGTTGTTGTTGTTGATATTGTTGTTATTGTTATTGTTGTTGTACAAACACAGCAAACAGGTCAGAACCAGTGCTTCCTCTTGGTTTTTTGTTTGGTTGTTTGGTTGTTTGTTTGTTTGTTGTTGTTGTTCTTGTTGTACAAACACGGCAAACTTTTCGGAAGCAATGTTTCCTCTTGATTTTGTTTGTGTGTTTGTTTGATTGTTTGTTTGTTTGTTGTTGTCGTCGACATCGTTATTGTTGTCGTCGTCATTGTCATCGTCGTCGTTGTCGTTGTTGTTATTGTAGTTGGTGCTGTTGTTGCTGCAGATGATGTTGTTGTTTAAATCCAATGAATTTATCGAAGGTAAAATTTTGTACATTTTGTAGTGTGTTTTTGGTGGTGATGTTCGTTCATGCTGTGAAGTTCATGATCCAGTTTGTT
>CM060315.1:29033186-29038186 GCA_030674185.1 Monoplex corrugatus | reverse complement strand
TGGTGGTGGTAGGTAAACAGACTTTGCGAAACAGGGCTGTTTGCTCAGGGAAAGGGGGTAGAACTCCAGACACCGGCACTCTTCACGTGTGGCTCGTCTTACCTGCCATCCGCTTCTCCTTCCTTCCCTCCCCACCCCCTTCATGCCCACCCCCTCTCCCTCCCCTCTCTTTTTTATACCATCCCTACCCCTCACCCCCCCCCCCCCTCTCCCTGTACTCAAGCAAAACTCCTGGTGTACAATGCCAGAAGTGTCTCGAGATCAGATCTACCCTGATCGTGTTTTCTTAGGTTCTGGGGGGGGGGAGGGCGCCAGAGTTTTTGGCATAAAACAACAAATATGCCCCAGACATTCAAAGCAGCGTGCGGACCTCACAGGTTTAAAACGTGCGGCCCACGAAGAAGGCATCGGTCCGAGCATACGTAGGACGTTATTTTTCGAGCTGAAAAAAATTTGTACTTAAAAACACTTTTCACGCTTTTCAAGTTTTTGAAGATGCACTCAGGACATTTCTCCAGTATCCGGGACATTTCTCCAACATCTGGGACATTTCTCGAACACTGAAATTTACTCAGGACATTTGTTGTACACGGAACTTCACCCAGGACATTTCTGGAAGACTTAAATATACCCTGGACACTTATCGAACACTAAAATTTACCCAGGACACTTTACCTATCACTGAAATTTTACCCAGGACGCTTATCAAACACTTACATTTTTCTTGGACACTTACCAAACACTGAAATATACACAAGACACCCATGGAACTCTGAAATTTACCCAGGACACTTCTCGAACACGAAAATTTGTGAGTGAATGTTTGCGTGAATAACGAGCGATTTTGCATTGATTTGATTTGTTATCAAGCCTTATGAATCTCATTATTCTTGGTAGTAGTGAATTTACCTATACACTTTTTCGAACACTGAAATGTACCTAGGACATTTTTGGAGCACGAAAAATTACTCAGGACATTTCCCGAGCACGAAAAATTTTCCAGAATATTTCTCGAGCACCAAAAATTACTCGGGACATTCTCGAGCACCAGAAATATTCTAGGGCATTTGTCAACCGCTGAAAATGATCAGTGACACTTCGTGACCGCTAAAAGTCACCCGTGACATTTCCCGGTCATTTTAGGGTCACGAAAGCGAAGGACTCTTTTTTTTTTACGACTGTGACAGGGCACAATACGAACAGAGGACTCAAGGTCCACCGTTCAGTGCGATTACCGAACACGCAGCTTAGTATAAGTTATCAGTTGAAGAAGTTTTTTTTTTTCTGGCATTGAAAACTCACACACACACACACACACACACACACACACACACACACACACAACACACACACACACAACACACACACACACACACACACACACACACACACACACACACACACACACACACACCACGCAACCAAATAACCAAGCAAGCAAGCAAACAAGCAAGCAACCAACCAAAATAAAAAAACAGAAAATCAAACCCAAAACCAAATCAAACCAGTCCAACCAGTCCAAACCAGCCCAAACCAAACCAAACCAAACCAAACCAAACCAAACCAAACCAAACGAACCAAACCAAACCGAACCAATTCAAAACAACAACACCCCCCCCCCCTCCTAAAAATGCGTAATGGATCAGTTTAAACGTACTGCTTAATTGTCGTATACGCTCCACCTGAAAGGTTTCAGTATATTAGCAAATGTGTGTGCTGGGCACTCGAAAAATACTGGGGATGTATCTAGGGGTAGAGGGCTTTTTATTTTCATTTTTTTTCTCTACTGCTTTGCCAGCAGCTTAACGTAAAGTATCGTAAATTTTTTTGGAGCATGTTTGCTGAGCAGTATGGCTGAAGTTGAGCATTGGGGTACGACAGGCTGGAAAAACCTAGCCTGGCTACACTAGGAACGGATTGTGCCGACTTTGTCGGACACCGCTAGGGCTAGCTAGTCTGGACCGCCAAGTGCAACAGTCCACACTCCAGCTGAATTTTCTTGTGTTTCGTTTTTCCTTTTTAGAGTTCTGTTTGATAACGAGCTGGGCCAGAGACTGAGCTGGAGTGAGCTTGTCAGTAAAAGCGTTATGTCCCTTGCTTTGTTTGAGTGTGGTGGTGGTGGTGGTTGTGGTGGTGGTGTGTGTGTGTGTGTGTGTGTGGTTGTGGTGTGTGGTGGTGGTGTGTGTGTGTGTGGTGTGTGTGTGTGTGTGGTGTGTGTGGTGTGTGTGTTTGTGTGTGTGTGTGTGTGTTTGTTGTGTGTGTGTGTGTGTGTGTGTGTGTGTGTGTGTGTGTTTGTTTGTTTGTGTGTGTGTGTGCGTGTGCGCGCGCGCGCGCGCATGTTTGTGTGCGTGTGAACAATTTTGCACCTACCGGTGCCCAAGCCGGGTACGTCTCGATAGGTCCCAGATTCGATACACACGAACACCACACACACACACACACACACACACACACACACACACACACACACACACACACACACACACACACACACACACCACCACACACCCACCCCACACCCCCCCCACCCACACACACACAACCACACACACAGAGGATTCATACTGTTTTTCGTGTGTGACACGGTGTATCCGCTTTTTGCCCTAAAACGGACCTCTTGAACCTGGGACGTATCGAGACGTACCCCCCCCCCTCCCCCAAGCCCTTTCGTGTGTCTTTGCACGCAGACCATTACATATGCATGTTCAAGATTCTTTAAGTCATGTTAGTGGCTGACTGACGGAAACATGAAAACACCAGTGTGCCGGTCATGGCAAGTTTGATAAAAGTGGCCTTGAGGTAATGGCTTGTAACGTTGGAGAATAAAGTTTCATTATCAATATCGTTATCAAAATGGCTTTTTAGCTAATAACTGTGTAACGTTGAAAAAGAAAGTGTCATCATCGTTATCATTATTGTTATTATCGTTATCATTATCATCTCTCTCTCTCTCGCTCTTTCCCTATTCTCTCACCCTTCTTTCCTCTCTCCCTGTCTCTATCTCTTTCACTCATTCTCTCTGTCGGTCTGTCGGTCTGCCTATCTCTCGATCTCTCCATCTCTCTATCTCTCTCTCTCTCGTTCACCCTCTCTCTCTCTCTCTCTCTCTCTCTCTCTCATCCAGTCTCTTTCTCTCGCTTTCTCTCTTACCCTCTCTCTCTCACCCGTCCCTCTCTCTCTCCCCGTCCTCTCTCTCTCTCTCTCTCACACCCTATTTTTCTGTCACTCCAACCCCTTTCTCTCTCTCTCTCTCTCTCACCTACCCGTATCTCAAGCCCACCTCAACCTCTCACCCGACTGTGACAGGGCACAATACGAACAGGGACACAAGGTCCACCCAGGGTCACCACTGTGTGTCCACAAACTTTACCAGGGGCTGAAACCTTTTGCCAACAACCACCGCTCCCAACTACCACCCCTCAGCACACACGGACACATGCACGTATACACACACATACATACACACATACACACACGCACACACGCGCACGAGCGCGTACACACGCGCACACACACACAATTACATACATATTTACACACACACACATCTCTCTCTCTCTTTTCTCTCTCTCTCTCTCTCTCTCACAACACACACAACTCCTCTCTCTCTCTCACACACACACACACACACACTCTCTCTCTGTCACACACACACACACACACACACACACACACACACACACACACACACACACACACACACACACACACACACCACACACACCACACACACCCTCTCTCTCTCTCTCTCATTCTCTACACACATACTCTCACACTTCATCTTGTATCCTTTTGCCCCCTCTCCCATCCCACCACCTTTTGTAAACAAAAACATCTTTGCTGCGACAACTCCCTTCCCCCCCCCCCCCCTCACCGCTGATCTCCATCATCCACACATATCCCACACGCATGCACATACACACACGTACGTACACACGTACTCACACTCTCACATACATGTTCACACACAAGTACGCTCTCACTCTCTCTCTCTCTCACACACACACACACACGTGCACACACTCGTGCACATTCACGCACATACTCATACACGCTCATAAAGACACACACTCACTCACTCACCCACCTCACTCACTCGCTCACTCACTCAGTAAACAGATGGACAGAGGACAGACACTCATTCACTCTAATTCACACTCACTCACTCACTAATCACTCACTCTCTCAGATACACAGGCTCACGCGTGCGCGCGCGCGCGCGCACACACACACACGCCTGTACACACACACACACGCCTGTACAGATACACACACGCGCACGCGTGAGTGCAGACAGACAGACACATTCAGACATGTGCGTGCACACACTCATACACATACATATACACACACGTACACACACACTCTCTCTTTCTGTCTCTCTCTCTCTTTCTCTCTCTTTTTTTCTCTCTCTCTCTGTCTCTGTCTCTGTCTCTCTCGCCTTCAACTCTGTCCCCTCCCCACCCCAACACTAACTGTAACTATAAAAGATCATGGGGCCCACCACGCTCTCCCAGCAGGTGTTGGCTCCATCAGCGATTTTAATTAACCCTACCCCACTCCACCACATCCCCACCCCACATCCCCACCCAAACAACTAACAGCAGTAAAGGGTGCAAATCAACTGATGAAGCGGACCTCGGAACCTCTGGTTTTCTTTAGAATCTGTTCTCTCTGTCTGTCTGTCTGTCTGTCTGTCTCGCTCTCTCTCTCTTTCTCTGTGTGTGTGTGTGTGTGCGCGCGTGTGCTCGCGCGTGTGTGCGTGTGTGTATAGGAAGGACGCTTAGTTAATGTCTGTTCACAGTCATGATTTTAACCCCCCCCCCCCCTTAAAAAAGAAAAACAAATATATATAAAGGCGGATTGATAATTGGGTGCATGCCCGTATTAAAGACATTTTGGCTCTTGGGAAGTGTAATTTGCAGAAGCAGTGCCTTTGCTTTGTGTCATTTCTTCCTATCAATTTCTGCCCTCTGGTCCATTCACCTGTATGTGTTCGA
>CM060315.1:29020686-29030686 GCA_030674185.1 Monoplex corrugatus | reverse complement strand
AACAAAATTGTGGCTAGTCAACATTTTCACAAATAGCTGTAACAAAATTGTGGCGAATCAACCGCAGTTTCACAAAAGTTTTTGTGTGTGGTCTGATTTCAGGGTGGAGGCCTACCAGTCCATACTACAGCTGATGGGGGAACAGAATCTGTATGACTACTGGTCCGACACCCTGAAGACCTCGGGTACCAACTGGAACGTGGAGGCCGCCAGATCTGTGCTGGAGAAGTGGCAGCGAAAGTTCGTCTCTGTGAGTGCTCGTTTAGTTTTGGTTGTGTGTGTGTGTGTGTGTTTGGCGTCTGTGGTATCGCCTGCCTTTTTATTTATTTATGTATTATTTATTTATTTATTTATTTACTGATTAGTTTTGACTGTTTCTCATCTCTGTCGTATTTTAATTATTTTTCTGTTTTGTCTTATCGCTGTCTCTGATTTATTGGTTATTGGTCTGTTGTGTGTTTGTCATCTCTACCTGGCATCAATTCTGTCTGTTCGTCTGTTTGTCATCTCTGTCTCTCATGTATTTTGTTAAATTGTCTGCCTGCCTGTCTTATTTCTGTCTCTCGTGTGTTTTGTTCATTTTGTTTATTGGCTGTCTTATCTCTGTCTCATGTGTTTTATTAGTCTGTCTGTCTTTCTGTCATATCTCTGTCTCTGGTGTATTGCTATATTTGTATGTTATGTGTTGATCGTCTGTACCTCTCATGTATTTTGTTTGATGGTCTGTCTTATCTCCGTCTCTCTTGTATTTCTTGTATGTTCTGACTCATGTATTTTGTTAATTTTTCTGTTTTTTTTTTTATCGGTCTGTGTATTTCTCTCTTTCATGTATTTTTGTACTTATCTGTCTGTCCGTCTGTCTTAAGTCTGCCTCTTGTATTTTGTCTTTTATGTCTGTTTGTCTATTTGTCCTATGTCTGTCGTGCCTTTTCTTTCCACTTCTCTTTATGTCTGTTTATTTTATTCAGTTATAGATGTGTGTCTTATTAAATGATCACTGTGTACGACAACCACAAGGAATAGTTTGTATATACAGAAATTAGATATGGGGTCTACTTGCAGTATTCATTGTGACTTGATCCTTATACAGCCGTAGAGGTATTTCAAGATTTACATGTTAATGTAAATTAAAAACAACAGAGAGAAAGAGAGAGAAAGAGAGAGAGAGAGAGAGAGAGAGAAGAGAGTGAGGGGAGAGAGAGAGAGTGTGTGTGTGTGTGTATGTGTGTGTGTGAATGTATATGTATGTATTAAAAGCATATAAAAACGTGAACAATAGATTTATTTGTGATTTGTAGCCTTGTTATGGCAGATAAATGATTTCCGAACTTTGTTCTCTGAGTTCTCAGGTCACCAACTAGCCAGCCAATCAAAAATGTGTTATATTTAGAACAGAAATATGTGTGTTATTATGATGATGGTTATCATTGCCTTTAACGTCCATGTCAGCAAGCGATAAACAGTTTACTCTCTTTACCACCAGCATCCTGATTAGTTAATTAATAATATACTTTGTTTGATACTGTTGTCAGGTGGTCAACGAGGTCAACAACAGTACGGCACGTGACAACATCTACTCCTTCTCCTACACTTCTCTTATGGACATCATGGAGGACTTCTCCAGCCTCTCCGTTACCAGGGTCGTGATTGGCTATGTCTTGATGGTCAGTTTTGTGTCCTTATCGCTGATTGGTGTATGCTTATTTCTAGGCTTCATCCTTGTGTTTCCTTTTCGCTGATTGGCTTATGTGACGTACTGGTGACATTGTTTGAAAGTTTCTCATGTTGTGTGTTGTTTTTTTTTGTACATCAAGTGCATTGATTTTTTAAATGTATGTTCTACACTTCGAGTGTGATTTACTTATTTTGTAGATTATCCAAACCTAATCTCAGAATCATTGAAATATACAATTTGGAATCGTTTGTGCATTGCATCAAGATTGATTTGAATGAGAAAACTGTTTCATTTTCTTGATAGTTTACTAATCTACGCTTCCGTAGTTTTTGGAAGATTTCAAAAGTACATTAATCTTTCTGTTTCGGTGATTATATATGCCTGTGATCGAAAAGGGCAGTTGTTCCATGTCCATTTTCTTTACAGTTTTTTTTCTTTGTTTATACTATGTATAAGTAATTGCGAAGGACGTATTACTGTTTTCTTTTTTTTCCTTTTGTCGTTTCATTTAGTTTTACAGTTTGTCTTCTACTCTGAGAATTAAAATTGCCATTCTTGTTATATTTACATTATTTGTCTTCATTTTTTCATATTATTTGAAAAACACAAAGGATTCGTCCATGTTTTTGTTTTACAATTGATCTACGCCTTGTGTTGAAAAACTGATTTGCCTTGACAATTTTTTTCCAGTTTATTTTGGCATGTAGGCTATGCGTTCTCGTAGATCGAAAAACGAATTGCACAGAGACAGAGTTGTTCCCATCTCTCCATTGTTCAATGTATATAAACCTGAAATTGCAAATTGTCATTTTTTTTAAACATTATTGTTTCCGACACTTTTGGTTTATTCACTTTGTTTTACAATTAGTTTCGAAAGCAGGGGACATCCAGAGGTCATGAGTTGGATGTGGTCCAGTCTCCGTACAGCGTAAGGAGTTTTAGACCGAAATATTTGCGTGAAGGGGTAGTCAGGAATGGGGGGGGGGGGGGGCGTCTTCTCCTCTGAAGACCTCCTGCTGTCCAGCTGTCTCCAGAGTTCATCATCATCATCATCGTGTGTCCTGCGGCATGGCGTTGGCGATCATGGCCCTCCATATGCATCTATCCCTTGTCGCTGCAAGTACATCTTCCACCCTCTCTGTCCTTAGCCACCCTGCAAATCCGTCCAATATTTTCTCCCTGGGTCTACCTGGTGTTGTTTTTCCCTCCAGCGTTCCTGTTGTGACCAGGTGCTCAAATTGTCCTTTCCCTAGAGTTACTTGCTACTGTTTTATCACTTTGTTATCTAGCAAACGCCCAGCATAAACAAAGACTAGGAAAACCATGATAACACATTTTTTTCTTACAGTTAGTCTTTCTCCATATTCTTCGAAAATTTCACAGAGACATGTCCATATCTTTGTGTTACACAGTTCGTCTACGCCTGCCTCTCCCTGATGCAGTGGAACGATGCCGTCAACTCTCAGAGCGGGGTGGGGATGATGGGGGTGGTGCTGGTGTCGCTGTCTGTGGCGGCAGGTCTGGGCATTTGCTCTGTGCTGGGTGTCACCTTCAATGCCTCCACCACACAGGTAGGTGCTACAGACAGACAAGACAGACAGACAGACTGACTGACATGCTTGTGCTCAGAGAGAGAGAGAGAGAGAGAGAGAGTGTGTGTGTGTGTGTGTGTGTGTGAGAGAGAGAGAGAGAGAGAGAGAGAGAGAGAGAGAGAGAATATGTGTGCATGTGTGTGTGCGTGAAGTATGTGTGTGTATATGTGTGTGTGCGTGAAAGAGCGAGAAAGAGAGCGAGAGAGAGAGAGAGGAGCGAGAGAGAGAGAGAGAGAGAGAGAGAGAGAGAGAGAATGTGTACATTGTGTATGTGTGTGTGTGTGCGTGAGAGAGAGCGTGTGTGTGTGTATGTGTGTGTGTGAGAGAGAGAGAATGTGTATATGTGTGTGTGCGAGAGAGAGAGAGAGGGGGGAGAGAGAGAGAGGAGAGAGAGAGGGGGGGAGAGAAAAGAGAGAATGTATGTGTGTGTGTGTGTGTGAGAGTGTGTGTGTATGTGTGTGTGTATGCGTGAGAGAGAGAGAGAGAGAGAGTGATGCGTAATTCAGAGCGGAGGGGGGAGGGGGGGGGGCTGTGTATGTCGTGGCAGGAGGTCTGGGATTGCTTTTGTAGGGAGACAGAGTACACAGGAGGTGACAGACAGAAGACAGAGACGATGACTGAGATGCTTGTGCAGAGAGAGAGAGAGAGAGAGATGTGTTGTGCGTGAGAGAGGGTGTGTGAGAGAGAGAGAGAATAGTGTGTGTGAGAGAGAGAGAAGAGATGTGTGTGTAATGTGTGTAGTGCGTGAAAGAAGAGCGTAGGAGAGAGAGGAGGAGAGAGAGAGAGAGGGAGAGAGGTGATTGTGTATGTGTGTGAGAGTGGAGTGATGAGTGAGAGAGAGAGGTGAGGGGTGGGAGAGTGTGTGTGTGCGTGAGAGAGAGAGAGAGAATGATGTATGTGTGGTGTGAGAGAGAGAGAGAGAGAGGGAGGGGGGTGAGAGAGAGGAGAGAGAGAGAGGTAGGGAGAGGAGAGAGAGAGAGAGAGACTGTATGTGGTGAGAGTGAGTGATGGTGCGAGAGAGAGAGAGAGTGTGTGGTGAGAGAGAGAAAGAGAGAGGGGGAGAGAGAGAGAGAGACTGTGTGTATGTGCGTGAGGAGAGAGAGAGAGAGAACACTTTTTTATTCAAAGAACAAAGAGGGGTGGGGGTGGGGGAGTGAGACGCGTCAACTAACGGAATGATGATAATAAATTAGCTATAACATATGTCACGTTTGGTACTGTATGGGGTTTACTTCAGTACACCATCAGTGCAAAGCTGATTTGGTTTCTTGATAAGCGTGTCATTGATATGTGTATGTTAACTTATTTCCCAATTTTTTTTTTTTTTTCGGTGAAGTGTTTTGAAATGGTCATAGCCCAGATGTGGCTGTTCGCAGTCGGATGGGCTTTAAACTAAAGAATAAGAACGTGTATAATATTTGCGTCAACTATCGATTGCATCCATTCATAAGGCACTATGGCCTTTTCTGTTTAAAGAAAACATTGGTGTGTATGATATTTGTGTTAACTATCGATTGCTTCATTCATAAGGGGCTTTGGCCTGTTTGAAGAAAACATTGGTGTGTATGGTATTTGTGTTAACTATCGATTGCATCCATTCATAGGGGGGCTTTGGCTAATTTGAGAGAAAATATCCCATAGTTCATCATCATCATGTGCCTTGCCGCATGATGTTGGCGATCATGGCCCTCCGTACGAATCTAACCTTTCTCTTACGTCTCCTAACCTTTCTGCCCTCATCCACACTTGAAAACTGTCTGATATTTTCTCCTTGCGTCTACCTGGTGCTCATTTTCCCCTCTAACTTTCCTGTTGTGACTAGGTGCTCAAATTTACTTTATCTGTAAATGTTACTTGTCTTTTCCTAATCTTCTTCATTAACCTTTTGACTCCCGCACCCTGTCCACACCAGCATACTGCATTGTCAACCGTGCTAGCAAAGCTAAAATTTAACCTTTTGATTTCCTTACCCTATCCACCAGCGTCTTACAGGAAGCTGGTAGGTGGGATGAGCGAATCAAAGGGTTAAGGTTTTGCAGTTGGTGGATAAGGTACGGGAGTCAAAGGGTTAGTGTTCTTTTTTGTGTTTGCTTCTTTCAAGACAGTCTAGTTAGTTTTCTTTTGTTGTCCATGGGACTCTTTAACATTCTTCTTAAAAACCACGTTTTAGCTTGCAGTGTTGAGAGTAAGATAATAGAATCATGTTGTTGTTTTTTTCTCTCCTCTCACCCTGCAGATCATCCCGTTTCTCGCCCTGGGTCTTGGCGTGGACGACATGTTCCTGATCGCTCACACGTACTCTGAAATCGGGAGATATATTCCTTCGTCTGTAAGTAATGGAATCCTTTTGGTGTCTTTGTCCCCTTTGTTCTGTCGCTCTTTGTGCTTTGTTTACCTACGTTTTTTTGTCGTCAAATGGTGGGTCTGTAGTTTTCTTTGTGTGTTGTTGTCGTTTTCGTCTTCTTCTTTTCTAATTTTCGTTCGTTCTTTTTGTGTTTGTTTTTTTGTTTAATTTGAGTTGGTATGTGTGGGTGGGAGTGGGTGGATAGTGTCTGTGTGTGTTGTGTGTGTTTGTGTAGTGTGTGTGTGTGTATGTGTGTGTGTGTGCGCGCGCGCGCGCACAAATGAGGAAGTAAGAAAGAGAGGGGAGAGAAGTTCTCGGTTTTCCAGTGGTTTGCTTGTGTTGGGTTTGGTGCGGATGAGTGGTCGGATCTTTGATATGTGTGTGTGTGTGTGTGTGTGTGTGTGTGTGTGTGTGTGTGTGTGTGTGTGTGTGTGTGTGTGTGTGTGTGTGTGTGTGTGTGTGTGTGTGTGTGTGTGTGTGTGTGAGGAGAGAGAGAGAGTGTGTGTGTTGTGTGTGTGTGTGTGTGTTGTTTGTGCAGGGTGTGCCTGTTTGCATTGCCTGTATGGTGTGTGTGTTATACGTGTGTTGTCAGTTTATCATCGCCTCCTTACTAACCTCCTTCAGGACAAGGAGTGCATACCTACCCACATCACCAGCGGCAACAACAACACTTACAACAGCAACACTTACAACAACAACACGAACCCCTGTCAGTGCATGGATGGAATCATGTCTCAGTTCATCTCTCGCCGTCTCTGTCTGCCTACTTCTGTCTCTGTGTCTGACTCTGTCTTTGTCTGTCTCTCTTTCTCTATATCTTTCTCTCTCTGTCTCTTGTCTCTGCCTCTCTGTCTGTCTTTCTCTGTCTGTCTGTCCGTCTGTCTGTCTGTTGTCTGTCTCTTTCTGTGAATGTTTTTGGTTTTGAGGGGTGGAGTTCTGTATGTGGTCCTTTGTTTTTGGAGATCTGTCTGTCTGCCCTTCTTTATCTGTCCGCCTTTGTTTTCGATCTTTCTTTGTTCTTTTTGTTCACGCATTACTGTCTTTTTGTCTTTCTTTTATCTGTCTTTGTTTCTGGATCTGTTTCTCAATGTGCTTTAATTTGTTGTTGTCGTTTTTAAAATTTTTTAAAAAAAAATAATTTTCTATTTTTTTCTTTTCTTTTTTTCTTTTTACATTTTCGTTTCTCTGCACGCCTTTGTTTTAGGTTTTCTGTCTGTGCGTCTCTGTATTTCTGTCTGTACACCTTTGTTTTGATATTTCTTTTTGCCTTTCTTTTAGGATTTCTGCCTCGTACGCCTTTGTTTTAAAATTTATGTCTGTACACCTTTGTTTAAGGAGTTCTGTCCGTCTTTGTTTTAAGATTTCTGTCTATCTGTACATCTTTGTTTTAGGATTTCTATCTTTCCGTCTTTGTTTTAGGATTTCTGTTTGTCCGTCTTTGTTTTAGGATTTCTATCTTTCCGTCTTTGTTTGAGGATTGATGTCTGTCCGTCTTTGTTTTAGGATTGAAGTCTGTCCGTCTTTGCTTTAGGATTTCTGTTTGTCTGTCCGTCTTTGTTTGAGGCTTGATGTCTGTCCGTCTTTGTTTTAGGAGTTTTGTCTGTCCGTCTTTGTTTTAGGAGTTTTGTCTGTCCGTCTTTGTTTTAGGAGTTTTGTCTGTCCGTCTTTGTTTGAGGGTTTCTTTCTTCATTATCTGTCCGTCTCTACCCTGTTCGTTCTCTGCCTGTTTCTCTGTCATATTTGTGAGCTGTGTGTGTGTGTGTGTGTGTGTGTGTGTGTGTGTGGTGTGTGTGATGGCGTGTGTGTGTGTATGCGTGTGTGCTGCGCGTGTGTGTGTATATGAACGTATGTGTGTGTGTGTATGTGTGTGTGCGTGTGCGCGTGCATGTTGTGTGCGCGCGCGCGTGTTTTGTGTTGTGTGGTGTGTGTGTTGTGTGTGTGGTGTTGTGTGGTGTGTGCGAGCGTGGTATGTTGTGTGTATGTGTCTGTGTATGTATAAACGTACACTTTTTTCCTCCTTACTGCTCTTGATACTTCCTTCCACCCTCCCCCTTCTCCCCCACCCCCGTACCCGTACCAGTCCCCCTTCTTCTCTAATCTTATCTTTATTTGCGAAAGGCTTGAAAGGAAACACGATGAGGATTCTGTGTCCGGACTTTCATCCCAGACTGACGAGTGTCTTGTCGGATCCCCTGCCTTCATCCAGATTGCAGACAATCGCAGAGTTTTACCGAGCAACGGCACCGAGCGCGGGGCCCCGACCCCCCCTCTCTTTGAAATTAGCTGTTAACATCAGAAGCAATTATCGGGTCTCCCACGTTTTCCATTAATGCTTCGTGAGTGGGGGTGTACCACCCATCCGCTTTAAAAAAAAAACGTTAAAAAAAAAAAAAAAGGGAGAACCTTGCGCCAGTAGCACTTTTACACAAACCACAACCTCTACTGCTTTCGTTTAAAGCGGCGGGGGGGGGGGGGGGGGGGGGGGGAGAGGAGAGAGAGAGGAGGAGAGAGAGGGAGAGAGAGAGAGAGAGGTCAAACTCAGACTGGAGAGAGAGAGAGAGAGAGACTCAAACTCTGAATGGTTTAATGTACATCGGCCTTAGGCCACAATAATAACACGTGGATGGAATGGGGTATGGGATCTGGGTTTTTTTTTTGGGGGGGGGAGAGAGAGGAGAGAGAGAATGTGTGTGTGTGTGTGTGTGTGTGTGACTCAGACTGGAGAGAGAGAAGAGAGAGAGTGTGTGTGTGTGTGTGTGTGTGTGACTCAGACTGGAGAGAGAGAGGAGAGAGAGAGTGTGTGTGTGTGTGTGTGTGTGTGTGTGTGTGTGTGTGTGGGAGTCAGATGGGAGAGAGAGAGGGAGGAGAGGAGAAGAGAGAGAGAGAGGAGAGAGAGAGAGAGAGAGAGAGGACTCAAACTCAGAATTATTATTTAATGTTCATCGGCCTTAGGCCACATACAAACACGTGGATGGAATGGGGTAGGGGATCTGGGTTTTGGGGAAAGAGAAGAGAGAGAGAGAGAGAGAGAGGAGAGGAGAGGAGAGAGAGAGAGAGAGAGAGAGGTGTGGTCAAACTCAGCATTGTTAAAGTTACATCGGCCTCAAGCCACAATACAAACCGTGGATGGAATGGGGAGGGGATCTGGGTTTAGAGGAGAGAGAGAGAGAGAGAGAGAGAGATCAGACTGGAGAGAGGAGAGAAAGAGAGAGAGAGGAGGGGGGGAGAGAGATAGAGAGAAAGAGATGAGAGAAAGAAAGAGAGAGAGATGAGAATCAAACATCAGTATTGTTTAAAGATACATCGGCCTTAGCCACAATACAAACACGTGAATGGAATGGGGGAGGGGATCTGGGTTTTGGGGAAGAGAGAGAGAGAGAGAGAGGAGAGAGATAGAGAGAGAGAGAGTCAAACTCAGACTGGAGAGAGAGAGATAGAGAGAGAGAGAGAGAATCAACTCAGACTGGAGAGAGAGAGAGAGAGAGAGAGAGAGAGAGAGAGAAGAGTCAAACTCAGACTGGAGAGAGAGATAGAGAGAGAGAGAGAGAATCAAACTCAGACTGGAGAGGAGAGAGAGAGAGAGAGAGAGAGAGAGAGAAGAGAGAGAGAGAGAGAGAGAGAGAGAGAGAGAGAGAGAGACTCAAACTCAGAATTATTATTTAACGTTCATCGGCCTTAAGCCACAATACAAACACGTGGATGGAATGGGGGAGGGGATCTGGGTTTTGGGGAAGAGAGAGAGAGAGGAGAGAGAGAGAGAGAGAGAGAGAGAGAGAGAGAGAGAGAGAGAGAGAGATTGAGAGAGAGTCAGTGTCAAACTCAGACTGGAGAGAGAGAGAGAGAGAGAGAGAGAGAGAGAGAGAGAGAGAGAGAGAGAGAGTCTCTTACCAGGGCTTGTTTCGTTTGAAAAGACACCCAGTCACCAATGTTATTAAACTTTTTCAACCCCCCACCATTTTTGGCTTTTCTCTTCCAACCCGTCTGCTACTGTGAAAAAAAAACTTATTTCACCCTCCCACTCCCCTCCACGCCCTCCCACCTTCCCCCCAAGCTCCGACCAGTTTACTACCTCCCCCGCCCACACCCTCTCTGCGCTTCTCAGCATCCCTGCCTCTCGTGTCCTTAACCCTTTCGTTCCTTGCTGTCTCTTGCAAAAAGCTGGTGGATAGGTTGAGGAAAGGAAAGTGTTCACTAGCTTCTTTTTGCCTATCTCTGTCTCTTTCTGTCTGTCTGTCTGTTTGTCTGTCTGTCTGTCTCTCCCCCTTCCCTCTCTCTTTCAGGCTGGCTTGTTGTTTGTATCTGTCTGTCCGTCCGTCGTCTGTATCGCTTTCTCTGTCTCTTTTCTGTCTTCTGTCTGTCTGTCTCTTTCTCGCTCTGTGTCTGTCTGCC
>CM060315.1:29013186-29015686 GCA_030674185.1 Monoplex corrugatus | reverse complement strand
TGTCCACGCTTCACATCCGTACGACAATACCGGTTTTATATAACGCTGAAGAATTCTCTTCTTGATGTTAATTGATAGGCATTTGTTGGTACGAATGCTTTTCATTTTTTTTGAATGCTGTTTTAGCTTAGCCAATTCTGCTGACTATTTCTGATGTGCATCTGCCTTCTGGTGAGATGACTGTTCCCAGATATTTAAACTTATCAACCTGTCTCAATGCTGCCCCATTTGCTGTTATTTTGGATGAGGGGATTTCTTTTTTATTTTTTTTTAATTTTTTTTTTTTTTTACTGATTTCTATGACTTCGGTTTTCTTGCTATTTAGCTCCAGCCCTTTATTTCTGCTTTCAAAACATTGTGAAAGTATGAAATGTTCAAAATTCTGTTTCCTTCATTGTCCTGCTCTCATGGCGACTTCAGTTTCGATGTGTTCGGAGGTGTGTTGGAGAATCGACATAAGCAGCGTGGAGGTAGTGAGTGACACAGGAGCCGTGCAGAAGATGTCACCAGTCAACCGTCAGCATCACTGAGTCCCCCCCCCCCCCCCCATGGGGATGTCGGGGGCTCTTTCAGTATAAATAGTATCACGGAAATTCTGTTCTAGAAGTTTCCTCTTTTCTGCACTCTCTTTGTTTCTGCCTTGTTCCTTTGCTTTCTGTTCTTTCTGCCTATCATTTTCTACCTTGCTGGTCCATTCACCTGCATGTGTTCGATAAAGTTTTACGAACTTAGAATTGATAACTGGGTACATGTATTATGTGCATTTTTGGCTCTAGGGAAGTGAGATGTGCGGAAGCAGTTTTAGGTAACTTAAGCTTGTTTTTACGTATGTTTTAGAGTTCATAGTTATGTTTAAATTTGTATTCAGGTATGCTTTTTAAATCTCCTGTGTGATTAATTGGACAGAGTGGTCAACGCCAGGGGCATTTCCTTAGATTGTATGCGCGAATGCATTGATATGTATACTTAATTTTCCTTTTCTTTTTACCTCTTTAAACAAAAATAACAATAACAAGATAGTTAACAAGAAACATCTGAGGATGCTGGATGGGACCCACAGCACCAATGCCTCACCACTCTCCGGACAGTCACCTCCCAAGCTCCTAACGCCGCACGATAGCCATATCATCAAGCAACACATTTAAGACTTGAGAGACTGACTAATCATGTGTTTAGTTTTTTTTTAATTGTTTGCTTTTTAATTAGACTGTGTGCAGTGAAGGACAAACCAACCAACCAGCCGACATTTGGAGGCTAGCTATATTTTATTGCATATTTACTTAGCCCCCCTCCCCTCCCCTTCCCCATTTTTCTCCCCCTCCCCCTTTCTTTCTGTCTAGATACGTACGTAGATCTGGTGGCCCGAGAGATCTGGCACGCAGCTTTGTCTGTCGTTTTTCCTGTGTGTGTGTTGTGTGTGTGTGGTGTGTGTGTGTGTGTGTGTGTGTGTGTGTGTGTGTGTGGGTGGTGTGTGTGTGTTTGTGTGTGGGTGTGGGTGGGTGTTGTGTGTGTGTGTGTTTGTGTGTGTGGGGGTGGTGGGTGGGGGTGTTTGTGTATGTGTGTGTGTGTGTGTTTGTGTGTGTGTGTGGGTGTTGTGTAGTGTGTGTGTGTGTGTGTGTGTGTGTGTGTGTTGTGTGTGTGTGCGTGCGAGCGTGCGCGCGTATGTGTGTGTGCATGTGTGTGTGCGTGTGTGTACGTGTGTGTTGTATGTGTCTGTGTGTGTATGTGTGTGTGTCTGTGTGTGTGCGTGTGTGTGCGTGCGTGTGTGTTTGTGTGTGCGCGCGCGCGTGTTTGTGTGTTTGTATGTGTGTGTGTGTACGTGTGTGTGTGTGTGTGTAAGTGTGACGTGTGTGTGTTCCGCATGTGCGCGCGTGCGTGCGTGCGTGTGTGTGCGTAGCCAGACTGCCAGTTGGCGTGTATGGCGCCGAAGCGAGTCGATTACGAAACGCAATCTCAGGTTTATTGGAGCGAATTATCTTTTGGGTGGTGAATTTTGGGGCGATGAGAGAATCACGGAATCTTCTGCAAGTCTTCTGGCTGGGGTGGCTCTGGTGCCGCCGACTGTGCATGAGACCTCGCCCGCCAGCCAGGTTTGTATCTGTTTTCTGTGTCTCCCGCTTTGACTGCGACATTGACTGGCACCGTCGTGTCCTTGTTAAGGTCCTTGTACTGTCTTCTCTTTCCTCTTTCGCCTTCCCTTCTTTACCATCTTTCTTCGTTCCTTTTCGTCGTTTGACTACTGACACCCACGCGTTCGCTTGTACGCTCTGACATAGACACTTGCTGTTCACACTCGCATACAAACTCGACTCTCTCTCTCTCTCTCTCTCTCTCTCTCTCTCTCTCTCTCTCTTTTCTTTCTCTCTCTGTCATTCTATCACTCTGTCTTTGTCTCTGTCTCTTTCGCGTATACACGCACACAACCAGACATACACGCACGCACGCGCGGGCGCACTCTCTCTCTCACATACACACGCACACAAGCTCGCACGCACACACA
>CM060315.1:28998186-29008186 GCA_030674185.1 Monoplex corrugatus | reverse complement strand
TCGAGTTTAGTTATTGGCAGGCGAACGTCTGAACCATTCTGCCATTCTCCCTGATAATTTTTAATACAGTTTTTTGTTTCAACGAATAATCTTATAGCAAGTTTCGCCATTAATTAATAGAGGAATGTACGCACGTTCATAGTTTAGGTTTGGCAACCCCTCCTCCCCTTCTGTTTTATATGAGATCATTATCATGATTGCTAGGTGTTTGATTTAGAGAAAGAAAATGTCGAAATTGGGTGAAAATTCAAAGTCTCTATCCCGATCATACTTGTTTAGTTATCAGAGCCAGCAAAAGTTGTTATTCATTGTTCCTGGTGATGAGCATGACACACTTGACTCAATTAACCCTTGACTCCCGCACCCAATCCACATGCATCCTACATTGCCAACCATGCTAGCAAGGCAAAAGCTTAACCCTTTGATTCCCTTACCCTATCCACCAGCTTCCCGCAGGAAGCTGGTGGATAGGGTTAGGGAATCAAAGGGTTAAGCGTTTGCACTTGATGGATAGGTTGCAGTAGTCAAAAGGATTAAAGAAGATAATTCACGAATACCTGTTGCAAAATATGTCTGTGGTTACCTGCATTTGGGAAGACTGAAAGATTCTTAGCCACTCATACATTTATATTCTGGTTGATAATGATGATGATGACAACGACGACGACGAAGAAGAAGACGAAAAAGAAGAAGGAGGAGGAGGAGAAGAAGAAGAAGAAGAACGATGATGATGACGACGACGACGACGAAGAAGAAGAAAAAGAAGAAGAAGAAGACTTGAAGAAGAAGAAGACTTGAAGAAGAAGAACAGGAAGAAGAGGAAGAAGAAGAAAGTAGACTTGAAGAAGAAGAACAAGAAGGAAGAAGAAGAAGAAGAAAAAGAAAAAGAAGAAGAAGAAGAAGATGATGATGAAGATGATGAAGAAGAAGAGGAAGATGATAACGTGAAATCAATAATTGCTGGAATCATGGACTGTTATGTCAGCTTATGACAGCCAGCTTGGGTCTTATGGCTCTGGCATCGGTTCTTATGGCAAGTACACATGTTCTGAGGTCTGAGTTCTGGTGCAGAAGGCTGCATAGGAAAAGGTTGGGTGGGAGTGGGGGAAAGGGGGGGGGGGAGCATGTGTGGCTGGGTGGTGGTGGTGGTAGTGGGGGAGCGGGTGTGGTGTTTATTGGTATGATGACGTGATGGCACTTGCATCCAACTCCCTGTCGTCTGCTTGTTGGTTCTGGCTGCAGGGGCTCTGTACTTAACACTTTATCACCTCAACCTCTCCTCCCCCCCCCCCAATTCCTTTCTCTCTCTCTCTCTCTCTCTCTCTCTGTGATATGTCTGTCCGTCCGTCTGTTTAACTGTTTGTATGTGTCCGTTTTTCGGTGTGTCTGTTTGTATGTCTGTCTATCTGTGTGTCTTCCGTCGGTCTGTCTGTCTGCTTGCCTGCCTACCTGCCTCTGTCTCTGTCTGCAATCACACAGACACACACACACAGACACACACACATACACACACACGCACGCACGCACACGCACATACACACACACACACACACACACACACACACACACACACACACACACACATATATATATATATATATATATATATATATATATATATATATATATATATATATATATATATGTATGTATACTGGGATTATGTAGGTTTAGGATCAAATAGAATTAATCCCTTCGGGTGTGTCAGACAATACGTTTGTTACAAACTTTACTTAGTAATAAATCCATATCACTTTTTCTAAAATGATACTTTTTTCCTTAAAAAATGTGATAATCTGTGTACTTTTGTGCACACAGAAGACGTGAAAAAAACAAAACCCCCCCCCCCCCAAAAAAAAAAAAAAATCAATAACTTAGTCCTTGAGCGTGCATATGCACACAAGACAAAGCTGCGCTCAGCTGTAGTAATGTTTGACAAGGCATGGGTCATCGGATTTAGCGGAGAATTAAAAACTGGAGTTTTATTGAAAGCAGTTTCGTCGCGTTCGTACAGATCCACACGCGCGCTCCACCCCCGTATGTGGCGGTAACAGCAGGAAAAGATTCCTCGAGCCTTCTGCAGATGGGTGGGTGAGATCTTAAGGGTGGAAACGCGAGACACTATATCAACATGAAGCTGATACCACCCAGCCTTGGTTTAGCACATTAAAGCGGTCAGTTTTTTTTATTTTTTATATATATATATATATCGCGGCCCGGGTTTGAACTCAAGATATCAGATCCCAAAGAACAAAGGACGGAGAGGAATGTGGAAGGCGATAGCCTTGAACAGAAAATGTGCCAATGTGTATAATCGGATTTTGGGAGAAATATGAGGAAAGGGCCTCGCCCATACCCGAGCTTATCGGTTTTTAGGAGATTGTTATGGAGCCGAACCATAGCCTTGTGTCTTTGTTTCTTTGTGTGTCTTTTTCTCTCAGTACGTGTTTTTTTTTGTGTTTGAAAGAGAGAGAGGGAGGGATATGAGAGAGAGAGAGGAGAGAGAGAGAGAGAGAGAGAGAGAGAGAGAGAGAGAGAGACAGAGAGAGGGAGAGAGAGAGAGAGAGAGAGAGAGAGAGAGAGAGAGAGAGAGAGAGAGAGAGAGTTTTTCTGTTATTCAGTGATGGATGGTGAATCACTTGATCTGAATCACACATAGCAAAAGGACAATTTTGAATGCTGGCTTTTATATAATTGGGAGGGAGGAGCCATTATTTGAGATTGCCTATGAATAGTGTTTGTTTCATTGATAAAGCGTATTTACTGTTCACTTTGAACCAAACTTTGTTGAGTTCAAACTTGGCTTAAGATAAACTTTCGCTGTGTGTGTGTGTGTGTGTGTGTGTGTGTGTGTGTGTGTGTGTGTGTGTGTGTGTGTGTGTGTGTGTGTGTGTGTGTGTGTGTGTGTGTGTGTGTGTTTAATGTTTGCATTTGAACGGTTAGGATCCGGTATTGTAATTTCATTTGAACCAGTCGTTGAGCAAACATTTAACACACACGCGTTAGCTTTGTTAAATACCCGAGTACTATAGCCTACAGACTATAGTCTACAAGTGAGCTGACATTGGTGTATAGGCCTGGGTTGTTTTTTTTTATCACATTTTTGTGGGAGATCTTTGTGGTGTGTGCTTTGTAGGATCTAATTTTGTGCGGGATCTTTGAGGTGTCTGTCCCGCAGGATCATAGTTTTGTGCAAATGTTTGAAGCGTCTGTCTTACAGGATCGTAGTTTTGTGCAAATGTTTGAAGCGTCTGTCTTACAGGATCGTAGTTTTGTGCAAATGTTTGAAGCGTCTGTCTTACAGGATCGTAGTTTTGTGCAAATGTTTTGAAGCGTCTGTCTTACAGGATCGTAGTTTTGTGCAAATGTTTGAAGCGTCTGTCTTACAGGATCGTAGTTTTGTGCAAATGTTTTGAAGCGTCTGTCTTACAGGATCGTAGTTTTGCGCAAATGTTTGAAGCGTCTGTCTTACAGGATCGTAGTTTATGCAAATGTTTGAAGCGTCTGTCTTACAGGATCGTAGTTTATGCAAACATTTGAAGTGTTTCAATTGCAGGATTGTACAGGAGATGTCATGAAAAGAACAGTAGTGTGCTAGCTACGAATTCCTCTGGTGACTACCGCCATGGCGCGTCAGTGTATTATTAAAAACCAGAAACACATGAACAGAGAATAAGAGCGCATAGTTAGATGACGAAACAAGACAGGCATAATATTTCGGCCTATTGGCCTTTGTCAAGAGCCACGTAAATGATAATAGAGAAACAGTATCTCCAAGTTTAGGACAAAACGACAGCACAAAAAAACAACAAAACAAAACAAAACAAAACAAAACAAAACAACATACTTTTATGAAACAGTTGAATTGGGGAAGATCTCAATGTTTTTGCTTTAGTGTAGTACATATGCTGCTGTTTCCTTATGTTGCTTGTGGCGCAGTGTGGTCCTGTTAGCTCCAGTGGTTAAAGCGCTATGCTGATAAAACAGTGGTTTTGGGTTCAACACTCAGGCAGGCCGTTCTCTGTCATAACGGGCTGGGTGGTTCTTGTAACTGAGCTGTTGACTCGAGGTCTGATGTCTCGAGTTCAGAACCAGACCACAACGTAAAGACTGGCCTGTTCAGTGTCCATCTTAATGCTTCAATCATTCAGGTAGTGTCTGCGATGTGTAGGGTTTTTTTTTTTTTTTTTTTGTGTGAACACTTGAGCATTCTGTCATAAGACAATTTTCTGTGAAAGTTTTCCAGCTGAACTAAGTCCTTTCTGCTTCATGTTATATAATAATCTCGTTTGATTTTCGTTTATTTGTTACCGTCTTCCATGCCCCAAGTGGGGTTACAGGACCTAATAATGTTGAATTGTAGATCCTGGCCCCTACCCCCCCCCCCCCCGCCCCTCTTTACATTTGAAGACCTTGCCAGTGCCTATTGTTTTGTGCAGGCATAATCCGTTGACTCCCGCACCCTGTCCACCAGAATCCTGCATTGTCAATCATGCTAACGAAGCAAAAACAAGCTTTTGACTCCATCACCCTTCTTACAGGAGGCTGGTGGATAGGGTGAGGGAGTCAAAGGCTTGAGTTTTTGCCATTGGCGGGTAAGGTGTGGGAGTCAAAGGTTTAAAGAGTCTGCCAGCCAGCAAATGGCAGATTGGGTGGAACGCACATAATAGAATTGTCCGAGGGCGTTGAAGAATTTTTGAAGTCTGTGTCATTCTTACCTTGCAAATAAACCCTGAAGTCTGTGTCATTCTTACCTTGCAAATAAACCCTGAAGTCTGTGTCATTCCTACCTTGCAAATAAACCCTGAAGTCTGTGTCATTCTTACCTTGCAAATAAACCCTGAAGTCTGTGTCATTCTTACCTTGCAAATACACTCTGAAGTCTGTGTCATTCTTACCTTGCAAATAAACCCTGAAGTCTGTGTCATTCCTACCTTGCAATAAACCCTGAAGTCTGTGTCATTCTTACCTTGCAAATAAACCCTGAAGTCTGTGTCATTCTTACCTTGCAAATACACTCTGAAGTCTGTGTCATTCTTACCTTGCAAATAAACCCTGAAGTCTGTGTCATTCTTACCTTGCAAAATACACTCTGAAGTCTGTGTCATTCTTACCTTGCAAATAAACCCTGAAGTCTGTGTCATTCCTACCTTGCAAATAAACCCTGAAGTCTGTGTCATTCTTACCTTGCAAATAAACCCTGAAGTCTGTGTCATTCTTACCTTGCAAATAAACTGAAGTCTATGTCATTCCTACTTTGCAAATAAACTGAAGTCTGTGTGTCATTCCGATGTCGCAAAAATCCCTGAAGTCTATGTCATTCCTATCTTGCAAATAAACTGAAGTTTGTGCCATTCCTATTTTGCAAATAAAACTCTGAAGTCTATGTCATTCCTATCTTGAAAAGAGAGAGAGATAGAGAGAGAGAGAGAGAGAGAGAGAGAGAAAAAAAACCCACCTGAACTCTATGTCATTCCTATCTTGAAAAAACAACAACAACCCTGAAGTCTATGTCATTCCTATCTGGCAAATAAACTCCGAAAATCTGTGTCATTCCTATCTGGCAAATAAACCCCGTAATCTGTTTCATTCCTATCTGGCAAATAAACCCCGAAATCTGTGTCATTCCTGTGTTGCAGGAGTTGACAGGAGAGGTGTTGAAGCGGACAGGAGTGACGGTGTTGCTGACCTCAGTGAACAACATGCTGGCCTTCTTCATGGCGGCCATCATCCCCATCCCCGCCTTGCGCGCCTTCTCCATGCAGGCCGCCATCTTGGTCCTCTTCAACATGGCCTCCGTCCTCATCGTCTTTCCCGCCATCGTCAGCCTCGATCTGGGCAGAAGGGACGACAACCGCATTGACGTCCTCTGCTGCTTTCAAAGGTATGGCTGCATTGTTATCTAACAAAGGTAAGGCTGTGATGTAAAGTATGAAGCTGGTGGATACGGTAAGGGAGTCAAAGGGTGAAGTTTTTGCAGTTGGTGGATAGTGTGCGGGAGTCAAAGGGTTAAAGATGCTGTAAGTCATGTCAGTATCCGGTGGCTTAGGTAAACACGAAAAACCCCTGCGCGCACGTTCAGCGAAGACAAGAGTGTGCAGCAGCGTTCGCACAGTGTGAGCAACACAACGTGCATACGCATATCCCAGAAAAATCGGGAACTCTTAAGAAAAGTAAAACTTCAACAAAACCAACTCCAAACAAATAAAGTAATTGAACGAATTGCAAATATTTAACTCGACGAATAAAGAAACACACTCGTCAGTATGTTATATGGAATGCTTCTTGGACCGATGTGTACCTTGTAGTTTGTCATGAATTTAGACCCCTTTGAATTTAAGAGGCCATTTGAAAAATAAAATGTTTTGTCGTTAGGGTTTTTATTCCGAGGTTGGATAAAATTAGCATCAACAAAGACTCGTTTGATTCTGTAAGTCATATATATTCAGTTATGACGTTCATATGGTTTCTGATTGTATCCTTACCTGGACAGTGCCGAATTGTGGGGATCCGTAATTTACGCGAGAAGAAGAGAAAAGAAATAAGTGATGGATTTTATGTTTTCATGAAACCCAAAAGATCGTGAATTCTACGTGTCTGACTTATAGAAACGAAACGAAACGAAACGAAACGAAATCAAACAAAACGAAACGGAAGAAAACGAAGCACACACACACACACACAAAAAAGCAAAAAAGAAACAAAACAGAAACAAACAACACACACAAACACACACGCACGCACGCGCATATACACACATACAAACACACATACAAACACACACACACACACACCACACACACACACACACACACACCACACACAACACACACACACACACACACACACACTAAGTTTGTTACTGCCGCTACGACCCAAAAACTCTGTTCTCATGTATATAAATCTTTTTTTTTTTAGTGCCGGTCCTACCAACCAGGTGCTGGAGATGTCTTCACAGTCCCACCAACATGAGCAGTCCCCTCCCCCTTCCTACAGCCCTCCCTCTTCCTACGCTGCCCCCTCTTATTCCTCCCTCCCTGTACAGCATCATACGGTCACGCATACGTCATCTGACGGATCGGGCGCGGTGACGTCATTGGCGCCTGATGACGGCATCTACGTTCGACGGACCCGAGAAGCCATATCTGGTGAGGAGAATGACTGTCAGGATTGTGTTTGTTGTGTTGCGTTGTGTTTTGAGTGGTGGTTTTCTTTCTGTCTGTTCCTTCTTATTCAATCTGTCCTTCCCTCCCCCCCTCTCCCCTCCCCCCGCACTTTTCCTTCTGTTTGTCTATCTTCTTGTTTTGTCTGTCCGTCTGTCCATCCATCTGTCTGTCTTCGGGTTGTTATTTTTCGCTCACCGTCCTTGTCTATATCATGGCCCTCCAGTCTGTTTATCTTCTTTTTCTATTTCTTTTGTTTCCCAGTTTTTCCATCTTTAATTTTTTTGTCTGTCCATTGATCTTCTCTTTCTGTATTTTTCACCTTATTTCCTCATTTGTTTATTATCCCCCCCCCCCTCCCCATTCAGCAGTTGTTGTTATCCCTCCCGCCTTACTCGTTTTCAGAATATTTCTTATATACTCAAGATTGATTGTAAAGAAAAATTATTTTTACGTGCCGTCAGAAAATGACAATGTCTTGTGTTGAATGAATGATATGGGGGATGAGGATAGGGATAGGGATGGGGATGGGTCAGAGGGGTGGGTGGGTTCTGTCTTTCTGTCCATTATCTATACACGGACCGTTGGTGCTTTTGATAAAGCCGCGGGTTCAGGATCTAATATCTCGAGTTCAGTGCCAATTTGCAACATTAAAATCTGCCCTGTTCGTTGCCCATCTTAAAAGAATGTTTCCATCATTATGGTGGTTTCAGCCTAGTATTTCATAGGTCCCTTCACCCCATTTTCAAGACCTTGCCGGGGCATAGGGTTTTAGGGTTTTGCGCAGACTCAGGGAGTCTGCGAGATAATTGCTGGTAGATTGGGGTGGAGGGCATATGGAATTGCCCGAGTGCAGTGAATTCCACTTGAACTAAGATTCCAGTTCTTATTTTGGATAGTAATAATAATTAATGAATACAGTATCTAGACGGCGCCAAATCTTGACAATTCAAATCAAAGCGCACTCACGCACCAGGCATACGCGTTATACAGTCGACAAAGACCACCTTACAATATTGAATACACAGACTGAGGGGAAAGAATAAGTTGTAGAATTCATTGTTGGGGGAAAAGAGGTAGATTTTTAAATTGGATTTAAAAACAGAAAGGGTAGGTGTTAGGCGAAGGCAGAGCGGGGAGTTTATTCTAGGCTGACGATCCGGAGACAGCGAAAAGAACGCTGGCCAACACTTGATAGTGTAAATCTAGGGACCTTGTATTGCCAACACTTGATAGTGTAAATCTAGGGACCTTGTATTGCCAACACTTGATAGTGTAAATCTAGGGACCTTGTATTGCCAACACTTGATAGTGTAAATCTAGGGACCTTGTATTGCCAACACTTGATAGTGTAAATCTAGGGACCTTGTATTGCCAACACTTGATATTGTAAATCTAGGGACCTTGTATTGCCAACACTTGATAGTGTAAATCTGGGGACCTTGTATTGCCAACACTTGATAGTGTAAATCTAAGGACCGTGTATTACCAACACTTGATAGTGTAAATCTGGGGACCTTGTATTACCAACACTTGATAGTGTAAATCTAAGGACCGTGTATTACCAACACTTGATAGTGTAAATCTAAGGACCGTGTATTACCAACACTTGATAGTGTAAATCTGGGGACCTTGTATTACCAACACTTGATAGTGTAAATCTAAGGACCGTGTATTACCAACACTTGATAGTGTAAATCTAAGGACCGTGTATTACCAACACTTGATAGTGTAAATCTAAGGACCGTGTATTACCAACACTTGATAGTGTAAATCTAAGGACCGTGTATTACCAACACTTGATAGTGTAAATCTAAGGACCTTGTATTGCCAACACTTGATAGTGTAAATCTAGGGACCTTGTATTACCAACACTGTCTTGATAGTGTAAATCTAGGGACCTTGTATTGCCAACACTTGATAGTGTAAATCTAGGGACCTTGTATTACCAACACTGTCTTGATAGTGTAAATCTAGGGACCTTGTATTGCCAACACTTGATAGTGTAAATCTAGGGACCTTGTATTGCCAACACTTGATAGTGTAAATCTAGGGACCTTGTATTGCCAACACTTGATAGTGTAAATCTAGGGACCTTGTATTGCACGTGCAGGAGGCAGCGGAGGAAGTGGAGCCGGAGGAGCCGGAGGAGGGACAGAAAGAGGAGGAGCTGGTGGCTGTCATTCTACCACCTCGTCCCAGCAGTGCCTGACACCCGATGACGGCCTGACGTGCCGGGAGCACTACGCCCAGGCCCGCCGTCGCTGCCAGACTTTGTCTCTCACCTGTCTGGCCGTCCGCCTCTACACCTTTCTGCTGGAGCACACCTTTGTCAAGGTGTGTGGTGGTTCTTTTGAACAGTAAAAAAAGACTTCTTGTTGTTCGTCGTTGTTTTATGTTTGTTCCTCTCTGTCTCTGTCTCAGTCTCTCTGTCTGTCTGTCTGTCTGTCTGTCTGTCTCCTTCCTTCTCTCTCCCCTTCCCTCTCTCCCTATTTGTCTATTTGTCTGTCTGTATCTTTCCCTTCCTCCCTCCCCATCTCTGTTGTTGTTTCTTGTTGGTTTGTCTTCGCTTCTTTCTCTATGTCTGCTTGTCATGTCTGTCTGTCAGCCTCTGGGTATCTTCCTTCTTAAACTTTTTGTGTGTTCATCCCTCTTTCTCTCATTGGGTATCTTCTTGTGCTTTGTAAGTGTTTGTCTCTGTTTCTCTCTCTGTGGTATCTTCTTGTGCTTTGTGTGTGTGTTTGTCTCTCTTTCTGTCTCTGTGGTATCTTCTTATGCTTTGTGTGTGTGTTTGTCTCTGTTTCTCTCTCTGTGGTATCTTCTTGTGCTTTGTGTGT
>CM060315.1:28985686-28995686 GCA_030674185.1 Monoplex corrugatus | reverse complement strand
GTCAGTATCAGATCAGAATGAGAAATTAATTCAATAAGGCCATAGCCCCATTTGAAGGGGAGAGAGAGAGAGAGAGAGAGTACACACAATGTACACGCTGACGGACATTTACGTCGTAATGTTTGTGTCAGGTGATGGTGGTGATATCCTTTGTGGTGATGCTGGTGGTGGGGGCATGGGGCGTTGCTCAGGTACGAGACGGCCTTGACCTTACCGACATCGTTCCGAAGGGTACTCCGGAATACAGCTTCCTGGAAGCCCAAGCTCAGTACTTCGGTTTCTATGGCATCTATGCTGTCACTAAGGTAAGTGTTCATTTCCTTCATTAGTTCGTATTGTGCAGAGAAAGATTACGTCCCAGGATAAAACCAGACACGAGACAACCACTGCACAGCGTATTAGATTAACAACTAAACAGTATTACATATAGTTAAAAACTAAAGGCCTTTTTAATGAAATCTCGAAAATTGAATGTCACGAGAAGCTTTTTAATGACCGTAATTTTTTTTGTTTTGTTATTGTGAGTGAATGTTGTACTGAATGATGAGAGTATGTGCTTTGATTTGATTTATTTATCAAGATTAAGCGCTCTATCATCATGATCATGATGATCATCATCGTTAGTATTATTATCATTATTATTATCATCGACATCAACATCATCATCATCATCATTACTAAGACGCCTTGAAAACCTGAATAAACGCATTGTTTAAAACTTTCAACCAACGTAGACATTGTTTGGAATACGGCAGTTTAAACGACGTGTATATTGTTTTCATGTTCAAGGTACAATTCACTTGTTTAAGAGAGTGTATGTTGTCCTCTGATCTGTGGAGTGTGTGGCCTTAGTGATTGAAGAATATGCCAACTGTGTATATTAGTGTATGTCTTTGAAGTCGAAACCTTTATTTGACCTAAGTGTTGTCCTTGAGAATGTGCACAAAGCGACGTAAAGTACCCCATAAACCAGCAAACTGTTGCACAGAAGGTTTGACCGTTAATTGAAATAACATTCGGAAAACAACTATTTTCTTGTCCACTTGCACAGGGCGACTTTGACTACCCTAGAAACCAGAAACTCCTTCACGAGTACCACGAGGCCTTTCAGCGCGTGCAGCGCATCTCCAAGCGAGAGGACGGCACGGTGCCCACTTTCTGGCTGCAGATCTTCAGACAGTGGTTGCAGCAGCTGCAGGGTTCCTTTGACAGGGATGTGACTGCCGGCACCGTAACGGCTTCAGGCTGGCAGCACAACGCCTCTGACGAAGGAATCCTGGCCTACAAGCTCCTCTCTCAGACTGGTGACGTGGACAATCCGTTCGATCGCAGCAAGGTGGGCAGTTGTGGTGTGTGTGTGTGTGTGTTGTGCCCTGTTGGGCTGTTGTGCGTTTTCTGTACTTGTGGAATGTATTCAGAGCGCAGATGGGCTGTTTTGGAAAAAAAACAACAACAGTGTTTTTGTTTTGTTGTCTTTCTTTGGTTTGTGGTTGTGGTTGGTGGTGGTTGATGGTGATGGTGTTGCTGCTGTTGTTTTTGTCTCTTTCCGTTCATTTATTTCTTGTAACACTACTCACACGTGCTTTAAGACAAACTTGTTTTATGTGTCGTTTATATTTTTACCATACATACTTAGTTACATGATATCTGATTGATCTGATCAAGTTGGTCTTTTGTTCATTTTTGTTAGATAGGTGGACAGGGTGAGGGAATCAAAGGGTTAAGTTTCAGCTTTGCTAGCGTGGTCGACAATGCAGGATGCAGGTGGACAGGGTTCGGGAGTCAGAGGGTTAATGTTTGGTGTGGCTTGCTGACAGGTGATGTCCAAACGGCTGGTGAGTGACGACGGCATCATCAACCCTCAGGCCTTCTACAACTACCTGTCTGCCTGGTACGCCAACGATGCCATGGCTTACTCCGCCTCCATGGCCAGTCTCCACCCCGTGCCTAAAGAGTGGCAGCACATCCCTTACGACAACGACTTCCATGGTGAGATGTACTGCGATAACTGTCAATGAGGATGAATGCTTTTTCCCCCAGTGTTTCCATATTTTCTCAAATGCAATGGGAATGGCAGTGATGAGGATGAATTCATTCTTTTTCCTCAGTGTTTCCACATTTTCTCAAATGCAATGGGAATGGCAGTGATGAGGATGAATTCTTTCTTTTTCCAGTGTTTCCACATTTTCTCAAATGCATGGGAATGGCAGTGATGTAAGATGAATTCTTTTTTCAAGGTTTTCCACATTTTCTCAATGCGTGGTGATGCTCTCTTATTTTCCATTGCTGTTTATTTTTTCCCATTTAGCCGTGTGGTGTGTGTGTGTGTGTGTGTGCGGCGCGCGCGCGTGGTGTGTGTGTACGTGCGTGCGTGTGTCGCGTGCGTGCGTGCGTGTGTGTGCGTGCGTGCGTGTGTGTGTCTGTTCAGCGCTTAGATTTGATTTTATCAAGATTTTGCGCTATATAAATATTGTAATTATTGTAATTATTATTATTATTGATGACAGTGATGAGGACGAATTTTTTTTTTTTTACCCTAGTGTTTCCACATTTTCCCAAATGCAATGGTGATGACAGTGATGAGGATGAATTTTTTCCCAGTGTTTCCACGTTTTCTCAAATGCAATGGCGATGACGGTGAATGAAGATAAATTCTTTTTTTTTACCCTAGTGTTTCCACATTTTCTCAAATGCAATGGCGATGACGGTGAATGAGGATGAATTTTTTTTTTTACCTAGTGTTTCCAGTTTTCTCAAATTGCAATGCGAATGACGTGAAAGAGGATGAATTCTTTTTTCCAGTGTTCCACATTTTATCAAATGTGTTATTATGTTTTTTGCCCACACTGATGGGTCGCATGTTCCTGCACGTCTGCATACTGATGTTTTATGTTTCTATGCGACACTGATATACTACAGGATCTTTAAACTCGCATATTTGAGGTTCGCAATGCAGATACCTTACAACACGTGAAAAAAAATGTGTGTGTGTGTGTGTGTGTGTGTGTGTGTGTGTGTGTGTGTGTGTTGTGTGTGTGTGTGTGTGTGTGTGTGTGTGTGTGTGTGTGTGTGTGTGTGTGTGTGTGTGAACCAATTAAAAGGAACACCAAACTTCAAGTGTGTGTTCTGTGTGTCCTGTGTGCAGTGCTGAAGTCACAGCCCTTGGTATACGCCCAGATTCCCTTCTTTCTGACCAACCTGACCACCACTGAGAGATCATCAGTGCCGTTGTGGTGAGTGGGCAAACTTGCTCCTTCGTCTTCTTCTTCAGCTTTGTTGTTTTGAAGCACGTGTATGGTTAAACTATGTGGTGGTAAAAGTAGCACGGCGACAAGTTTTATGTTTTGCTTTGAGTCTGTTTGGGGGCTCTAAATATCACATTCTCGCTCTCTGTGTCTCTCTCTCTCTCTGTGTCCCTTTCTCTGTCTCTCTCACTCTCTCTCTCTCTCTCTCTCTCTCCTGCTCTTTCTCTCTCTCTCTCTCGCACTCGTTCTCTCCCTCCTTACCTGTCTCTATTTTTGTCTGTCTCTTTGGCGCATTCTCTCTTGCTCTGTCTGTCTATCTCTCGCTCTTTTTTTTGGTTTTTTTTTTGCGTTGTCTCTCTGTGTCTGTCGCTCTTTCCCTGACTCTCTCTTTGTCTGTCTTTTTTTTTTCTCTCTCCATTTCTGTCTTCTTCTTTTTGTCTTCCCGTCTCTCTCTCTTCTGTCTCTAGATATATCTGTCTGTCTGTCTGTCTCTATGTCTTTCTGTCTGTCTTGTCTGTTTGTGTCTCTCTATCTGTTTGCCTCGCTCTCGTGATGCCATAAAGTAAGATACAACGTGTGAGTCAGTCTTCTTTGAGTGTGGTAAATGAATGTAATTAGCGTAGATGAACAGATACATTTCACTACAGTGTAAACCAAGTTTTCTCAATGACAGATTGTTTAATGATAGACATACAATCCAAACACTAAGTAGGATGTCAAGACCTTAGCATCGCGTAAGGCTTATGAGCAGGTATACTACAGCTTTATGCCATGACCATTTTAGGTCTTAATCATCACACAGTTCTGTGATGTCCGTGCATATGGAATACATTCCAAGCATGGAAACACCATCATGAGAAACTGCAACTAGACTGAGTGAGTCTGCATTACAAAAAAGTATTCTTTGTGTGGTGGGATCCATCAGTTTAAAACTTCTGCCGTAGGTGCGCGAAAGAATTGATATGTGTACTTGATTTTCTTTTCCTATTTTTCTACCGTCCCGTTGAGTATTGTATTTTCGAACAGTTTAGCCTGATGTGCTATAAGCATCCTGGCATGAATAGAAATAACAAAATAACATAACAAACAAAGATAAAAAAAGGTGCAATCAATACTGTTTGGTTTCATTGATGTCTTAATCTCCAACTCGATGTGTTAGTTATATGTGTTTTAGTTTCCTTTCCAGTTTTTAAAGTAGTTGATAGGTATTGGTTTTTAAATCTTGTCGATAACATTGAGTGGATGTCAGTGCCATTTGGAACAATCTCCCATTTGTTAAATTATGTGTATCGCGTAGATGCAGTTTGATTATATGTTAACTGCATAAATTTTCTCTGATCTCCTTGATTATTGAATGCTGAAATGTATGTTTCTGTTTGTTAATGTTTGTTTTTGAACTGGTTATAGCCCCGATATGGCTGTACGTAGTCGGCTGGGCTGTAAACAGCAATAACAATAACAGCAACAACAACCCGACTGTTGTCTTATCTTCAGGCCATACGTGAGGTGTGTGACGAGTTCACGAAGCGGGGTCTGCCCAACTACCCCAGCGGCTACCCGTTCACCTACTGGGAGCAGTACATCAACCTGAGGTTCTACCTCATGCTGGCCCTGCTGTGTGTGCTGACCACCACCTTCCTGGTCCTCACCATCACCCTCATGAACCCCTGGCTGGCGGCCATCCTGGTGAGTATTGTCTCTGTCCTGGTGAGTGCATCGTCTTTGTCCTGGTGAGTGTATTGTCTGTCCTGGTGAGTGCATTGTCTCTGTCCTGGTGAGTGTATCGTCTTTGTCCTGGTGAGTGTATCATCTCTTTCGTGGTGAGTGCAGCATCTCTATCCTGGTATGTACATCATCTCTGTTCTAGTGATTGCATCATCTTTGTCCTGGTGAGTGCATCGTCTTTGTCCTGGTGAGTGTATTGTCTGTCCTGGTGAGTGTATTGTCTGTCCTGGTGAGTGCATTGTCTCTGTCCTGGTGAGTGTATCGTCTTGTCCTGGTGAGTGTATCATCTCTTTCGTGTGAGTGCAGCATCTCTATCCTGGTATGTACATCATCTCTGTCTAGTGATTGCATCATCTTTGTCCTGGTGAGTGCATCGTCTTTGTCCTGGTGAGTGTATTGTCTGTCCTGGTGAGTGTATTGTCTGTCCTGGTGAGTGCATTGTCTCTGTCCTGGTGAGTGTATCGTCTTTGTCCTGGTGAGTGTATCATCTCTTCGTGGTGAGTGCAGCATCTCTATCCTGGTATGTACATCATCTCTGTTTAGTGATTGCATCATCTTTGTCCTGGTGAGTGCATCGTTTTTGTCGTGGTGATATGTCATATCTGTCTGGTGAGTGTATGTCATCTCTGTCCTGGTGAGTGCATCATCTCTCTTGGTGAGTACGTCATCCCTGTACTGGTGAGTGTGTCGTCTCCGTCCTGGTGAGTGTGTGTCATCTCTGTCGTGATGAGTGCATCATCTCTGTCCTCGTGAGTGCATCATCTTTACACTGGTGAGTACATCATCTCTGCCCTGGTGAGTACATCATATGTCCTGGTGAGTGCATCACCTCTGTCCTGGTGAGTGCATCATCTCTGTACTGGTGAGCACATCATCTCTATCCTGGTGAGTGCATCATCTCTGTCCTGGTGAGTGCAATGTCTCTGTCCTGGTGAGTGTGTCATCTATATACTGGTGAGTGAATCATCTCTGTCGTGGTGAGTGCATCATCTCTGTCCTAGTGAATACGCGCTATCGTGGTGAGCGCATGTGAAAGCAATTTTAGGTAATTTATGCCCGTTTTTTTTAATATGTTTTGGTGTCCTTGGTTATGTTTTGGATTTGTGTTTGGCTTTGTTTTTTTGGATCCCCCATGTGCGATAGATTGGACGGAGTGGTCGACGCTGGGAACGTCTCCTTGGCTTATGTGCGCGAGTGCATTGATGTGTGTGCTTGATTTTCTTTTCTTTTTTCTTGTTGAGGTTATTGTATATGTTTTGAAATTGTTGTAGCCCTGATATGGCTCTACACAGTCGGCTGGGCTTTAAACAACAACAACAACAGTGTGTGTTTGATTTTCTTTTCTTTTTTTCTTGTTGAGGTATTGTATATGTTTTGAAATGGTTATAGCCCTGATATGGCTCTACGCAGTCGGCTGGGCTTTAAACAACAATAACAGTAACGATAACGATGTTGTTGTGTGCAGGTGGTGGTATTGGCCATGATCCTGGTGGAGTTGTTTGGCTTCATGGGGGTGACGGGCATCAAGCTGAGCGCTGTGCCGGCCGTCATCCTTATCATGACTGTGGGCATTGGTGTGGAGTTCACGCTCCATGTGGCCGTGGTCAGTATCGCTTCTTAAGTCTTCTCCTGAGCTCTCCTCTTCTTTGCCTTGTAGACGCAGGCTGGAGAAGTGATGATGGTGATAATGGTGATGGTGGTGATGATGATGGTGGTGGTGGTGGTGATGACGATGGTGATGATGGTGATGGGGATGATGAGGATGGTGGTGGTGATGATGAGGATGGTGGTGGTGATAATGATGATGGTGATGATAATGATGATGATAAAGATGGTGATGATGATGGTGGTGATGATGGTGGTGATCATGATGGTTGTGGTGGTAATGATGATGATGGTGGTAGTGTTGATGGTGATGATGACGGTGATGATGATGGTGGTGGTGATGATGGTGGTGGTGAAGATGAGGATGATGATGATGATGGTGGTGGTGGTGGTGATGATGATGATATGATGGTGGTGTTGATGATGATGGCAGTGGTGTTTGTGTTGATGGTGATGATGATACTAGTGACGATGATGGTAAATCGTTCTCATACAGCACTATTCTCCAAACTCATTTGGACTCACTGCACATTTCTCATAATCGTTAGCCCTGATATGGCTCTAGTAGTCGGCTGGGCTATAAGCAATATGAATTTGAACTTGCTCCTAATCGGCTTTTTTAGTGGTGACACACGTATCTCAAGCTATTAGGCGAGCTGACCTGACCACATACAGCTATGTTTTTGAACACTCTGCGTCTTAGGTGGGCGTGGCATACTAGGTGTTTTCATCATTTCAGTGTAATTTAATAATAACGCAATGTTCTGATGAAAAGCGCGCCTAGGACAATGTGGAAGGATAATGAGCATCAAGAAGGAAGAAGACCGCATCAGGTGGCAGCGATATGATGGTGTGTGAAGGACAGAATGGTGAAAAGGTCCTTGATGGTTTGACGTTTGTTGATGATGGTGTGAAGGACAGAATGGTGAAAAGGTCCTTGATGGTTTGACGTTTGTTGATGATGATGTGAAGGACAGAATGGTGAAAAGGTCCTTGATGGTTTGACGTTTGTTGATGATGATGTGAAGGACAGAATGGTGAAAAGGTCCTTGATGGTTTGACGTTTGTTGATGATGGTGTGAAGGGCAGAATGGTGAAAAGGTCCTTGATGGTTTGACGTTTGTTGATGATGATGTGAAGGACAGAATGGTGAAAAGGTCCTTGATGGTTTGACGTTTGTTGATGATGATGTGAAGGACAGAATGGTGAAAAGGTCCTTGATGGTTTGACGTTTGTTGGTGATGGTGTGAAGGACAGAATGGTGAAAAGGTCCTTGATGGTTTGACGTTTGTTGATGATGATGTGAAGGACAGAATGGTGAAAAGGTCCTTGATGGTTTGACGTTTGTTGATGATGGTGTGAAGGGCAGAATGGTGAAAAGGTCCTTGATGGTTTGACGTTTGTTGATGATGGTGTGAAGGGCAGACTGGTGAAAAGGTCCTTGATGGTTTGATGTTTGTTGATGATGGTGTGAAGGGCAGAATGGTGAAAAGGTCCTTGATGGTTTGATGTTTGTTGATGATGGTGTGAAGGACAGAATGGTGAAAAGGTCCTTGATGGTTTGGTGTTTGTTGTTGATGTGAAGGACAGAATGGTGAAAAGGTCCTTGATGGTTTGATGTTTGTTGATGATGATGTGAAGGGCGGAATGGTGAAAAGGTCCTTGATGGTTTGATGTTTGTTGATGATGGTGTGAAGGACAGAATGGTGAAAAGGTCCTTGATGGTTTGATGTTTGTTGTTGATGTGAAGGACAGAATGGTGAAAAGGTCCTTGATGGTTATGACATTTGTTGGTGATGGTGTGAAGGCGAAATGGTGAAAAGGTCCTTGATGGTTTGATGTTTGTTGATGATGGTGTGAAGGGCAGAATTGTGAAAAGGTCCTTGATGGTTTGATGTTTGTTGTTGATGATGGTGTGAAGGGCAGACTGTGAAAAGGTCCTTGATGGTTTGATGTTTGTTGCAGGGGTTTGTGACGGCTATTGGCGACAGGAACCGCCGCGTGTTGATGGCCACGGAACACACGTTCGCCCCTGTGGTGCATGGTGCCACCTCCACCTTCCTGGGGATTATCATGCTGGTCAGCACACAGTTCGACTTCATCGTCAAGTGAGTTGCTGTCTTCCTTCCCTTTGTGTGTCCTGTGTGTGTGTGTGTGTGTGTGTGTGTGTGTTGTGTGTGTGTGTGTGTGTGTGTGTGTGTGTGTGGTGTGTGTGTGTGTGTGTGTGTGTGTGTGTGTGTGTTTGTTGGTGTTGTTGTTGTTGTTGTCTCCTGTTTGTTTTTTCTTTAATAAGTTGTTGTGTTCCTCTCATTTGTTTTTTTTCATCCGTATGTATGTATTTCTTTTGTAAATCAAGTCTTGTGTGTCTTCTAACAAGTTTGTGTACGTTTATTTACCTTGTCCATCCATATGTGTGTCTATTGTCTGTTTTCGTTTTTCGCTTCCGACTTCTTTGTTACTTTCTTTAGTCTTTCTCTTTCCACCCTCCCCCCTTCCCTCTTTCTCCTTTCTAGAGTCTACCTAGCTATGTATGGTTTACTTTCTTTTCTTTATCTTCTTCTTCGTCTTCTTCTCCTTCTATTACTACTGTTTCTCTCTCTCTGTCTCTCTCTGTCTCTCCTCTCTGTCTCTCTTCTTCCTGTCTTCTTCGTCTCTCTGTCTCTGCTCTTCTCTCTTCTCTGTCTCTCTCTGTTCCTCTTTCTCTTTCTCTCTCTGTCTCTCTCTCTGTCTCTGTCTCTGTCTCTCTCTGTCCTGTCTCTCTCTCGTCTCTGTCTCTCTCTCTGTCTCTCTCTGTCTCTCTCTGTCTCTCTCTGTCTCTCTGTCTCTCTCGTCTCTCTCTGTCCTCGTCTCTGTCTCTCTCTCTGTCCTCTCTCTCTGTCTCTCTCCCCTCTGTCTCTGTCTCTCTCTGTCTCTCTCTCGTCCTCTCTTCTCTGTCGTCTCTCTGTCCCCTGTCTCTGTCTCTCTCTGTCGCTCCTGTCTCTGTCTCTGTCTCTCTGTCTCTGTCTCTGTCTCTCTGTCGTCTCTGTCTCTGTCTCTGTCTCTGTCTCTCTCTGTCGTCCTCTCTGTCTCTGTCTCTCTGTCTCTGTCTCTCTCGCTGTCGCTCTCTCTCTCTGTCTCTGTCTCTCTCTCTCTGTCGCTCTCTGTCTCTGTTTCTCTGTCTCTCTGTCTCTCTCATTGTCTCTCTCTGTCTCTCTCTCTGTCTCTGTCTCTCTCTATGGGTCTCACGTTCGCTTTCTTTACTCATCTTGTTCAGTCTTACTGTCTTCGTTGGCATTCTCGTTTTTTAGTCTTTATATCTCCTTGCTGCCTTCAAATCTTTTCCTGTCCAATCTCTTTGTTATCCTCTTTGTCTCTCTATCTTACTTTGTTTCTGTCTGTATTTTTTGTTGTTGTTTGTCTTACATATCGTCGCGTCTCCTGTGTAC